>CM057052.1:47912500-48392500 GCA_029948455.1 Solanum rostratum
CATTATAAACAATACTGGTGCACCCTAAGGTGACATACTAAGCTTTATAAAACCCTTCTCCAACAAATCCTTCGATTGGTCCTTCAACTCCTCTAACTTCATCAGGGACATACGATAAGGAGGAACGAAAATGGGTTGCGTATCAGGGAGGAGATCTATACTGAAATCTATCTCCCTTTTCGGAGGGACACCGGGAAGTTCATTGAGAAAGATATCAAGAAACTCAGTAATAATAGGAACTGACTCGATAAGAGGGACTTTAGACTCGATATCCCAAACTCTTATAAGATGGTAAATGCAACCCTTAGATATCAATTTCTGGGCCTTAAGACAAAGAAATAAACCTACCCTTGACCATCGAATTATGACCTTCGCTCTCAAAGATTGTCTCATTAGGAAATTGGAACTTAACCTTACAAGTTCTACAATCAATGGAAGCATGATATGCATGTAATCAATCCATCCCAAGAATAACACCAAAATCCACCATGTCAATTTCAACTTTTTGCAATATAGACACGGGGCAACCCCTATAGACTCTTCTAGGAATAATATAATGGACTCACCAATGGGGGTAGACATCTCAAAGGGTTCATACAACGATTTGGGACCCACATAAACCTTGTTAGCAACAAAAAGAGTAATAAAAGAAAGAGTACTACCCGAATCCAATAAAATATAAATATCATAATTATAAACCTTCAACATATCAGTAACGACATCAAGTACCTCCTCCACTCCTTGCCTCCCTTGAAGGGCATAGAACTCATTATGATGCGGAGCACCCCCTTATTGGCCGCTGTGTGCCCTTTGATCAACATGAGTGCCTTGTCCTTTGGGACGTCCATCCTTTCCCTTGTTTTGAGCATAAGGACAATCAACAAGCCTGTAGACTACTTTTCCACACCCATAACAAGCATTCAAATCCTTCAAGCATGTGCCACTATGATTTCTCCCATATTTTGGGCTCACCTTGAGCTCTAGGATTGCACCCTATCATTGGCAAATATTTAGTTTTGAGAATTGGAGGATCCTTGGCATTTGAATTTATGACCTTGTTGGAAACGACCACCCTTTAAACCTTGAAAACTACAATCATATCGATCCCTCTTGGACTCCCACTCCTTCTCTTCCTAAGCTTCTCCCCTTCAATTTGCTTGGCACAAGTCATGAGCTGAGACTAGTCCACATCACCCACAAGCTTAGGAGTGTAACATTCTTCATCCACCAAGTCGGATACCCTTGACATAAACTTGTTCATCCTTTCCCTAGAGTCAGCAACCAAGTGAGAAGCATATTTAGAGAGATTGTTAAAGTTAAGGGAATACTCCCCTCACTGTCATGGAGCCTTGCTTGAGATTCATGAGGTCCATCATCTTCACCTCTCTCAATTGAATAGGGAAGAATCAGTTGAGTAAGGTTGCTTTAAATTCCTCCCATGGGATGGGATCATCATTCTCCCTCTAAAGTTTACATTGTGCAACACCCTTGAGTTGATAGGCCACAAGTTCTACCTTATCCTCTGAACTCACCCCCATAATAGCAAGCACTTTGTGTATCTTATCAATGAATTCTTGGGGGTCCTCTTCCATTTTGGAGTCATGGAACCCAAAAGGGTTCATCCTTGTGAAATCTCTAAATCTTGAAGCCGGGATAGGAACATAAGAGGCTTGGGCTCCTTGGTTCAGCTAGTTGGTCACGACTTGTGTCAAGATGGAAATGACATTTCGGTATTCGGCATGCGTAATCCCTTCTTCTAGGGGAGCTTGAAGAGCCAAATAGGATAGAGCCTCCTTGGTTGTAGGAGCTCTTTGAGCCATTCTCCTTGATTGTGGCAAGATCTATAAGAGCAAAAGACTACCCGCTAGGGACGGTAACCTTATTTTAAATCTAAGCATGACATAAATCATAAAGAAGAGAACCATTCTTAAAACGCCTCAGAGCCTCCTATTCATAGTTGTGGCATGCTTCATAACCATAAACAAGAATTTACATGACGCGGTGTGTTGGATTTGAAAGGGCCATTTAAAAACCTAGTACTCTGATACCAAGCTTGTCATGACCAAAGCCTAGGTCCTAGACATGACACGGCAAATGGGGACCCGACGGGATCCCAAACAAGGCTCTTAAGCATACGTGTCACATCCTTGATTTCGCGGAGGCACAAGAGAGCAATTAACATATAGCATGTAATTTCTAAGAGAAGCGAGGCTTTGGGTTCATGCTATACGGATGTTATAGGGACTTGGGACTTCCATCATATCCATCCACGTACAACAAGAATGGAAGGGAAAAAGGGAAGTCTTCACAATTACATAATGGTAATAGGAGTCAACTTCAATACATAAACTTCCATATCTAAGGGAAGTCTTCACAATTACCTAAAGGTAATAGGAGTCAACTTTGATACATAAACTTCCATATCCAATAATACCTCTAGTATGAGTAGAACGAGGGCCAAGACATCTCATGAGCCCACTCTCAAAGATAAAAAGTCTAAAATAGGCATGTCTTTACAAAGCATGAAGGTAATATGGATGTTAACCCCGAAATGGAGGACTCACCAATCGTTGTCTTCAACGGATCCAGCTAGCCATGAGGAGGAAAAATATGAACAAGAGTCCCGATATGGTTAGATCATGTGGGCGAAAAGTATGCATTAGTACTTGAAATGTACTAAGTATGCAGGATGCCATAAAACAAAGAACATAAGTTATAATAATCAATATGCATATTCATAATCAATGGACATGAGCCTAATATGGCATGTATGATCAAAGGCTTAAGTTAAAACAAGCATGAAGATAATCACACTTACATATTTTATCAGACATATGTGGGAGACCCTCGTGAGCTACTACCTGGAATCTCGATGTTCACTCCACACCGAATGAAGGAATAGTCTACTTGCCAAGGTAAGCCAGGCATAACTCCACATACTAGGTAACATGACCTAATTGGATCCACTAGTAAAGCCGATTTAGGGAAAATAATGTAAACCCATGGTGTCACATAGTTAAGAGACCAAGAATTTATATAAAGGCCTCTTGGGTCGATCCCCCACCTTATGCCTCTTTAGGTGCTAGGTCTAGTCCCAGAGAATACTTGAAATAATCATAAGCTTAACCATGGCTTGCATAACTTGTAAAAACATGATAACATGGCATGAGTATCTCATTCACATACATGACCCCTACACGTGGCATATACCTTGTACTAGAGGATAAAAACATAGCATTGAATCGACCCTTCCTAGTAGGCATTGCATTACACATGATGGTGGAGGTTGTATCATGCCTAACCCTTTCTAGTGAGCTTTAGATATTATATGAGGGTAGGACAGTTATCATGTGTGACCTTTTCATGTAGACCTAAATTTTCTCACTAGAGGGTCGAATATATAACATAGGGCACAACATTTTACTTACAAATCATGGGAATTTTTCACGAGTTCAATACATGCTTAGGAGCCCATAACTTATCATGACATGCTTGTTTTAAATATATGCAATAATCTTTCATCAACATAAGGACCTTTGTCATATAGATTTGGTCAACATGGTGGTTATATGCACATGCATTTAAAATCATACACTTCAATAGTATGAAATAAGAGAGGAGTAAAATCAATTCATTTAAGGTTGTTCAAATCAACCCACCATCATTGTAGTAAAACCATTATTTTTGGGTATCATGAAATCCATTAAAAATCCATAAATTCTTCCATAGGTTTTCATATCATCATAGAGTATATGACTTGAATATCATAAAATCCATCACAATGTCAAACCCAAACAATATTTTAGCATTATAAAATAATTACTTGAAGAACCCAAATAGAAATCATATGTATAATGCATAATAATATCACCATAAGCACCTTAAACTAATCCTTAAATCTCATGTAGTTGGAGAAGAAGATTGGTTGGATTTGTGGGAAGGAAGGTTCCCACAATCAAACCCACATACCTTGGTGTGTTTATATTAGTGGAAACCTGATTTGATAATGGAAGATTCGAAACCCTAGCTTGAACGCTTTACTTGGGTGCCTTGAAGAGCTCAAGAGAGTTTTGAGACATAGAGTGTTTTGTAATGAGGAGGAATGAGGTGAATTAGGGTAGTATATGCTAATAGGGGACATAAATGGGGTTAAAACGACTTAGCTTGGACTTAGAAAAAGAGAAAAGGTCAAATTTACGCCTATTGAAATTCTGGCTGGAAAGGTCTACGAGACCCTATTTATGGGTCGTAGAATATTTTATGGGCCATAGATGGGGTTTCATCTGATGGCCCTTTTCCAAACTCTAGAGACCTTTTTCTTTGATCCTCATTCTACAAGACCGTCTATAACTCGTAGAGGACTTTACTGGTTGTCTGATAAGTCGTAGATTGAACATAAGAAAGAGCCCAAATTTCATCAAGTCTGCCAGGTTATACGGACGCACTTTATAGGCCATACTTCATCTTACGGGCCATAAACCCTCTCGTAAAAGCTGACAGTTCAAATTTTCCAGAGCTCACTTCTTGTATGTCTCCTACTCCCATGAGTGGTGTCTTACAAGCTTGTTATATCCATGAATAGGAATCTATGAGACGTTTTAGGAAAGGTTCGCTTCTTTATATTCTATCATGTGTTTGAAGTTTCTGTATCCTAAAATTTATCCTTTTGTGTTTCAAAAAATATCTCAACGACGTGCTCTATTGCCAAGGGTAAATGATGCTAATGCGAACCAAGCTCCTCTGGCTTCCCAAGTTCCTTAAGTCCCTTAGGCAGACCAAGTGTCTAATAATGAGTTTAGATCCATAATCACCATGTTAGCTCAAGTCGTTACTTCCCCAAATACCTATACTTTGGCTTCGAGGATAACAGATTTTTCTAGGATCAATCCCCTAGAGTTCATAGGTTGAAGGTAGATAAGGATCCACAAGAGTTCATTGATGAGGTGTATAAGGTGGTAGAGATAATGGGGGTGTCTTCCAAAAAGAAAGCCGAAATAGCTGCTTATTAACTTAAGGGAGTGACTCAAGTTGGTTTCACTCAATGGATGTCTGGGCGATTGATGAAGGTGCTATTTGTTAAGAGATGTTTAAGGTTGCTTTTGTTGATTGTTTCTTCTCACGTAAGCTAAGGAAATCTAAGGTGATGGAATTCATGAACTTAAAAAAAGGTGGTATGAGTGTGAGGGAGTATGTCCTCAAGTTCACCAAGTTGTCCAAATTTCTCCTTTCTTTATGGCCGACTCTGGGGCTCGCATGAACGAATTCACTTTGGGAGTATTCGACTTGGTAAAGATGGAATGCAAGGCTGCCATGTTCATTAAGGAAATTGATATTTCTAGACTTATAATATATGCCAAAAAAGTGGAGAGGGAAAAGTTGCAAAAGATGAGGATAAGGGAGTCCAAGAGGGTTCACTATGATGGTGGGTTCTCTTATGGTAAGTTCGGTAGTGGCCAATTCCAACAAGGCCAAGGGTCTTCTAAAGGTGCTCCCCAAAGATTTGACAAAGAGAAAGGAGCCAATCCTAAGGCTCAAGGTAATGTGTTGAAGGTTGTACTATTCCTCCTAGATGTCCTAACTGTGGGAGGAACCATGTTGGTGAATGCTTGTGAGGTTCTGTGCATCTTTTGATTGTGGAAAGATGCAACATTGAATTATTGAGTGTCCAAATGTTGCTAATAAGGGTTAGGAAGGGGAAAGTGCAACAAGGTGCCCAAGCTCAAGGTTGTGCTCCATGTGCCAATCGATTCTATGCTCTACATGTTAGACAAGAGGTTGATGAGGCTCTCGATTTGGTTATCGATGTGTTAAAAGACTTTGACCATGATGTATATGCTTTTCTTAACCCTGGTGCCAATATGTCTTTTGTTACTCTTTATGTTTCAATAAAGTTTGATGTGTCTCCAGAAGTATTGTTAGAAACTTACTCGGTCTGTACTCCTACTGGTAAGTCAATCCTAGCCAAAAAAGTCTATCAAAATTGTCCCATGTCAGTCTTATATAAAGTCTTTTCATGTTCTCTAGTTGAGCTTGATATGACCGATTTGATGTTATTCATGGTATGTATTAATTGATGCATCCTATGCTTCTATTGATTGTAGGATCCGCATGGTCATATTCCAAGTTTCTAAAGAGATTATCCTTGAATGGAAGGGAATCAATTTGGTGTTCAATGGGAAGTTTGTCTCCCACATGAACGCTATGAAAATGATCTCTAAAGGTTGTCAATATCATTGTATCCGATTATGAATGTTGAGTTTCATGTCCCTACACTTGACTCGGTCCCCATAGTAAATGAGTTCTCCAATGTCTTTCCTAATGACTTACCCGATATTCCTTATGTAAGGGAAATTGACTTTCATATTGATCTCTGCCCCACACCCAGCCTATTTCTAAACATCTGTATTGAATGGCCCCGGTGGAACAGAAGGAAGACTTGCTTTATAAAGGGTTCATGAAGCCTAGTGTGTCACCACGGGGTGCTCCCGTATTGTTTATAAGGATAAAGGATGGTTCACTTCGTATGTGTGTAGATTATAGGCAATCGAATAAAGTAACCCTCAAAAACAAGTATCCACTTCCAAGGATTGATGACCAATTTGATCAACTAAAAGGTGCAAGCTACTTTTCTAAGATTGATTTCTAGTCCGGCTATCATCAGTTGATGGTAAAGAAAGATGATATCCCAAAGATGACATTTAAAACTCGGTATGGTCATTTTTAATTTTTGGTTATGTCATTTGGCATAACAAATGCTCCTGCCGCTTTTATGGACTTGAGAACAGGATCTTCAAACTATACATGTACATGTTTGTGGTGGTATTCATAGATGATATATTTGTGTACTCATAGTATGTAAAGGATCATGAATACCATTTGAGGATTGTGTTGCAAACATTGAGAAATAGACAACTCTTTTCCAAGTTTAGCAAGTGTGAGTTTTTGTTAAGAGAGGTGACTTTTCTTGGCCATATTATTTTGGGTTATAGTATTAGAGTGGATCCAAAGAAATTGGAGGCTGTGAAAAATTGCCCTAGATCATTGTCCCCATCCGATATTAAAAGCGGTTTTAGTTTGGAAAGATATTATAGAAGGTTTGTTAGAAGGATTTTCCTCCATTGCTTCTCCTTTGATATGGTTGACTGAAAATAAGGTGAAATTCCAATGGTCCGATGAGTGTGAGAAGAGTTTTCAATTGTTTAAGGATTGTCTTACTTCAGCTCCTATTTTGACATTATCATATGGTCCGTATGATTTTGTTGTGTATTGTGATGCCTCACATATAGGCTTGGCTTGTTTTTTGATGCAACATGGAAATTTCATTGCCTATGCTTCAAGAAAATTGAAAGTACATGAAACGAACTATCTGAATCTTGATCTTGAGTCATTTGCTATTTTGTTTGCACTTAACATCTGGCGACACTACCTCTATGGGGTACATGTTGATATATTCACCGATCAGAAGAGTTTGCAATATGTGTTTAGCAAGAGAGATTTGAATCTAATGAAAAAAGGATGGTTGGAACTTTCGAAGGATCATGACATGAGTGTGATGTACCGCCTCAGTAAGGCTAATGTTGTAACCGATGGGTTGAGTAGAGTATCTATAGGCCGCATGGCATAGGGTGAGAGAGGAAATGAAGAGTTAGTCAAAAAACTGCACATTTGGCTTGTTTTGGGCATAAGTTTGAGAGTTTGAGTGATGGTGTATGTGCTTAATGGGGCGGAGTCAACTTTGATAGATGAAGTTAAAGGAAAACAAGACACGGATCCTACGTTGGTTGAATTAAAGAAGTTGGTGATTGATAAGAAGGTGGAGGTATTTTAATAAGGGGAGATGTAAAATTCCATAGGGAGATTTTGTGTACCTAATGTGGATGTCTTAAGAGAGAAGATACTTGATAAATCTCATAATTCCAAGTATTCTATTGATCCGAGATCTATCAAGATGTATAGGATTTGAGGGAAGTATATTGGTAGAATGGTATGAAGAAAGACATAGCAAGATGTGTGATGGAATGTCCAAATCATCAACAAGTGATGGTAGAACATCAAAGACCTAGTGGTTTGAATCAAGAAATTAAGATACCGACTTGGAAATGAGAGATGGTGAATATGGATTTCATCTTGGGTGTGCCAAAGACCAGAAGGAAATATGACTCAATATGGGTGGTTGTGGATAGAATGACGAAAACATCCCAACTTTTTCTAGTAAAGGCTTCTTTTAGTGCCGAGGATTATGAAAGATTTATATTCAAGAGTTGGTAAAGTTGCATGGGGTACCACTGTCCATTATATCGGATAGAGGTGTTCAGTTTAATTCTCATTTTCGAAAGTCATTCGAAAATATCCTTGGCACAAAGGTGAAGCTAAGTACTGCGTTTCACCCTTAAACGGATGGACAAGCGGAAAGGAAAATATAAATATTATAAGATATGTTAGGGCTTGTGTACTTGATTCTAAAAGAAGTTGGGATGATCATTTACGTCATATTGAATTTGCTTACAACAATAGTTTTCATTCAAGCACTGGTATGGCTCCATTTGAAGCATTATATCGTAGATAGTGTAGATCACCTTTGGTTGGTTTGAAGTTGGAGAAATGTCCCTAATTTGACCAGATTTAGAACTTGATGCTATGGAGAAGGTAAAATTCATAAAGGAAAGGTTGAAGATTTCCCAAAGCCACCAAAAATCATATGCCGATCTTTAGAGAAGAGAGTTAGAGTTCAATGAAGGTTATTGGGTGCATTTGAAGATTTCCCCAATGAAAGGAGTGATGAGTTTTGTTCAAAAGGGAAAATTGACTCCCAGATATTTAAAAGCATATGAGATAGTAAAGAGAATTAGGAAAGTAGCCTATGAAATAGATTTGCCTATGGAATTTACTACGGTTCATCTGGTGTTTCATATTTCCATGTAATGAAAATGCTTTGGTGATCCTAATTCCATTATTCCATTGTTCCATTGAAAGACGTGTCTATTGAGGAAGATTTGACTGACAAATAAGTACTAGTTAAGATTTAGGACCGGCATGTGAAAAAGTTAAGAAATAAAGAAGTTGCATTCGTCAAAGTATTATAGAGAAATCAATAAGTTGAAAGTACTACTTAGGAGGCTGAAGCAGACATGATGAAACAATACCCTTACCTTTTTCCTTCTCTTCAAGCCTAAGGTACTTAATTCGATCTATTCCTTTGAAATTCTCACGAATATGTATCCCATGTTAGGTTGCACGCATGGATGATCATGAAACTATTTTTGAATGATGTTTGATGCATAAGTTTGATGATTTTATGTACAAGATGATTAAGTTGCATTTTTTTCATTTATGCTATGATTATGATTGTGTTCCTACTCTATTAAAGCGTAATTCTATCTTATTCAAAGATGAATGATCCCAAGGGGGAGATATTGTAACACCCTTTATGTTTATAGGCATAGAAAATCAAAAGTTTAGGATTTTTTGAAGTTTTGATATTACGAGCCACTCTATGTCCCGCAGAAATATCTAAAGGTCGTAGGAGCAATTCATGAAAAGTTACTAGAAAAACAAAAATTTGAGAAAGTTATGGAAGTTGACTTACATGACACTAGATGGACTGTATAAAGAACCACAACCCATCAGAAGGTCTCGTAGGTAGAGGCCTTGAGGAGTCCAAAATTTATCTAAGTGTGGAAACAACATATGGAAGGACTTATAACCCGTAAGTGGAACGATGGGTCATACTGCGTATTCGTGACTTAGAAGCTATAATTCCACTAGCTCAACCTTTGTGACACCCAGTTCCACGTGGCAAGGTATGGTCCGTAAGTGCATGTATAGCCCATAGAAGGAGTTTCATAGACAACTCCAGTAGTTCTTAATTAATGGTGTTTTTGACATTTCCAATTAATTTAAGACCTAAACTACTTTGTTTTGGCTACCGTAACAGACTTAACCGACCTAACCTCTATAAAATCATATTCCTAATTCATTCAAAGCTTTTCATTCTCAAATTTCTATCAAGGATCTCAATATTTTTCTCTCTAAGTGAAGGGTTCCACTGAAGCTAAAGCCTGAAGGTTTGATTAACCCCATTTTCTTCTAAACTTTTAAGGATTTCACTTGAGGTATGTAGAGCTTCATTCAAGAATTAGTTTCATCCATGAAGCCCAATCCTAAACCTTTTTTTATCAAATATTTATGATGATTTCTTATGGGCTTTTAAGCTATGGTTCCTAATACATGGATAACGATTCCTATATGATAATTATGATTAATTATGCAAGAATTATAATAAATTACATGATCTATATGACTTTCAAGCCAAAGTATGTGATTTCATAATATGCATGATTAGGGCTTTATGATTTGATGTAGGTTCCTTTATTGATGATCTAATTTAATTTTAATTTCAGGTTTTCTCTATGAATCCTACTCAATTGCATGATTTTGGCTTAAATATCCATGAGCCCACACTTAATCCTTGTCTCATGCGATAAAGCTATGAATATTTATGCCTATGATCTCAAGTATGAAAAATATGTTTTAAATGATGATGATCTTATGACTATGATAATATTATGGAAGCTGCGACATGCTATGATAAAGAGGATGATGAAAATTTTAATGTTTATGATTATGTTAAGGTGTGAATGTCTACCCACACGATGATGAAAGCAAAGTTGATGCACTATTCTTATGATATGATGTTTTTATAAAAACTATGATGATTATTTATGAATTATGAGAATATGATTTTTATGAAGTATGAACTATATTGAAAGTTATGTATATGAATGATTCATGTATTCCCACATATGTAATGTAAAGTAAGAATGGATTTGATGATGCTTCTTCTCATGATTTTAAACTTGCATGCTCATATATATTGTGTCCTTATTCTATTGAATATGATTATGCATATTTACATTATTGTTACATCCCTTGACGTAGCTCCGAAAGACCCTATGATGCATTTTTTTAATATCTTCAACTCTGTGCATTATATCATATTTTTAAGATGGATTTCATGGCACACAAACGAAGTGTTTTACTACAATGTTGGTGGGTTGTTTTGAAATATTCTTAAATGACATTATTTTACTCCTCTCATATTTTATACTCTTGAATTGCATGATTTTAAGCTTATGTGCATATTAACCACCATGTTTTGGCTAAAGTAATTGACAAGCCTCTATACAAATGTCATATTGTAAGACATTTAAATTATGAATGTTAAGAATGTTGAAGGGCTATTACGCATGCTATGAGCTCTTGAGATCATTTTTGAATGTTTTGAATGATATGAAACCCCTTTCATTGATTTTATGAAGCATTTATTTTGATGAGCTACTCTTTGATTTTATTGAGCTGTTATTAGATTATGCATGTTATGGTATACAAATTATGCATGTCATGACTACCCTCATATTTGTATGTCCTCTTATTAAGTTTAGTATGAGTGAATGATTGTGGTATGAGTCTTCCACCTAGTGAAGATTATGAGATTATGATAGGCAGGTAGTAGAGGCATAAACTAGATTTAGCAGCTATCCTTATGGTGATGATCCATGTTTGAAAGTATTCTAGAATGGTTTAGTAGAATATCTCACCATATTAGATGATTCTTTGATTCATGTGTTTGTTATTCCATGAGATTCACACTTAGTACCGAGTGGACCTTGGGATAGATACGGATACTACGATAAGAGACCATTAATAGAATCACATAATCCCATAATTACGTGCCACCATAGGAAATATAGGTCACCATTAGGAGGGGTTGGCTTCTAGATCACCCATTAGTAGAGGTTGCTTAATAGCTCTCTTTAGTGGATCCACTTAGGCATCTTAGGAGACCACATAAGTGACTTCCCCCTTTCTTTCGATGTAAGGAAAACATCGGGACTCCACGGCTCAGCTTACATAGTTTATGTCGGTTAAAGGTTGCTCTCACAAATATTCAAGTTCTCCTTATAGTCCTAAGTTATCCCTCTTATGATGATTATGATGGTTCCTTTATGTCATGTCTAAGGGTGCCTTAAAATTTTATAACTCATTGCCTCTAAAGCTTGCATAGTTTTCTTCACATATGTTATGGTCCTTTGTTATTGGCATTGGTATTTTCCACAAAGGTATATTACTTTCTTTCTAAAAAGATAAATTTACCTTCATTATGATTTTTAGAGTTTCATTTATATTAGATGGTTCTTTCATTGATGAACGCTCAAAGGTTTTCCCAAATGGTATGGCTATTTTTCTTATGCATGGTAACCTATGTTCCTCATTATGCTAAAATCAAGATTTGTTTCATGAGCTAGATTACTTATACATATCCTATTCGCCTACATGTATTATTGTATGTTCTGTGTTTCAAGTGACACTTCTAAATGATCACGTTGTTCACTAGTTTTATGACTCACGTTTTGTGCATTGCATGCCCACATACTAGGTACATTCAAAGTACTAATGCAGACTTTTTGCCTACATAATTTAACCATGTAGGTACCGGCGCTCCTCAGTATCTTCTATATGGGTAGCATTTGGATCATAGAAGATTGTGCGTGTTGT
This sequence comes from Solanum rostratum, assembly GCA_029948455.1. Taxonomy (NCBI): domain Eukaryota; kingdom Viridiplantae; phylum Streptophyta; class Magnoliopsida; order Solanales; family Solanaceae; genus Solanum; species Solanum rostratum. The sequence continues at coordinate 47,925,056 of CM057052.1, forward strand.
GAGTCCTCTAGTTCGAAGATAATATCCTACTTTTATCTTGCTTATGTATAGAATTTATTTTACTATACTTTCTAGGTTTAGGGTGAGCCTTGGACATGCCTTGACCCCCGTCCTATTCATGTGTAAAGGTGTTGTTGGATACTATGTTATGTACCTATGAAGTGATGTTGAGAATTTATTGAGACTTATCCCTTAGACCCTATCCCTTATGTGACATTATTTAGTGCTATTGATAGTAATGGAAAGTGATGAAAGTCCTAAGTCTTTATTTCCCCATAGTTTGAGTCCTACTTACCCTCCTTTTAGTACTTGCTTGTTATGTGATTCATGCAAATCACTTTCCCCTATCGTTCCCCATAGCATGAGTCATAAGCCCCTATTCCCCAAGAATTATTTGTTGAATGTTTAACTTATATTCTGCAACCGAGGATGTGCAAACGATATGCTAAGAGGCTTGTTTGGGTTGCCTTTGGGTTTCCCATTCACCGTGTCATGTCTAAGCCCTATGCTTGGGTCGTAACAAGCTTGTTATGAGAGCATTAGATTTATAAATTGTCCTCGAACATCCAACACACCGTAGTGAGTATAGTCTTGTTTACAATTATAAAGCACACCACAACTATGAATAGGAGGCTATGAGGCGTTTTAGGAAATGTTTCACTTCTTATGATTAATGTGATGCCATTAGATATACCTAAGGTTTTTCTTCTCACTAGCGACACCCTTTTGCCATTTCTAGAAAATGCCACCAAGAAGAGCACCTTTGCTAATGGGTAATGCCGAAGATCAAGCCCCTCCCATGCAACAAGAGGAGAAAGTTTTCCTACAGAGTTTAGGGCCGCTTTCACCATAATGGCACAAGTATTTGGCAATCAAGTCAACCAAGGTGCTAATGTTTTGAATGCTTCCACCCCGACTTCAAGGGTAAAGGACATTTCTAGGATGAACACTCCCGATTTCATGGTTCGAAGGTGGAGGAAGATGCTCAAGAGTTTGTGGACGAGGTGCTAAGGTGTTGGCCATTGTGGGTGTGACTTTGGAGGAAAATGCACTATTGGCTGCCTTCCAATTGAAAGAGGTTGCTCAAATATGGCACACTCAATTGAAGGATGAGAGGAGCGAATATTTGGGTCCCATTTCTTGGGGAGAGTTCAAGGATTCATTTCTAGATCATTACTTTCTCTTAGAGTTGAGGGAAGCTAAGATGCAAGAATCTATCAACCATAAGCAAGGGAATATGAGTGTGAGAGAGTATTCTCTTAAGTTCACCTACCTACCCAAGTATGCCCCATCATTTGATGCCGATCCCCGAGCAAGAATGAGCAAATATATGTCAAGATTATCCAACTTTTTTGTCGAAGAGTGCCACATCGCTATGCTAAGGAGATGGATAGTTCAAGGATCATTACTTATGTGGAGCAAATCGAAGATTAGAAAATAAAGAAGAAAGCAAGAGAGTCTAAGAGAGCTCTTTTTGATAAGGTGGATCATCATTTACAAAGAAACTAGAGGCTAGGAGTAAGAAGAAAAGAAACCCATATCCTACTTGTGACAAGTGTGATAAAATGCACCTACGGGTGTGCTTGGTGGGTCAAGAAGGTTGCTTTGAGTGCAGTGAGTTAGGATACAAGAGAAGAGATTGCCCGGTGGCCACTAGGAAGGGAAGAAAGAGAGCTCGTAATGCTATGCCCAATATGTACGTGTTTCCTTGAATATGGTGATGGTTAGTGCTAAATGGTTTCGTAAGTTATGGTGCTATGGTTGATGTTTTGGTAAGTGGTTGTGTTGGCATATTGGTAACAATGGTAGTTCATCTTCAATATAATACATCATATATTTATTCTTGACATGATACATATTTTTTTTCATGCATACTCATGAGTATGTTGATTAAAGTTTCATGTGCAATTACGAAAAATGTGCTACTCATGATTTTAAAATGATATCCATGTTAGAGACTTTGAAAGTTGAATAAAAACAACATTTAATTTGCGTTATTGTAATCGTAAGGAGTTGACAGATGTTGTTCCATTTTATTTATTCTATCTCTATTCACATTCGAGAATAAATGTTCCCGGGGGATATTGTAACACCCCTCGATGTAACTCGGAAAGACCCTACGATCCATTTTTTTTTAATATCTTAAAGTTTGTGCATAATTTATAAATCCGACTTCATATTCTTATTTAGAGGGCAAATTGTGTGGGAAAAGAGTTATCCACAAGGTATAGGTTGGTCATATTAAAAAGTAATTTTTTTAATGAAATTGCGCAAACTCATAGGATCCACGACAAGTCCACATTGCGGACTTGCCACGCCTTAAGTAAAAAAGTCCAAAAAATTCTCTTTTTCACTAAAGGGTAATTGGATAATTACCCAATGCCTATATGGATGAGAATTCCTCATTTTTCTGCCATTTTCTAGCCCTAAAACTCATCAAACAACCTCACAAATATCCTCTCAAATCTTTTTAAACCTTCCATTCAATCTCAAGACTTCAAGAACTTTCTTTGGATCTCAAGAAAACCAAGTCAAACCCCAAGTCCTCCCTAAGTTTTTCTTCAAGAAACTCCAAATTTAAGGTATGTGGCTCTTCATCCATGGATCCTTTCACCCATGGAATCCAACTCCCCTTTTTCATGAAATTACATGATTTCAAAGTTAGATATGTTCTTTATGGATACTTCTTATTATGCATCATGAACATGAATTGTGTTCGATTTTATCAAGTATTAGTTGATTATATATGAACATTTATTTAAATCCTATTCCATGATTTGATTTTTATCTATTGGAAAAATACATAATATGAACTATGAAAATTATGGAAGTCTATGGACTTTTAAGATGGATTTCATGGCACACAAACTAAGGGTTTTACTACATTATTGGTGGGTTGTTTTGAATGATTCTTAAATGACATTATTTTACTACTCTCATATTTTATACTTTTGAATTGCATGATTTTAAGATTATGTGTGTATTAACCACCATGTTTTGGCTAAAGTAATTGACAAACCTCTATATTGAAGGAGGTCATATTACAAGACATTTAAATTATGAATGTTAAAACCGTTTAAGGGCTATTATGCATGCTATGAGCTCTTGAGAACATTGTGAATGTTTTGAGTGATATGAAGTCCCTTTCGTTGATTTTCTGAAGCATTGGTTTTAACGAGCTACTCTTTGATTATATTGAGCTATTATTAGATTATGTATGTTATGGTATACAAATTGTGCATGTCTTGACTACCCTTATGTTAGTATGTCCAATTAGACTAGTCTTATGAAGTTTAGTATGAATGAATGATTGATATATGATTCCTCCACCTAATGAAGATTATGAGATGATTTGATAGGCCATTAGTTGAGGCATAAACTAGGATTATGAGCTATCCTTATGATGATGATCCATGTTTGAAAATCTTCTAGAATGGGTTAGTAAAACACCTCTCCATATTAGATGAATCTTTGATTCATGTCTTAGTTATTCATGAGAGTCACACCTAGCACCGAGTGGACCTTGGGATAGCTATAGATACTCCCCATAGCTAGGGCAAGAGACCACTAGTAGAATCCTATTGTCTAATAACTATATGCCACCGTAGGAAATAAGGGTCACCACTAGTAGGGTTTGGCTTCTAGACCACCCATTAGTAGAGGTTGCTTAATAGATCGCTTTAATGGATCCACTTAGGCACCTTAGAGGTTTCCTTGGAAAGTGACTTCCCCCTTTCTTCTGGTGTAGGGGAAACATTGGGACTCCATGGCTTAGCACACATGGTTTATGTCAGTTAAAGGTTGCTCTCACATATGTTCAAGTTCTCCTTATTGTCCTAAGTTGTCCCTCTTATGATGGTTACTTTATGTCATGTCTAAGGGTGTCTTAAACTTGTATAACTCAATATCTTTAAAGCTTGTATGGTTTTCTTTGCATATGTTATGGTCCTTTATTATTGGCATTGGTATTTCTCACAAAGGTATATTACTTTCTTTCTAAGTAGGTAAGTTGTCCTTCATTATGATTTTTAGAGTTTTCATTTATATTAGATGGTTCTTTTATTGATGTAAGCCTAAAGTTTTCCCCAAAAGGTATGGCTATTTTACTTATGCATTGTAACCTATGTTCCTCATTTTGCTAAAATCAAGAGTTCTTCATTGGCTAGATTACTTATACATATCCTATTCATCTACATGTATTATTTTATGTTCTATGGTTCAAGTGACGCTTCTAAATGATCACGTTCTTCCCTTGTTTTATGACTCATGTTTTGTTCATTTCATGCCCACATACTAATATATTCAAAGTACTATTGCATACTTTTTGCCTACATTATTTAACCATTTGGGGATCGACACTCCTCGATACCATCCACGTGGTTAGCATTTGGATCATAGAAGATTGTACTTGTGGTAAGTCTTCTAGTTTGGGGACAACATCCCACTTTTATCTTGCTTATGTTGAGAATTAATTTCACAATACTTTTTAGTTTGAGGGTGAGCCTTGGACATGTCTTAGCCCCCATACTTTTCATGGTTAGAGGTGTTTTTGGATACTATGCTATGTACCTATGTCGTGATGTTAAGATTTTATTGAGACTTATCCTTTAGAATTTATCCCTTGTGTGACAATATTTGATGCTTTTGATAGTGATGGAAAGTGATGAAAGTCCTAAGTCCCTATTTCCCCATAACTTTAGTCCCACTTACTCTCGCCTTAGTACTTATTTGTTATGTTATTCATGCTAATCCCTTTCCCCTATCTATCACCAATGCATGAGTCATAAGCCCCTATCCCCATTAAAAGATTTTTTGAATCTTTGTTTTATATTCCGCAACCAAGGATGTGCAACGATATGCTAAGAGGCGTTTTTAGGTTGCCTTCAGGTTTCCATTCATCGTGTCACGTCTAGGCCCTAGGCATAGATCATGACAACTATTATGTTGTCCTTGTGTTCATGGCATACCTAAATACTTAGTACATTCTATGTGCTAACGTATACTTGTTTGCCTGTATGATTTAACCATGTAGGAATGGACGACTATTCCATTTCATGGCTAGATTCGGATCTTGAGATTGAAGACTTTTTGATGAGTTTCCATGCTTCACGAAAAAATCCCTATGATGTGTTTCCTTTATGTTGATACTTTGTCTCTTATTTTCTTTTAATGTATGTCTTGAGGATAAGCTAGTGATCTATGTGCTAGTCCCCACCAAGATCTATGATGTAAAAACATATTTAGGACCTTTAAGGATTGATGTTTTCCCTTATGGGAACTATGACATTTATTTTCAATGTATTTCTACTTTCTTATGCTCTTATATATGCTTATTTTACCTTATGAATGCTTTTGATATGAACATGATGCTTGGATACGATGCCTTCGGGTGTTACATTCTCCTTATCACAGCTAGGCCTTAGGTCTGGGTCATGACAGATGTAAATTTTGAAGTCCCTACTCTTGATTCAGTACCTAGTATCAATGAATTTCCCAATGTCTTTTATATTAACTTTTTAGGTGTTCCTTTAGAAAGGGAAATTAACTGCAGCATTGATTTTCTACCTAATATTCAGCTCATTCCAAAACCTCCATATTGAATGGCTCCAATGAAGTTGAAATAATTTAAAGAATAATTGAGTTTACACGGGTCTCATAAGGCCTAGTATGTCGCCACAGGGTGCTCTCTTGTTGTTTGTGAGAAAGAAGGATGGTTCACATTGGATATATGTGGATTATCGTCAATTGAATAAAGTAACCATCAAGAACAAGTACTTGATTATGTGGATTGATGATCTATTTGATTAAATTATGGGGCAAGATACTTCTCCAAAATTGATCTTTAGTCCAAGTAACACCAATTGATGGTAGTGGAGTGTGACATTCCAAAGACCGTATTTAGATACTGGTATGGTCATTTTGATTTATGGTTGTACCATTTGGACAAAAAAATGCTCTTGCAGCTTTCTTAGACTTAATGAATACAGTTTCAAGTCGTGTTTAGACATTTTTTTGTTTTTTTTTCATAGATGACATGTTGGTTTATTCACGGGATGTGAAGGAACATGAGGATCACTTGTGGGTTGTTCTATAAAAATTGACAGATAAGCAACGTTTTGCCAAGATTAAAAATTGTAAAATTTTGTTGAGACAAGTGACGTTCCTTGGTTATATTGTTTTGGGTGATAGTATTAGGGTTGACCCAAAGAAGATAGAGGCAGTAAAGAATTGACCTAGATCATTGACTCCTTCCAACATTACGAGCCTTTTGGGTTTGGCCAGATACTATATAAGATTTGTTGAAAAGATTCTCTTCCATTGCCTCGCCTTGACTAAGTTGACCCAAAAGAAGGTTAAATTCCAATAGTGTGATGAATGCAAGAAAAGTTTCCAAATGTTAAAGGATCACCTTACATCAGCTCCTATTTGACATTGATCAAAGGATTAGATGGATTTATTGGTTATTTTGATGCTTCATATGTATGTTTGGGTTATGTTTTTATGCAACATGGAAAGGTCATTGCCTATGCCTCAAGGCAATTGAAGGTACATAAAAGGAACTACCTAACTCCAGATCATAAATTACTGGCATGGTATTTGCATCAAAGATTCGGAAGCATTACCTCGATGAGGTGCACATTGATATATTCAGCAACCATAAAAGTTTGTAATATATATTTAGCCAAAGAGACTTGAATTTAAGGCAAAGGTGGTTGGAGCTTCTCAAGGATTACGACATGAGTGTGATGTATCACCCCTGCAAAGCGAATATTGTGGTTGGTGTACTTAATAGATTCTCTATAGGAAGTGTTGTACGTGTTGAGGATAGCCAATGAAGTGCGCTGCTTGACTCGTTTGTGCATGAGGCTAAGTGGTTCAAGAAATTTTTTTGTACATGTGCAAAATGGGGTAGAATCATCTTTAGTAGTAGATGTTAAAGTAAAGCAACAAAAGGATCCTAAAATTGGTTGAGTTGAAGAAGGTGATAGATAAAAATATTGACGTTTTCTTACAAAGGCAAGATGAAGTACTTCATTCCCAAGGGCTATTGTGTGTTTCTAATGTTGATGGCTAAAGGGAGAAGGTGCTAGAGTAATCCCATAATTCATGGTATTCTATCCATTCAGATGCAGCAAAATCTATAAAAATTTGAGAGAGGTGTTTTAGCGGAATGACATGAAGAAAGACATAACAAGGTGTGTGGGAAGATATTCTAATTGCCAATAAGTGAAAGTTGGGCACCAAAGACCGGGTGGTTTAGCACAAGACATTGAGATTCTTGCTTGAGAGTGGGAGAAGGTGAACATGGACTTTATCACGAGTTTACCTAGAACTTGGAAGCAATATGATGTAGTATGGGTGATCGTGGATCGAATGATAAAATCAGCCCATTTCTTGCAGTGAAGACTTTTTATAGTCCAAGGACTATGCTAAAATTTCATCCAAGAATTGGTGAGATAGTATGGTGTTCCATTTTCTATCATATTGGACCATGATACTCAATTCACTTCTCATTATTGGAAGTACTTCAAAAGGATCTTGGTACGAAGGGGAAGTTAAGTATCGCTTTTCGCCCACAAATTAATGGGTCAACTAAGAGAACAATCCAAACCTTGGAAGATATGTTGAGGGCATGTATACTTGATTTCAAGGGTGGTTGGGATGATCACCTACTTCTTATTGAGTTTGCTTACATCAGCAGTTTCCACCCATGCATTGAAATGGAACCATTTGAAGCCTTATATGGTAGAAGATGTAGGTCACTTGTGGGATGGTTTAAAGTTAGAGAGATGTTATTGATTGGACTTTTCTTGGTACTTGATGCTATGTAGAAGGTGAGAGTTATAGGGGAAAATCTAAAGGCTACCCAAATTCGCTAAGTCATATTCCGATGTTTGGAGAAGGGACCTTAAGTTTGATGAAAGTTATTGGGTCTATTTGAAGATATCACCTACGAATGATGTAAAGCAATTTGGCAAGAAGGGTAATTTGAGTCCTAGATATGTGGGACCTTACAGGATCCTAAAGAAAATTGGGAAGGTAGCCTACAAACTAAACTTGCTAATGGAGTTACGTATGGTTCATTTGGTGTTTCATGTGTCAATGTTGCAAAAGTTTATGGGTGGGCCCATTTCCATTGTTCCATTGAAGGATGTGAGCATTTAATAGGGTTTGACCTATAAAGAGGTGCGAATAGAGATATTAGACTAGAAAGATAAGATATTGGGAAATAAGGGAGTGACATCCGTCAAGGTGTTATGGAGGAATGAACAAGTTGATAGTGATACATGGGAAGTAGAAGTGGACACGATGGAAGTAGAAGTGGACACGATGAACTGATATCCTAACCGCTTTCCTTCTATTCAAGCCTAAGGTACCTAGATATGAACTATTCCTAAAATATCATTGCATTTTAGTTTTCATGACATAATATAATCATTCATATTCATGAAAACTATTTTAAATGGTATTTGATGCACAAGTTTAAGAGCTTTATTCAATTGATGTTGAAGTTCCACTTTTCATTCATGTTGGGTCATTGATTATTTTTCTACTATACTGAAGCTTGCTTTTGTCACATTTGAGGATGAGTTTCCTAAGGGAGAGATATTATAACGCCTCGTATGTTGGAAAGTCAAAAATTGGAAATTTTGCAAAAATTGATTCTGGACAGGGGAGTATGAGCCCATCTATGACTCATGGTTTGATACATAGGTCCTAGATAGGTCTCGTGGTAGGGGATTGAGGCTTGGAAAAATTCTAAGAGTTGGGGTTAGTGTGAGAGAACTGTTTGGGGACCATAGTCTATTATACAAGTCGTAGCTGGTCTCGTGATTTGGGGCCTTAAGAGGTAAAATTTACTAAGTATGGATGAGAAGTACAAGGGGTATTGTATGGATTCTAATGCATTTTATGAATCATAAAGGGATTTCATGGATGGGGTTTAGAGGCATTTATAGAGTCCAAAAATGTATCCAGGATGAAACCCCCGATTACGAGTCATAGTCCAATCTACGAGCCATAGTCCAATATATGACCTATTGATTGGGTTTGTGGTTGGTATCAGAGAGTATTTAATAAAAGCCTTTTTAGACATTTCCTACCCATTTAACCCCTAAACTACCTCATTTTGACCCTATAACTACACCTAACCTCCTTAAATCTGATTAACATACTCTCAACTTATTCTCTCCCAAAATACTCCAAAATTTCTATGGCTTTTTCTCTCAAGGGGATCCATCAGTGCATAGTGTTTCGAGTTCTCCATGGAATCAAGGTCAAATTCATCAAAATTTATAAGGTTTCTTCAATTAGGTATTTGGATCTTCTTCCATGGACCTAATTTATCCAGGGAGCCTCAATCAAACTCAACTTTTTCTCAAGTTAGAAGCATGAATTTTATGCGTTTTTCTAATTTCACTTGATTGCTTGAGTTATCATTATTATTTGATTAAATTACTCAATTACATATGAATTATTATAATTTAAATAAATTGCATGATTTTTAATTGATTTACAAGGAACTTCAATTACATGTTAATTAGGGCTTGTGAATTTGGTATGTGTAAGGCACATAAGTTGGAAAGTGTAGGGAAGTGTCGAAACTAGAAAATTGTAGATAAGAGTATGACCCTTAATTAGAACTCGTGGTTCAATGCATGAGTTGTAAATAGGTCTCGTGGATGGGATTATTAATGCGTGGTTAATTTACATCATGTATGGCTCTTTTCCTTATGATCTTTTATTGTTAATTTAAGGGTTGAGGCTAATTATGCTTTGAATGGTGAACATTTCAGGTGCTTATGTTTAATATGGAGTTTTGCAAGAAAGAATGAAGTTTAGAGCTGAATTGGAGCAAAACGGAGCTTAAAAGGTCAAAGTGGCACCCGACATACATTTGTACTCAACGGATGCAGTCATTAGACTCGCAAACGTAATGCAGTGGGGGATTGTAATATGCGAACGTGCCTTGCAGATGCGCATATGTGGAGGTGGCACAGACTACTATTCATAAATGCAGAGAGGACTAGCATAGATGCGGAGGTTTAAATAATGTTGACCTCCACGAATATGGTCAACCATCCACGAACATGGAGTGTTAGTATCACTTATGCTTGGGCAGTTTGGGGGTTTCACCTTTCTTAACCCAAATCCATAAACACACATTCTCAGCCTAGAATTCAACATCACTGGCCATAATTGAAGATTTTTCATCATCCATTGAAGAAAGAACACACCTTAGGATAGGATTTTAGCTTTAGGTAAGGATTGAAGGGCAAGTTTTCTACAATTTCTTGTGAGGATGGAAATAAGTGTGAGATCTTATTGTAAAATCTCTCGTTCACTCTTACTTTCTATGCTTTGTAGTTCATAAAGTGTGGATGTAATGAGAATTGGATTTGAATTTACACGTGAGTATTGATTCAAACTCTTAATTTTACTCATAGTTAAATATACATACTTGCAAATCAAGTGAGTTTTTCTCTTAATAGCTTCAATTTTGATTAATTTACTTATGGGTTCATGTTTACCTTCATGTATAATTGATTATATGAGGTCAAGAACTTGAATCTATCTTAGATCTTCGGTTATTTCATGAGAGGGAGTAATTGAAGTGGAGGGCTTGTGTAATAGTCATGGGTTTATGTAAATTGATTGAATGCTAAGCAGGGTTGAATGGTCTAAGGTTTTAAAAAGGGTTTCTACTTAATTACATAGGTCCCAATGAGGTTCTATAGTGATTTGGCATATGAGAACTTATCGGGTTAATAAAGAAATCTACCTTCATTCGATAGGAGATTGTAGTCACTAGCATTCTAGCATACCCTTAGGGAATGTATGATGCTATGTGTAATGGATCATTTGGGCTTAAATAAATTTCCCATCTCCGTACATCCTTTGATCCCTATCTTGAAAAATCCTTGCCCCAGTCCTTTTGTTTTAGTTGGTAGCTTAATTCCCCTTTTTATTGATAATTGATTTTGTTGCTCGAATTTAAACTAGTATCTCTGAGTCCTTAGTTATTTAAATTGCCCTCACATTGTTCCATCTGGATTCAACCCCGACTCTTAGTTAGGTAACTATGATGATGACGACCTCTATACTTCTTATCATTATTGATGTCGCTCAATCATACCTCGAATCAGCATAAAATGTTGATGATAAATGTCTCTTAGTCCCATTTCTCATTTTAAATTTTTTTCTTTATTATGATGAAATACCTATGAATGCTAAGAGGCTTGAGTGAGGTTCCTTCAGGTCCCTCAGTTTTACTAGACCCTAGACTTGGGTCATGAAAAATATCATAGCATCAGGTTTTAAAATATTCCTTGTATGTCCAACATATCGTTTCGAATAGATTCTTGCCATGGTTGTGAGGTGCACCATAATCATGAATTAGAGGCTATAAGGGGTTTAGGAAACTATCCCATTTTCATGATCTTGTCATGCCTTTAGAAGTTGCCCAAGGTTTCCCCTATCTAACAATGTTCTCTTTGTGATTTTCTAGACCATGTCATCAAGAAGAGTTCCTCCAGCAAGGGACATGAATAAGGATCAAACCCCTCCCATGCCACAAGAAGAGAGAGTCTCTCATAATGCCGCTTTCAACATGTTGTTCCAAGTCTTGGCTAACCAAGCCAACTAGGAGGTTGTCCATTCTCCTAACACACCTACCCTTGCAACTAGGATATGATTTTTCATGAGGATGAACGCACCTGACTATCATGGTTCCAAGGTTGATGAGGATCTAGTAGAGTTCATTGATGAGGCCTATAATATTGTGGTCGTCATGGGTATACCACCAAAAGAAAAGCCAAACTTGTGTCCTATGAACTCAAGGGCGTCGCAATGTTTGGTATGACCAATGGGTGGAAGAAAGAGGTGATGAACCAGACCCAATTGCATTGGGAAGAGTTCAAAGGTACCTTCTTAGATCGGTTTTTTACGTTGGAGCTAAGGGAGGCCAAGGTGAAAGAGTTCATCAACCTAAAGCGACGTCACATGAGTTAGAGGGAATACTCCCTCAAGTTCACCAAGTGATGGGTCCATATTTCGGACTCATTTTGGGGTTAAACTGCAAAGAAACATTGCCCTTAGTATGCTAAATATTCCAATTGCCAACAAATATGCATGTGCTATGACAGAAATGGAGTTAAAGGTGTGCAAAAGGGAAAGACTTGGTGTAATTTTGGAAAGTGAGTAAAAGTGCTAAAAGGCAGTGAAAAGTGATGTCGTCGACATACTCGACGATCCGTCAAATGCTCAAGGAGATCGCCTAACTATGCAGCAACCAAGGTTCCAAGTCAAGTAAGAAGTGCAGCTAGGATTAATGTCACAACTAATACTTGGCGATATGCCAAAGTGCATTAGTGATCGCCTAAAGTTGTAGCATCTAAAGCCCCGAAACACTGACAGAAAGGCGATATGAAGAATATTTTTGTGCATTGCCAAATAGGAAAGGAGGAGCAAAACGTTATCACCTAATGTTGCAGTGGAAGAAGCCTCATGAAGATGCATAGGAAAGCATTTGTGCACATTGTAAGCGTACCTGGAGTGCTCGACGATGTTCAGCCTTGATCGCCGAATGACATTTTGCAGCACAAACTTTCACACATTTGCATAGAGTGTATAAGAAACTTTAGAAAGGACATTGTACATCATCTGTTCATTCCATAACTGAAAAATTAGTCTGTAGTAGTACATAGTACTTTCTTCTTAGAGTACAAGGGAAGCTAGGGTTTTGAAGCTTTTGGGCATTAAATTAGAGAAGATTACCTTGTGATAATCAACTGATTTGTACTCAATCTTGTTACTCATGAATTCTGCTACTATGTATGGTAATCAATCTTTAATTTCTAACATGTATGGCTAAAACTCCCATGTTGGGGGTTTGCTTTTGATATAGGTCTTTAATTTACTTGTTGGGTTTGTGATATCTTGACTTATTTGTAGTTGATTTGGGTGAATTCATATTCGTTCCTAAGTTTAATTTATAAATTTCAAGGTTGCAAACTTGGGGCTTTTTCTAGATATCTGATTGATTCTTAGCTGGAACATTTAGGGTGTGGAATGGATATAATTGCAAGAAACCTTACGGGTTTGAGTTGATATCCACATACATGGATGAGGTGTCTTCGGGTCCCTCATTCATAATGAATGCTAAGATGCTTGGGTGAGGTGCCTTCGGGTCCCTCATTCATCGTGTCTCGACTAGGCCCTAGGCTTGGGTCGTGATAGTACGCGTTCTCTTAATTATGATGCAATTTGACTCTAATTTCATGATTTTAAATGAACTTCATTCAATTTCATAGACTCAATTGACACCCATGTTTTTTCCTAATTTCTATTTTATGCTATAATTCATGAAAACGATTCTAAGAATTCAAGTATGTATATGATCATGATTATGAAAGGGTGACTTAGGACCCTATTTTTACGCAAGTTGATAATACGAGGGATTATACCCATATTACACGCAAGTTAGGTAGATGGGATATTCTTATGATTCTAATTGATTTACTTGGCTATGATATCCAGTTTACAAGTATGATATTTTGACTACTATGAATTATGGACTACGATGTCAATTATTATATTATATTATTTATCCATGGGGTTTCACTTAGCATCGAATGAGGCATGAGGTGGGGGCTCGACCTAAGGGGTCCTTATATAAAGTCTCAAGTCTTATAACTACGTACCACAATAGGTTTTTGTTGCCATAAAGGCTTAGTTAGTGGATCTAAATATATAATCATGTTATGATGCCCACTATGTGGGATAGGGATCTACCTTGGAAAGTAGACGCCTCCATCCCCGGTGTGGAGGCATCAATGGGATTCAATCTAATAGCCTGCTTGGTCGTATTGTCAGTTATGGTCCTATTCCCAAATAAGTATGTATATTATGATATGAAATGTTTTCTAATACTTCCATCCATGATTTAAAGGTGAATTTATTATTCATCCTCTTTTTTCCTTTTTTTATTGATATGATTATGCATATTGTTACTACGATATAATGTTTTCATGTGCATTGGGTGCCTAAATACTTAGATCATTCCAACGTACTAACACATACTTTTTGCCTATATTATATCACAATATAGGGGCGGGCGACGATAATGCTCTACACTATTCTTGCTAGATTTGGATTCTACTTTTGAAGACTTGATGAATTCCCATGCTTTGTCTACAAGCCCTTACTTTCATATTTATGTTGATGATGTTGAGACTCTTTGTATTTTCTTATCTTGAGGGTAAGGAAGTGGCATGTTATAGTCCCTACCAAGATCTAGACAAGTAGAGGCATGTTTTTGACAAATGTTGATGTAATTCCCTTTAATGGGAAGATTCTTGACTCGTATGTTTAGCTTGCTTTTGAGATCTCCCTTTGCTTCACTTATGATTATGCTTGATTACCTTATGAATTCTTATGAAATGTTAAGAGGCTTGGATGAGGCACCTTCAATTTCCGCATTTTTCGTGTTACAACTAATCCTTAGGCTTGGGCCGTGACAAGATTAGCGGTAGAAATGGTCATTTCAAACATGGCCAGAAATTCTTCGATCAAGGTTCATCACATGCCTCGGCCCAAAAGTTGACAAAGATAAGGTGTCTAATCCTAAGGTTAAAGGAGGATGTTCATGCGGTCAAGCTACTCCCGCTTGCATAAAGTGTGTGAAGAATCATAAAAGGGAGTGCTTAGGAGGTTTAGGATTGTCGTTTAGGTGTTGAAAATCAGGTCAACATGCTAGAGATTGTAGAGTTGGAGGTGGTAGGCCTCAGGCACAAGCATAGACTAAGACTCATACTACTACAAGATAATAGGCTCAACAAGGTATTATTTTATGTTTATGTGGAAAACTACATCAAAACAGATTCTATGCTCTACAGACTCTTTCACACACTTGAACGCTTTCGTGTCTACCTCATCAAAATAGAACTTTATATCCTTCTCCAACAACTTGCATAAAAGGTTTGTAATGTTAGAGAAATCATTAATAAAATATTTGTAGAAATTTACTTGTCCAAGAAAGTTTCAGACACCCTTCACAAAGATAACAGGGGGCATCTTCTCAGTGAACTCTATCTTTGTCAACCTCTAAACTTTCTCAAAAACCTTGTGGCCCAGCATAATACTCCTTTTGACCATAAAGTGGCACTTCTCCCAATTCAAGACCAACTTTGCCTCTTTACTTCTTTGCAAGACCTTGCTAGATTGAATAAACGGGCATTGAAAGTATCACCTACCACAGAAAAGTCAGTTATAAATACCTCAAGAGTGACCCCTACCATATTAGAAAATATAGACATCAGGCATCTCTAAAGAGTAGTGGGTACATTACATCGTCCAATCGGCTGCATTTGAACACAAATATGCCATAGAGACACGTAAATATGGTCTTCTCTTGGTTCTTTAGATCTATAGAGGTATGATTGTAGCCAGAGTACCCATTCGGAAACCAACCTCTTCCTGACAGTCTATCTGGCATATGGTCTGTGAGGGCACTAGAAAATAGTCCTTGAAAGTCAATTTGTTAAGCGTGTTATAGTCCATACAGTCTCACCTTCTGTGATAGACCTAAGTGGGACCAACTCATTATTTTCATTTGCAACAACAATCATGCCTCCATTCTTAGGGACACTCTACAAGACTAACCTAACTGCTATTCAAAATTAGGTACACCACACCTCTGTCCAGCCACTTGATAATCTCCTTCTTCACAACCTCTCGCATTGGTGGATTTAGTTTCCTTTGATTCTCAATTCAATAATGCAATCGTCCTCTTATTGGATCTTATAAGTACATATAATAGGTAGGATACCTATGTTGTTCATAATGGTCCACCCAACTACCCTTTTAAATTGCTGCAATATGTTAACCAATTCTCCAACCTACCCTTTATTCATGTCTATAGCAACAATAATAGGTAAAGTATTATTCTCACTTAGAAATACATACCTTAATGGCTCGATAACTCTTTAAGCCCAAATATAGGTGGTTCTTCAATGGATCATTTAGCAGGTGACGTTGTTCTATTCTTCAAATCAACATCAAGATTTTCGGGAGCATAGGTGTGTGATCCTATGCTCTACAAGGAATCCAAATTCTCCTCATACGACCCAATACCATCACTTTTGATATTCATAATTAATGCAGCCAAAGGTTCAATAGCAAGCCTTTCCTCAATAGTCACTTGAACAATATGCTCCACATTGATATCAATTACTGACATCACCATCATATCTCTGAGCTATTTCATCGAGATACATACATTAAACTTGACCTTCTCATTATTGCCTCTGAAAGTGATTTGTCCATGCTTCATATATACCAATGCTTGGCTTATGGAAAAAAATGGTCTCCCCAAGGTTATAGAGACCTCAAAGTCGAATTGGAAATCAAGTATGAAAAAATCAATAGGAAATATGAATATTCCCACTCATACCAAAACATCACACATGATCGCCACTAGTGCCTTTACAAATTTGTCACCCATCAACATTCGCATAGAAGTTAGTTTTGGAGGCATCCAAGCCCAACTATCCATAGATAGCCAAATACATGAGATTGATTTTGGCCCCCAAGTCACATAAATCACTTGGAAAGTCAAATGTGCCAATTGTATAAGAAATGTTGAATGTGCCTTGATCGTTTTTTTTTCTCAACCAATAACTTTGTAGCAATGGCACTATAATTATATAGATTATTTCTTGGCTCGTATGAGACTATCCACTTCTTAGTAACCATGCCCATCATGAACGTTTCATAAATTGGCATTTTCTCTAATACTTATACCAATGGTATGCTACCAGACAACTCCTTGAGCATAAGATGAATTTGAGGAACTTCTCATCCTTAATCTTCTTCTTTAACCTACGGGGAAACAAAGGTGGTGGCTTATTAATTATTGGCAGTGGCAGAGTTGCTCCTACTTTAACTTTCTTGGTATCCTTATATATATCAATTAACTTTGGCACTCCTACCATCTCTTCAACCTTATCATTGCCATTAACAACAACCACATCATTCACATTCGCACTCACGTTTCTATCAGCCTCAAAAGCTGCATCCTTTGTCTGCTTAGTATTTGGAAGAATGGGATTGAAAATGTCTTACCACTCCTCATTGTCACTAGTATGAATTGTCCATCTTTCCTGGGATTTTGAACTATGTTTCTTGGTAAAATGCCACTCTTCATCTAGTTCAGTGTTGCTGACAACTGCCCCATCTGATGCTCCAACTCATTATAGAGGTATAGCGCAAGTCCACCAATTATCTCTTATTATGCATGTTGAATCACATATCTCTAACCCTAGCCTTATTTTTCCTAACCTTTTGTAGAACCTTGTCCATTATCTCATCCAACCTCAAATTCCCATTACTGTTTTCCAACTAGGTTTTTGTTCCAAGGAGGCACATACACCACACTTCTTATATTTTTTAAGTTGTCCTTGTTCTGTCAACTTTTTTTATCACAATTTATGTTCCATTCATAATAGTTATCTCTTTGAAAGTTATGACCTTTATTCCAAAGTTATATATTCAAAAGCCCCTAAATATTCATGCACTTTGCCTATTCATCATAATTGAAGTCTGGTTTATCATATCAACTCCCAGTATCCATAGCTTTTACCTTCTCAAAACCTCCACCTAACAAAATCTTGGTCAAGAAAACCATCTACGACCTCATGTGAGCCATCTCATGATCTTGCTCCTCTCTTTCCTTCTTTACTCTACTGACATCTCATAAGGAAACCCAACACCATTTGCATCTCTAGTATACAAAGCTTTGTTCTTCTTTGAGTCCTGATCTAATATCATTGTGGCCGCATGAAACATCCTCTCCAGGATTGAACCTCCATATGCTACATTACTGACTAGTTTGTTCATAAAGTTACAAGACCTATAAAATAAATCCTTCAAATGTTCATTTTTCAGATTGTGATTCAAGAACTGCTTCAATATCTATGTAAATCTTCCCCAAGTATCATGCAATGCTTCAGTTGGTAGTCGCTTCTTGACATTGATCTCTTCCTTTAATTTATAGCTTCCTAGAAGGTTGAAAAAAGTATTCTAGAAATGGATTGTTCAATTCCCTCTAGCTTGTGATAGAATCATTTCATTCAACTACTTTATCACCTCACCAGATAGCGGCAATGAAAAAACCCATAGTCATGTGGTTTGTTTTACTAATCGCATGGATTTTAAATGACCTATAAGTGGCAATCAAGTTCATCAAGTATTGGTTAGCATTATTATCCATTTCACTACCCAATAATCCTTTTAAGTTTATCATTTAAGGTATGGTACTAGTTATAGTGAACTTCACGCTCGAAGGTAAAGGTGGGAGGACTATTACTCTAGTAGCCCCCTCACTATCTGTATAAGCATAATCATCATCCACGGTAAATTTCACAGACCATTAATCTCTGTCTATTAATATAGGTGGATGTTGCAGAGGGGGTAGAAGTACATCCTCATTCTCTTGGTCATCTCTTCGACCACCATTACACCCAATATTAATATTATCCCAGGCTCGAGCATCTGCAAAGACTCTAACTCACATATAATCCACTGTAGAAGTTCATTTTTTGTTATCAAATATTAAAATGTAGGTTTGGTAAGTCATATGCATTACATGCCCGCATACTTAGTACATTCAAACATACTAACACATACTCTTTGTCTACATGATTTTAACATGTAGGGGCTGAGCACTTTGATTATCAACAGGTTGAAGAATAATCCAATTCCAGAGTATACTATGGTGAGTCGCATCTCCCAAGATGAGTCAATTATCTTTTTAATTACTATGTTAGAACGTCCTTCCTTATTATATGGTGAGCCGGAACTTGTCATGGCCCCCGTTCCTTGACTAGAGACATTTATTGGACCTTATGTATACTCTTCTAAAAACCATTTGTTATGACTAGTATTTTACTTACGTATTGGTGGAATGAATCATAAGAAACCCCTATTTGGTTATATGTATGCTTTATGTGGAAAGGTGGAATCCCGTAGCCCCATATTGCCCCCATAGTGTGAGTCTTATTTCCCGTTCCTTAGAACTGTGTGTTATTAAATGAATGATATTCTTGAACAGATGATGTGGATATAGATACTTGAGGTTCGTTTGGGGATAATTGGGTTCCCATTTGCCATATCACATCTACGCCCTAAACCTGGGTCGTGACACTATGTTGGCACATAGTTCAAGAGAAAGAAAGAAGAGCCTTGGGGATAGCCCTGACACCTCCAATATCATTGGTGCAAAGTCATTATCCCACAAGAATATATAGACGTGCACATGCTTTCACAAGAGGTACAAGTTATTTCAAATCATTTCAATGCATACATAGGCTCAAAAGCCAAACATTCTTCATAATCATTCATACTTGGTCTCAAAAGCCAAATCATAATTTGAATCATACTTTTAATGCATAGGAATAGCTCATTCACATACATCAAGATGGTATAAACTACCAAAATTCTCAAAGAGACATATCATAGACATTTATGTGATCACATTCTTTTCATAAGCATATTATCATGAAAATCATATTCATAAACATAATTGGGTCATAGCCCAATTCATAATCTTCATAAAAACCAATGCTCATATATACATATGTGATGAATGATGTAAGAATACCATGAGAAATGGAGATTCAAACTTAAATCAACAATGCAATATGAAATTCAAGTAAATCCATAAGTAAATTTACATTTAAATCACAATTTAGATTACCCATGCTTAAATCAATCTGTAAAGAGACAATGGAAATTTAAATCTTCATAATATTCATGCTATTCAACATAGTAGAGCTTAAATCACTTTAAAAACAACAATTAAACATAGCACATATCTCCATTGAATCATATAAACAATAATCTAAAATATCTATATCTAAGGTAAGGTCAATTTCATGAAAATCAAAGTAAAAGAGTTTGGGGTCTTCATGGTTGAAAGGTACCATTAATGAGTTGTAATTACACAACATTTTTTATGCTTAAAACTTGGAATATTGCGTGTTCTCAAAGTTATGTTAGTAGATTTGATGTGTTTTTACGTTTGTTTTGTAGGATTACAAGGTTGGCACAATTTTTTAGCTAAGTGTGCAGATTTTGCTGAAGTAGAGGTTTTCACGATATCTTTTATGAGACGTAGATCTGGTTTCGTACAAAGTTTAGTGAAGGGTGGTTTTCTGAAGTTAAGTCTATGAATATGCAGACGAGTCGTAGAAGCTCTTACGAGCCATATACTTAGTGTTGTGCCCTAAGAATCAGATAGTGGGGAGTTTAGGAGAAATCATCAGAAGAAACTTCCTACGGGCCATAGAAGGGTGTCATAGAAGTTAACCCCAGAATGGAAGATACAATCCACGAAAGCCCGACTACAGGTCGTAAAACATCATAGGACCTATAGAGCTGCTCGTAGAGTCTTCCGGCCCACTTATCCTAATCTGCTTTAGTTTTGTATTTTAGACACTACAAATAGGGGTTTTAGGGTTATTTTTCAAAGGGAACAACATGAGAACAATGGAGAAAAGTAGAGAGCTTGAGAGAAACACTTGAGAAACATTCTTTTTGTCTTTAATTCAATCTTATGATTCTTGGTGAAGAGTTTGGATTTATTATGCTTAATTCTCTTGTGTAAGTGCTTGATTATGTTATTCAAATTCATAATTCTTGCATTCACACTAATCATGAGCAACTAAATCCATAATTAGGGTTGTGGGAACCATGAAAAGCTAACAAGGTAAAATCGGATAATTATAATTTTTGAAAAGTGTGCATGCATATATTAATTAATTCTATTTGATTTAAATGCTTTTTAACGGTGGCTAAAATTAGAACCCACCTAGTGTTACTAACTGGATCAAGGTAGTAATGAATAGAAAAAGAGATTAATTAACAGGATCCAACTGATGTTTCTCGTCTAATCAACCAAACTAGGCCAAGGGGAGGTTGTACGAGAACAATAGGTAATTTTTAGTAATGTCACACTATGAAGATGGATATAATCACGTAGGGAAATTTGCCTCTCGCCTGGATCAAAGGGTTTGGTACACCTAACTTACCGTTTTGCATGCTACACATGGGAAAAGAATTTGATTATCTAGTAATACCAAGTTAGGGAATCATGGCGAACACAATACCCTAGTTACTCATCATACTGATGTAACACTTGTCCTAGTTTAGGATTTCTTTTATAGTTGTTACAAAACCTCCCTTTTGGGAAGATAAGTTGGTCAATCCACCAGAATTGCTTTAATTTCTTCTAAGTATACTTCATTCCCTATGGGATACACCCTAACCTCAGTTAGGTTATATATCTTGATCACGACCACTTTAGCCTAAAAAAGGAGGTATAGATTGGGCGACATCAAGATTTTGGCGCTGTTGTCAGGGAATACATCTAGACTTGTTTAATTTGGGTAGTTCAAGAATTAATCCTTATTTCCCTCATTTTACGTTTTTGTTATTTTAGTTTTATTTCAGGATAAAGGTGTGGTGTATGCCCAACACGCGAAGTTGAGGCATTCCCTTGACTCTATTTGACCCAGAGATCCAGAGAAGATTAAGAAGGATGGCCAAAGATAATGCAAAAAATGCGGTGAATGCAACTCTAAATCAGAACCGGAATAATAATAAGAATGAAATCCCACCTCCTCCTGAGGAAATTGATCCACGACCACAAGATTTCAATACCAAAGCTTATTAATGGAATCAATATCCGCTGAATCCTATGGCTATGGATGTGAATGAAGCCATTGTGTTACCACCACTACCGGATGACACAAAGTTCTTGGTTTTGAGTAGGTTACTTCAGATACTATATAAGTGTGGGTTGTTCATGGGTCTACCATTAGAGGATCTGCATAGTCATCTACACAACGTTGTGTTTGTCTGTGAGAGTGTAATTTGAATATAGAATCTTTTGATGGATGATGTGGGACTTTGTTTCTTCCCGTCATCGCTGACAAGAAATGCAGTGCTATGGCTATCCAAGCTCCCGCAAAGTCTAATTACCAATTGGGCTGAGTTGTAGAAGGATTTTTCGAAGAGATTCTTCCCAAGATCGAAGAAGCTCAAGTTCAAAGATTAGGTCATCAACTTTGAGCAACTTCCTGGTGAGTCAATCAGTACCACATGGGAGCGATTCACAAAGTTCTTGAGGAGCATCCCAGACAACAAAATTATTGATGATGCCTTCGTAGAGAGCTTCTACCATGCCTTGGACGAAAATAGCCTAGCATGTGTTGATACCATCATGGGGGACATATTTTTAGATCAAACATTTGCAAGGACTGTTGATCAACTAGAAATGGTAGTCAACGTGAATCGCACATAGGGGCCAAGGAACATGCCCTCTACAAAGAGCTCGGATGTTGTTAGTATAAATTCGGAGCAAGCGAAAATAAATAAGGAGATAATGCAAGATCATTCTCGGAATAATACCAACATGGAAGCGATGATGAACCTTGACCTTAGTGATGTCTAAGTAACCTTGGCTTATAACTATCCCAAAATTTGAATCCTAGGGGTTTTCTTGCGTGTGTTCTTTTTACCATTAATATTTAATTTCTGTTGAACCAGCATGTTAAGGATGTGTAGGTAGTATTGGTAGCATATAGTACTAATATCTGTGGCATATATTTTTTTTATGTTTTTCTGTGAAGAATGATACACACCAAATTTTGTTAGTTAGCCCAGATAGCAACCATGCATGTTTAATTTTACTGACAGAGCTTGTTCTGATAAGTGAGGATAAAATTGAGATGAAAAGCATGATCTGAGAGTCTTTGTGGATAGTGTAATCAGTGTCATGACAGTGTGAGCTTTCTTTGTTGAATTCATATACTGTGTTACAATTTAGAACTTGCCCTGTTACTCTGACATATACGTTAGGTTAGTGGGTTAGGAAAGGATCTTAGGCCATTGTTTATCCTAGTCCACTTCCCTTAAATAAACAACTAAACATGTGAAATATCCCTTCATCCTAATGTGTGAGCCTTACATGTACCCTTTTCTTTGTAAAAACCTAAGTTGCCTAGTTTTATTAGATGTAAAATCATGAAATTGGCCTTGGTCCTTCCTTGACCACTGTGCACCTTGACTGAGTCATTAATCCTAAGTTGAGGGTGGCTACTAAAGGTGGCCCTAGTTCCTAGGATGGATAATGTGCACCACTACGCAGGCCAAAAGCCTAAGTTGAGGGTGGTTGGTATAAGGGTAAACACAAAATGAGGGGGAAAGCTAGTGATACATTGAAAAGGGGATAAAAATGTGTTCTTGTGCAAGAGAAATGAGTGATGCCTAATCAATGAGCTAGAAAGAAAAATGATATGAAAATAAAAGGTAAAAAGCTGAAAAATGAAAATAAGGCGCCTATAAAAGCTTGAAATAGGAGAAAGGGAGAATGAGGTGAAAAATAACAGTGTTAGTAGGACAAAAGTATAGAAATATGCAGTGTCAAGGAAGGCCTTTAGTCACTAAGTTCCTAAAACATCATACCATAGCCCTTGAGCCTATGTTACAATTTAATAAAGTACTAAAGTGACCCTAGTCCAAGTAGTCAAAGGTCATAGTCATGAGTATAAGGGCAAGCATATGGTATTTGAATGTCTTTTGTGAGAGTGAGTTATTTTGCAAAGTCCCAAGCACTGAAATTGAAAACATCATCATGAGAGGGATATGGGACTTCTTTCTGTGAGGGCACTTGTATTGCATTGTTGACATTTGACTAACTTAGTGATTGTTGCTTGTGGAAAATTGACTTGCTTGTCATAGATTCACTGTTTCATATGTTGATCTGTATTGGTTTGCTGGATAGCAATATGACGTGCTTTTAAAGTGGTGTGGGTATCTGTGCTTGAGTTTGATGTGATATATGCCATCAAATTGAGGTCTGTGTATTACTGTACTACTTAAGTAGATTGAATCTGTCGCTTGAGAACAAGCAACAATTTTAAGTTGAGGGTGTTGATGTGTTGTCAAAATAGAACACTTTTGATGCTTAAAACATAGAATTTTGTGTGTTCTCAAAGTGATGTTAGTATATTTTATGTGTTTTTATGTTTGTTTTGCACGAAGACAGGGTTGGCATAATTTTTGGGCTAAGTATGCAGATTTTGCTGAAGTAGAGGTTGCAGATTTTGCTGAAGTAGAGGTTTCACGGGACTTTTTACGAGCTGTAGAGAATTCTACGGTCTATAGATTTGGTTTCATACAAAATTCCAATGAAAGGTGATATTGTAAAGTTGAATCTACGAACATGCAAATGAGCCGCAGACTTGGTGTCGTACCCTGAGGATCAATAAGTGGGGAGTTGCTGAAAAGTCATTAGATGAAACCCCCTATGGGCTGTAAAACATTATACGGGCCATAGAAGGCTGTCGTAGAAGTCAATCCCAGAATGGAAGATGCAATCCACGAAAACCCGACTATTGGCCATGAAACATTATACAGCTCAAAGAGCTTCTCATAGAGTCTGCCGACCCATTTATCCTAATTCGTTTTGTTTTTTTTTTTGTTTTAGACACTATAAATTAGTTTTTAGATTATTTTTCAAAGGGAACATCATGAGAACAGTAGATAATAGTACAGAGCTTGAGAGAAACACTTCTGAACCATTATTTTTGTCTTTAGATTCTTGGTGAAGAGTTTGGATTCATTGTGCTTAATTCTCTTGTGTAAATGCTCAATTACATTATTCAAATTCATAATTCTTGCATCTACACTTATCATGAGTAGCTAAATTAATAACTACGGTTGTGAAAACCACGAAGAACTAACAAGGTACAATAGGATAATTCATAATTCTTGAAAAGTATGCATGCATGTATTATTTAATTCTCTTTAGTTTGAATGCTTTTTAATGGTGGGCAACGTTTGAACTCGCCTAGGGTTACTGAATGGATCAAGGTGTTAATGAATAGGAAAAGAGATTAATTAACAGGATTCAATTAATGTCTTTCATCTAATCAACCAAATTGGGC
The DNA here is from genome assembly GCA_029948455.1 of Solanum rostratum. Taxonomy (NCBI): domain Eukaryota; kingdom Viridiplantae; phylum Streptophyta; class Magnoliopsida; order Solanales; family Solanaceae; genus Solanum; species Solanum rostratum. Next base: position 47,950,066 of record CM057052.1, read on the forward strand.
CAAGGAGAGGTTGTACTGGAAAAATACATAAGGGTTAGTAATGTCACACTGCGGAGATGGATCAAATCACGTAGAAAAAATTTCCTCTTGCCTAGATCAAATGGTTTAGTAAACATAACTTACCGTACTGCATGCTACACACTGGAAAAGAATTTAATTATCGGGTAATACCGAGTTAGAAAATCATGGGAAATACAATACCTAGTTACTCTTCATACAAATTTAACACTTATCTTAGTGTAGTATTACTTTCATAGTTGTTACAGAAACCCCCTTTTGGGGAGATAAGCTGGTTAATCCACCCGAATTGTTTTAAATTCTTCTAACTCTACCATATTCCCTTTGGGATTGACCCTAACCTCGGTTAGATTATATATCTTGGCAACGACCGCTTTAGCCTCATACAGGAAGTGTAGCTTGGGCGACATCACCCATGAATCAATTTCACATACCTTAATTCACCAAGAAAAAAAAGAAGAATTAGATAAAGAAGAGAGCCTTTGCTTAATTGCCAAGCTAAGCCTTCACTAGAGTTCTTGAGAAGAGTTCTTAAGAGTGAGCTTGACTATAATTCTAATTGTGAGAATAAATTTGAACGAGAAAAGAATATTATTGGTCATTTGAATGCCTTAGGATAGTAAAGAAAGTTACAAAAGACCCTTAGGAGTAGCCATAATTACGAGAATGCCATTAATGAAATGGAATAAAAATTATTGTCAGGGGTCCCGTACAAGGGCCACACGGTCCCTACAAAGGCATACGAACTATATGCCCTTCCCTGAAGCCTCACCTAGGAAATATTTCACAGAAAAAGTTCCAAGATGATGATTCCATATTTAGAAAATTTTCACACCAACGCCCATACGGAGGCCTATATGGACCGTGAAGAGGTAAACAGTCCGTGAGAGTTTAGTGGTCCAAGTATTGGCCAAAAAGTGGTTTTCAAGGCCAAGGCCACTCACACAAGCCACCATAGGATCCATAAATTGCCACACAGACCGTATAGGGTTCATGTGGTGCGTTCTTTGGTCTTAAACTCCAAGTTAAGGCCAACACTTGATACACAAGGCCAAAGGTCACCTCAAGGCCCCTTTACACTGCCCGTGGTGAGCTATACGACCTGTGGAGGTGCCCATAGGGTGTAACCTTTGTCAAACCCATTCCTGAAGCAATTTTCAAGCAACATTCGTAACATGAACCAGACCTAGGGTCCATGAGTGACATGGCTAATTGGAACCCAAGAGTCCCCATATAAACCTCAAGTATTCATATTCACATCACTAGTTCGGAAGCGTGTGCAAATAATAATCTCATAATTCTAAGGGACAAGAACGTAGGACTCACACTACAAGGGTATCATATGAAAAGGGATTAACATGGATCCGCATAACATGTAGTATATATAGACTAAGGGGTGGGTAAGTATGACTCACTCTATGCGGGCAATTCAGGACTTAGGATCTTTCCAATCATAACATAGAACACATAGTAATACTCATAGCCAATCCACATAACGATGTCCAATAGATAGTCATATCCATAATAAAATCTCCAAATACAACACTTAGCATATAAAGGTAAAAGAGTCCACAAGATGTCCAACAATGCCCCTAGTCACAAGAGAAGACTGGGGCCAAGATATATCCCGAGCTCACCCTCAAAGTAAATAACATAACAAAAGCAACTTAGGTAGAGGAATAGTGGTTTGTCCTTGGATGATAGGAGTCACTACAATAAGTATCTCAAGATCCAAGCTAGCCGTCGTATAGTGGATATGATGGTAGTCCTCGGTTCCTACATGGTTAGATCATGTAGGCAAAAGTATGTGTTAGTACGTGTGAATGTACTAAGTATGTGGGCATACAATACATATGACTTACCAAACATGTATTCATTTTTAGATGACAAGGGAACATAATATAGAAAGAGGTATATAGCAAAGAAAAGTAGTATAACAAGATGCTATGAAATTCATGATACATGAAATGCAATGATGCTCATATAAAGCGGGGATGGACTATAACCAACAAATCAAACTCGTACGACCTACTAAATGAATTAGTCTGATGAAGACCTCTGATGGTAGGAGATAATTACTTGTGATGGGTAATATATATCACACCTTATGACCCAGTCTTTGGTGTAGAACATCTTCCTTACAACCTAGTCTTTTTTCAGAAGGATTTTCATATCATATCATATCATATCAAGATGTAACCATTCCTTACAACTCAGTCCTTTTTGTAATGGCTACCATATACCTATGTTGGCACATAGTTCAAAGAAAGGGAGAGGACCCTTCGAGATAACCCTGATGCCCCCAATTCATCGGTGCTAAGTCAAAACATCCTATGAGAATACTTATGTATATGCTTGCTTTCAAAACAAGAAATAGTCATTTCAAGTCCTTTCTATGCACATTTAGGATTAAAAGCCAAACATATTTCTTATAACATTCATACTTGGGCTCAAAAGTCGAATCATAGTTCATAACAATGCTTCACATGCATAGGAAGAGCTTATGCACATATATGGAATGGTGCAAGCACCCAAAATGCTCAAAGAGCCATATCATAAACATTTATGTGATTACATTCTTATCATAACCATAATCTTATCAAAAATCATATACATAAACAAATTGGGCTTAATCCACTTAATAATCTTAATAAAAACTAATGCTCATGAATGCATATGCCATGAATGAGATGAGAAATAGAATGGGCAATAGAGATTCAAACTTAAACTACAATACATTATGAAATTCAAGTGATAACATAATTAAATCCACATTTAAATCATAATATGGATTATTCATTCTGAAATCAAGCTTTAAAGGAGACATGCACATTCATAACGTTAATGTAATTCTTCGTATTAGGGCATAAATCAATTAAAAATTAACAATAAAGCAAAGTCAATACTTTAATCTAATTTAATAAGCAATAATATTGAAAACCCAAATTTAAAGTAGCTAAAATTCTATGAAATTGAGTGCAAAAGAGTTTAGGTCTTCTTGGTTAAAAAGGTCCAGGAATCAATCCCTCATAGCTTAACTAATGAAGAAGATTTAAGAGTAAATTTTAAGAAGAATGAACCTTCCCTTGATTCCCAAGCTTAGATTCACAAGAGTCCTTAAGAGATATTTTTTAAGAGTGACTTGAGAAAATTCTAAGTGTGAGGAATGAATTTGAATGAAGGAATAAAGTATAGGTCATTTGAAAGTCTTTAGGTAGCATAGGAAGTCACAAAAGGCCCCTAGGATAAACCATAATTACAAAAATGTCATTAATGAAATGAGTAGAAAAATTGAAGTTACGTCTCAAAGAGGGGTGGTACAGTCCATGATAGGTCATATGGAACGTACACTTGCCCGTGGTCCAAAACTTAGGAAATGTTAACTTAACGAAAGTCCAAAACGGTAATCCCATACTTAGAAAAATTGAACGTAGGCATCCATACGGAGGGTGTTACTGACCGTACAAAGCCACATGGTCCGTTATCCTCTTCTGTCCCACTCCACTTAGAAAAATTTCTCCATGACGAAGTTCTGAAAAAGTGATTCAATACTTAGAAAAATTTCACTATGGAACCCATATTGACTGTACCACTCCATACGGACCGTATATTGGCCGTACCACTTAGGCTCAAAACTGTGGAGTCTCCATCCCAAGTCTACCATATGGTCTACCACATGGTCTGTCTGGCCTCACACGGTCCGTATGGGGTCCAAGTGTGGTATGCCTTGGTCTCAAACTCCACACTAAGGTTCTCACACCCAATATAAGGCCAAGGACCACTTCAAGAAGGCTCCGCATGACCATAAATCACCACACGGACCGTGAAGGCTTCAATGAAGCATCACCTTGGTCCAAAACTTTTTAGAACAAAATTTCCAAGATCAATTGAGGTTGTACAAAGTTTGAATCCTTACATCATCTCCCCTTTGGGAACATTCATCCTCGAATATACTAGAACAAGGATTGAAAGGCATGACTTAGGACATGAAACATTAAAACACAGGATACAATGCATATTTCATCATTTGAAAACCATAAAGGCATTAAAACCACTCATATAAAAACATATTCAATCATTCAAAGCATCATAAAAAATCATTTTGGTGCTCATATATGCATGTCATGTCATGAAACTCAAGAGTGAAAGAATTAGGACCACTTGGAAAAGAAAGGACCTAGAACCTCAAGCTTGAGTAGATTTGAAAAGATGGGGATATCATTTCATCATGTCCCACTCCGTCTCCCATGTATCACTCTCCACATATTTATTTCTCCAAAGTACCTTAACCAAAGTCATATCCTTGTTACGAAGCCGCTTCACTTGCCTACCCAAAATCTCAATCGAAACCTCCTCATAAGTCAAGTTCTCCTTAACCTTAGCACCTCCCAAACGCATGATAATACTAGGATCACCAACAAACTTTCTCAACATAGACACAAGGAAGACCGGGTGAATAACACTCAAATCCGGAGGAAAATCCAACCTAATAAGTCACATTCCTAGTCCGCTCAACAATTTCATAAGGACCTACATACCGTGGACACAACTTGCCCTACTTCCTGAATTGCATTACACCCTTCATAGGTGAAACTTTCACATACACCCAATCATCAACATGAAACTCAAGAATCCTCTTCCTAACATGCGAATAGGACTTTGGCAACTTTGGGTCGTCTTCAACCTATCCCTAATAAACTTCACCTTCTCCATAGCCTCCTATACCAAATCTGAGCTAATCAAATAAATCGCTCCCAAATCAAACCACCCCACCTAAGATCTACATCTCCTTCCATACAAAGCCTTAAACGATGCCCTACCAATGCTAGCATGAAAGTTATTATTTTAAGCAAACTCAATGAGTGGTAGTTGATCATCCCAATTACCTTTGAATTCCAACACATAAGTCCTCAACATATCCTTCAAAGTTTGAATTATCCTCTAGACTTGTCCATCGGTTTGATGATGAAAAATGGTACTCAACTTCAACTTAGTACCAAGACCTCTTTGAAACAGCCTCCAAAAGTGTGAAGTAAATTGGGTACCATGATCCAATATAATAGACCTAGGCACAGCATGCAACCTCACCAACTTTTGGATGTACAACCTTACATAATCTTCAGCACAAAAGAAAGTCTTGACCGGTTAAAAATGAGCCGACTTAGTCATCCAATCAACAATAACCCAAATTGAGTCAACTTGTCTTCGAGTCTGAGGTAAACCAACCACAAAATCCATGTTCACATCTTCCCACATCCAAGTAGGAATTTCAATATCTTAAGTCAAACCACTGGGCCTTTGGTGCTCTACCTTCGATTGTTGACAATTAGGGTATTCGGTTACAAACTTCGCTATATCCTTCTTCAGATCATGCCACAAATACACTTCTCTCAAAATCTGATAGACCTTGGTAGATCCCAGATGAATAGAGTAATGAGAGTTATGGGCTTCATGCATAATCACCCTCCTAAGATCATCCACATCTGGAAAGCATAACCGATCATGATACCGAAGCATACCATCTCCCCCTTGTGAGAAAACCTCTATATTATTTTTTACAACCAATTTGTTCAGCTCAACCAATGACGGATCTAGGTCTTGCTTAGCCTTAACATCAACAACAACTGAAGATTCGATCCCATTTTGAACATGCATACCACCATCATTAGAGTCGGCCATCCTCTCACACAACCTAGAAAAATAGTAAAACCCTCTTGCCAACTCTTTCTTCCCTTCAACATCACGAGCCAAACTTCCTATAGATAGCCTACAAAGAGCATCGACTACAATATTATATCTTGTCGGGATGATATTATACACTCATGTCATAATCCTTGAGGAGTTCTAACCATCTCTTTTTTTCTCAAGTTACCTTTGAGTGAACACATATTGCAAACTCTTGTGGTTGGTGAAAATATCAACATGCACCCCATATAAATAGTGTCTCTGAATCTTCAAGACAAATACTACCGCAACTAACTCGAGGTCATGAATCGGGTAATTAAGTTCATGAACCTTCAATTGCCTTTATGCATAAGCTATCACATTACCATGTTGCATAAGTACACAACCCAACCCAGTCTGAGAAGCATCACTATACACCACAAACCCATCTAAGTTATCCGGTAAAGTCAAAAAAGGAGTTGATGTAAGCCGATCCTTCAATGTCTGAAAACGCTTCTCACACTCATCCAACCACACAAACTTAGCCTTCTTTTGATGTCAACTTAGTCAATGGAGATGCAATAAATGAGAAACCTTCTATAATAACCAACCAACCCAAAACTCTTAATATCCAATGGAGTTGATGGTCTAGGCCAATTCTTCACGACTTCAATCTTCTTCAGGTCGACATTAATACCATCACTAGACACCATATGACCAAGAAAAGCTACCTCACCCAACCAAAATTCACATTTGCTAAACTTGGCATAGAACTTCTTTTCCCTCAATGTCTGAAGAACCAACCTCAAATGACCCATATGCTCCCGCTCACTTTGGGAATAAATAAGGATATCATCAATGAAGACAACTACAAAACTGTCAAGGAATGGCTTGAAAACCCAATTGATAAGATACATAAACATGGCGCGAGCGTTAGTCAAACCAAATGACATCGCCACAAATTCAAAGTACCCTTACCTAGTCAGAAAAGCAGTCTTGGGAATATCACACTCCCTAACCTTCAACTGATAATAGCCAGAACGAAGATCTATCTTTGGGAAATGGGTGGCCCCTTGAAGTCCACAAATAAGTCATTGATTCTTGGAAATGAATATGTAATCTTAATGGTTACCCTATTTAGTTGCCTATAATCAATGCACATCCAAAGAGATCCATCTTTTTTCCTTACAAATAACATAAGAACACCTCATGGTGATATACTTGGCCAATAAAACCCTTCTCTAAAAAATCCTTCAAGTGATCCTTCGACTCATTCAACTCAGTTGGTGCCATACGATAAGGGGGAATGTAGATAGCTTGAGTATCGGAGAGAAGATCTATGCCAAAGTCCACTTCCCTTTCGAGAGGAACACCGGGAAAGTCTTCAAGAAACACATTCAGAAACTCATTCACCACCGGGACTGATTCAAGAGTAGGTGCCTCGGACTCCACATCTTTGACCCTCACTATAGGATAGATACACCTCTTCGAGATCATCCTTCAGGCCTTAAGGTAAGAAATAAATTGGACTTCAATAGCATAGTTACTACCATCCATTCAAGAACAGGCTCAACTTTAATTTGGATTTTGACCTTCCCTGTTCTACAATCTATAGAGGCATATGAATCATGCAACCAATCAATCTCGAGAATTACATCAAAATCAAACATCTCACATTCCTCAAGATCACATGGGAAGACTTAATGCAACACAAAAACAGGACAACCTCGATAAACTATATAAGCAACAACAGATTCACCAATGGGAGTATAAACTAAAAAGGGCTCCCTTAAAATTCTGGGTCTTAAATCGAACTTAACAGCCAATAGAAAGGCAAATTTGCACCTGGATCAAGCAAAGCATAAGCATCAAAATCAAGGACTTTCAACATACCACTCATAACATCTGGAGCCCCTTCAACTTCCTGACGAGGATGCAACACATAGAACTTCTTTAAGCAACACCCTAGGGAGCTCTTTGTTGGCCTTAACCACCTTGAGCCACTTGACTTGATCTCTTTGAGCATTCTTAGGCAATCAGTAACCTTGTGGTTTTGCCACCACACCCATAGCATGCACCCAAATCCCTCCAACAAGCACCTATGTGATTCCTCCCACACTTGTCACACCAGGAAATAATGGTCCACAGCCAATCGGTGCCCTGGGAGGAGGCACCCTAGCATTAGAAACCTGAGCATCTGAGCCTTGGCCCTATTAAAAGTGACTATAACTGCCACCCTTGGAGTTGGAGCACCCACCATCATAACGGACACTCTTAGGATCATACACCCTCTTCTCCTTGAGCTTTTCTCCTTTAATTTGTTTAGCATATACCATAAGCATAAAGATGTCCATATCCTGAATAAACGCAGCCATACGACATTCTTTCATAACCGAGTCAGAGACACCAGAGGTAAACTTTTGCGTTCTAGCACGGGGGTCAGCCACAAGCATAGGAGCATACTTGGAGAGCTTTGTGAACTTGACGGCATAGTCCCTCACACTCATACCACCTTGTCTAAGGTTGATAAACTCAGTCATCTTGGCTTCCCTAAGCTCAAATAGAAAGAAACGATCCAAAATATGAAATTGAACTCCTCCAAATTAACATTATTGCCACTTATCCTCTCCATTAACCATTGAGCATACCAAACTTGAGCCACGTCTTTCAACGGATAGGCAGCCAACTCAGCTTTCTCCTTAGAAGTGACTCTCATAACAATAAACACCTTAGTGAGCTCATCAATGAACTCTTGAGCATCCTCTCAGCCTTCGACCTATAAATCTCCTGAGGATTCATCTGGGTGAAATCTCTCAACCCAAAGGCCGAAGTAGGATCCATAGGAAGATTAGCTTGCCTAGTTTGGGTAGTCACCACCTGGGTAAGCATAGCAAAGGCCATAGGGAATTCACCATTAGAGATTGGCTCTTCCATAGGCTTTTAGGGAACTTAGTCCTCACAAGCCGGGGACAGTCTTGGTAGGGGAGCTCTTTGTGGACGCATCTTTTGTAATGTATCAAGGACACCATCAGGATAAAGAACCAAACATACAATCCAAAGCACGACACAAGATATGAAGAAGTGAGACAATTCCTAAGAAGTTATCATAGCCTCCTACTCATAGGTAAGGTGCACTTCACACCCATGAATAGGACTCTACTTGACGTGGTATAATGGACTCTGAGGATCATTTACAAACCTAGTGCTCTGATACTAAGCTTGTCATGATCCGAACATAGGATCTAGGAGTGACACGGCAAATGGGAATATGAGAGTCCCCAAACAAGCCTCAAGTATCCATATTCACATCATTGGTTCGAATGCGTGTGAGAATAATAAACACATAGTTCCAAGGGATGGGAAAGTAGGACTCACGCTATAGGGATATCATAGGGAAAGAGATTAACATGGATCCAAATAACACATAGCACATAAATATCAAAGGGTTGGTAAGTATGAATAACTCTATGGGGGCAATCCAGGATTTAGGATCTTTCACATTATAACATAGAACACATAATAATACTCATAGCCAATCTACGTAACGATGTCTAATAGATAGCCATATCCATCAAAAATATCCCAATCTAATACTTAGCATATAAATGTAAAAAAGTCTACAAGATGTCCAACAATGCCTTTAACCACAAGATAGGATGGGGACCAAGGCATATCCCGGGCTCACGCTCAAAGTAAATGACATAACAAAAGCATCATAGGTAAAGGAATGGTGGTTTTTCCTAGGAAGAGAGGATTCACCACAAAATGTATCTCAAGATCCTAGATAGTCTTCGTACAGTGGATGAAGGTAGTCCTCAGTTCCCCTTATGGTTAGATCATGTAGGCTAAGTATGTGTTAGTACGTTTGAATGTACTTAGTATGCAGGCATGCAATGCAGTGACTTACCAAACTTGCATTCATTGTTAAATAACAAGGGCACACAATATAGAAAAAGGTTTATAGCAAAGGAAAGTAGTATAACAAGATGTTATGAAATTCATGATGCATGAAATGCAATGATGCTCACATAAAGCGGGGATGGACTATAACCAACAAAATCAAACTCATGCGAGCTATTACATGAATTAGTTTGATGAAGACATCCCATCGGTAGGAAAAGATTACTTGGCAATGGTAATCTACATAATATGTTACAACCTAGTCTTTTTAGAAGGATTTTCATATCATATCATATCATATCAAGATGTAACCATTTCTTATAACCCGGTCTTTTTGGTAAAGGCTTCCACATACCTACATTGGCATATATTTTAAGGAAAGGGAGAGGATCCTTGGGGATAGCCCTAACGCCCCCAATCCACCTATGCTAATTCAAAATATCTTGCAAGAGTACTTATACATATACATGCTTTCAAAACAGGCAATAGTCATTTTAAATCCTGTCAATGCACATTTAGGCTTAAAAGCCAAACGTGTTCTCTTATAAATTCATACTTGGGCTCAAAATCCAAATCATAGTTCATAATCACGCCTCACATGCACTGCAATATCTCATGCACGTATACGGAATGGTGTAAGCACCCAAATTGCTCAAAGAACCATATAATAGATATTTATATGATCTCTTTCTTGTCATTACCAAAATCTTATCAAAAATCGTATACATAAACATGATTGGGCTTAACCCATTTCATAATCTTAATAAAAACCAATGCTCATGAATGCATATGCCATGAATGAGATGAGAAATAGCATGGGCAATACAGATTAAAACTTCAACCGTAATACATCATGAAATTCAAGTGAAAACATAATTAAATCCACATTTAAATCACAATATAGATTACCCATGTTTAAATCAAGCTTTAAAGGGGACATGCACATTCATAACTTCAACGCAATTCTTCGTATTAGGGCTTGAATTAATTGAAAATAAAAAATAAAGCACATTCTTTAATTGATTTACTAAGCAATAATATTAAAAACCCAAATTTAAAGTGGTTAAAATTCCATGAAATTGAGTGTAAAATAGTCTGGGTCTTCTTAGTTGAAAGGGACCAAGAATTAACCCCACATACCTTAGAAAATGAAGAAGATTCAAGAAGAAATTTGAAGAAAATGAGTCTTCTATTCATTCCTAAGCTTAGATTCACAAGAGTCCTTGAGAGGGAGTTCTGAAGAGTGACTTGAGAGAATTCTAAGTGTGAGGAATGAATTTGAATGAAGGAACAAAGTATCGGTCATTTGAAAATCTTTAGGTAGCATAGGAAGTCACAAAAAAACCCTTAGGATAAAGCATAATTATGAAAATGTCATTAATGAAATGAGTAGAAATATTGAAGTTACGTCTCAGTGAGAGGTGGTATGTTCCGTGATAGGCCATACGGACCATACACTTGCCTGTGGTCCAATACTTAGGAAATTTTCACTTAACAAAGGTCCAAAAAAGTGATCCCATACTTAGAAAAATTCAACGTAGGCATCCATATAGAGGGTGGTCGGATCGTACCAAGCCACATGATTTGTAAGCCTTCTTCGTCTCCCTCCACTTAGAAAAAATTCTCCACAATGAAGTTTCGAGATGGTGATTCAATAAATAGAAAAATTTTAGTCTGGAACCAATATAGAAGGACATACAAACCGTACAACTCTATATGGACCGTATATTTAGCCGTACCACTTCACTTACGCTCAAAACTATAGAGTCTCAAGCCCAAGGCTACCATACAGTCCACTAATGGTCCATATGACCTCACACGGTCTGTGTGGCATCCAAGCATGGTATGCCTTGGTCTCAAACTAAAAACCAAGGCCCTCACACCCCACATAAGGCTAAGAGCCACTTCAAGGAGGCACCACACGGACCGTGAAGGCTTCCATAAAGTGTCATCTTGGTTCAAAACTTTCTAGAACCAAATTTCCATGTTCTATTGAGGTCGTACAAAGTCCAAGTCCTTACAATTAAGGTCATACCAAGTTTGGGTCCTTACATCATCTCCCCCTTGGGGACATTCATCCTCGAATGTGCTAGAACAAGGCTTGAAAGGCTTGACTTAGAACATGAAACATCCAAACACAAGATACAATGCATATTTCATCACTTGAAAATCATAACCTCATTAAACTCATATAGAAACATTTTCAAATCATTCACAAAATCTTTAAAATCACTTTCGTGTATATGTATACATTTCATGTCATGAAACTCAAGAGTTAAAGAATTAGGACCACTTGAAAGAGGAGGAACCTAGTACCTTTGGCTTGAGTAGATTGGAAAAGATGGATATCGTTTCATCATATCCAACTCCGCCTCCCATGTAGCACTCTCCACTTGTTGATTTCTCCAAAGCACCTTAACCAAAGCCACATCCTATTTGAGAAGCCGCTTCACTTGCCTATCCAAGATCTTAACTGGGACTTCCTCATAAGACAAGTTCTCCGCAACATCAACACCTTCTAAAGGCATAATAGCACTAAGATAACCAATTAATTCCTCAACATAGACACATCGAAAACAAGGTTAATAGGACTCAAATTCCTCAAAAATTTCATAAGAACCTACATACCCAGGGACTCAACTTTCCCTTCTTAAAAAAATGAATTACACCCTTCATGTGTGAGACCTTCACATACACCCAATCTCCAACATGAAACTCAAGATCCCTCTTCCTAACATCTGAATAATACTTTTGGAGACTTTGAGCCGTTTTCAACCTCTCACTAATCAACTTCACCTTCTCCATAGCTTCCAACACCAAATTTAGGCCAATCAAAGTCATCTCTCCCAACTCAAACCATCCCATCAGAGATCTACATCTCCTACTATACAAAGCCTCAAATGGAGCCATCCTGATGCAAGCATGAAGGCTATTGTTATAAGGAAACTCGATGAGTGGGGGAGATTATCACAATTACCCTTGAATCCCAAAATATAAGCCCTCATAATGTCCTTCAAAATTTGAACTGGCCTTTCTGCTTTTCCATCAATTTGAGGATGAAAAGCTGTAGTTAACTTCACCTTGGTACAATTCCTCTTTACGATTTGATATGATAGACCTAGGCACACCATACAACCTCAAAAACTCTAGGATATACAACCTTGCATAATCTTCGGCACTAAAGGTAGTCTTGACTTATGGGAAATAAACAGATTTAGTCATCCAATCGACAATAACCCAAAGTGAATCAAATTGCCTTTGGGTCTGAGGCAAACCAACCATAAAATCCATGTTCATATCTTCTTACTTCCAAGTAGGAATCTTAATATCATGAGATAAACCATCAGGCCTTTGATGCTCCACTTTCACTTGTTGACAATTAGGACATTTGGATACAAACTTGGCTATATCTTTACCATGCCATCAATACACTTCCCTAGAATCCCAATACATTTTGGTAGACCTCGGGTGAATAGAATAATGAGAGTTATGGGCTTTATTCATAATCACCCTCCTGAGATCATCCATATCGGGAAAGCATAACTGATCTTGATATCGAAGCACACCATCTCCCCCTTTGGAGAAAACCTCTATTTTATTTTCAGCAACCAACTTCTTCAACTCAACCAATGACGGGTCTAGATCTTGCTTAGCCTTGACATCAACAACCATAGAAGATTTAGCCCTATTCTGAACATGAATGCCACCCTCATTAGAGTCAGCCAACCTAACACCCAACCTATCCAAACAGTGAACATCTTTTGCCAATTCTTTCTTTCCTTCATCAATATGAGCCATACTCCCCGTTGATAGTCTACTAAGAGCGTCGGCTACAATATTGGCCTTGTTTAGATGATATTGAATACTCATATCCAGGTCCTTAAAGAGTTCCAACCACCTTCTTTGCCTCAAGTTACGATCCCTTTGGGTGAACACATATTGCAAACTTTTGTGATCAGTGAAAAAATCAACATGAACTCCATATAAATAATGTCTCCAAATCTTCAAAGCAAACACCACAGCCGCTAACTCAAGATCATGAGTCGAATTTCCTTGATGCATAAGCTATCACCTTACCATGTTACATAAGCACAAAACCCAACCCAATCTTAGAGACATCACAATATACCACAAACCCATCCTATATAGTCAAAACAGGAGCCGCTGTAAGCCGATCTTTCAAAATCTGGAAATGCTTCTCAGATTCATCCGACTATACAAACTTGGCTTTCTTTTGAGTAAACTTGGTCAATAGAGATGCAACAAATGAGAAACCTTCAACAAACATTCTATAATTACCAACAAACCTAAGAAAAATTTGAATATCTGAAAGAGTCAATGGTCTAGGTCGATTATTCAAGGCCTCAATCTTATTCGGGTCGACCTTAATACCATCACCGAATTCTTCATGACCAAGGAAAGCTATCTCACCCAACAAAAACTCACATTTATTGGATTTAGCATACAATTGCTTCTCCTTCAAAGTCTGAAGAACAGACCTCAAATAATCCATATGCTCTCGCTTTCTTCAGTAATAGATTAAGCTATCATCGATGAAGACAACCACAAATCTATTAAGAAATAGCTTGAACACCCAATTCATGACATCCATAAACACGGATGGAGCATTAGTAAAACCAAACGACATCAAAACAAATTCAAAGTGCCCATATCTAGTCCAAAAACCATTTTGGGAATGTTACACTCCCTAACCTTCAGTTGATGAAAATCGGAACAAAAGTCAATCTTTGAGGAATAGGTAGCCCCTTGAGGTTGATCAAACAAGTCATCGACCCTTAGCAACAAATATTTATTCTTGATGGTCACCTTATTTAGTTGCCTATAATCAATGCACATCCGAAAAGATTCATCTTTCTTTCTTACAAATAATACTGGGGCACCCCTTGGCGATATACTTGGCCTAATGAAGCCTTTCTTAAACAAGTCCTTCAACTAATATTACAATTCCTTTAACTCCATCGGTGCCATAAGATAAGGAGGAATAGAGATGGGTTGAGTATCCGAGAGAAGATCTATGCCAAAGCCTACTTCATTTTCGGGAAAAGTAGTGGGAAAATCTTTAGTAAATACATTCAAAAACTCATTCACAACCGAAAGTTATTCAAGAGTATGTGACTCAGATTCCACATCTTTGACCCTTATAATATGATGGATAAACCCCTTAGAAATCATCCTTAGGGCCTTGAGGTAGAAAATAAAACGACCTTTAATAGCGGAGTCACTACCCTTCCATTCAAGAACAGACTCATCCAAAAATTGGAAGTTGACCTTCCGGGATGTAAAATATATAGAGAGATACGAAGCATGCAACTAATCCATCTTGAGAATAACATAAAAATTAAAAATTTCAAGTTCCACAAGATCACACAGAAAGACTTTATGCAACACAGAAATAGGGCAATCCCGATAAACCCTTCTAGCAACCATAGATTCACCCAGAGGAGTATAAACTAAAAAGGGCTCCCTTAGGATTTTAGGGCTTAAACCAAACTTAACAGCCAAAAGAGGAATCAAAAAAGATATATTTACACCCGTATCAAGCAAAGGATAAGCATCAAAATCAAAGACTTTAAACATATCAACACAACATCCGAAGTCTTCTCAACTTCATGGTGAGCATGCAAAGCATAGAACTTGCTATGCCTGGGGACACCACCTTGTGGAGCTCTTTGTTGGCCTTGATTACCTTAGGTCACCTAACCTTGACCCTTTTGGACAACTTTAGGACAATCAGAAACCTTGTGGCTCCTATCACGACACCCAAAGCATGCACCCATTTCTCTCCAAAAAGCACTTGTGTGATATTTTTCGCACCTGTCACACAAGGGAAGTAATGGTCCACCACCGACCGATGCCTTGGGAGGAGGCAACCTAGTATTGGCAAACCTTGCATTAGAACATTGGCCTTGTTGAAAGTGATAATAACCACCATACTTGGAGTTGGAGAACCCAGCATCATAATGGGCCCTCTTAGCATCATGCATCCTCTTCTCCTTGAGCTTTTCTCTTTTAATCTGTTTAGCATATGTCATGAGCCTGGAGATGTCCATATCGCAAATAAGTATAGTAATACGACATTCCTTCATAACCAAATCAGAGATCTCAGAAATAAACTTCTGCATTATTTCACGAGGTAATCCACAAGCATAAGAGCATACTTGGAGAGCTTTGTAAACTTGAGGGCATTGTCCCTCACATTCATACCGCCATGTTTGAGGTTGATAAATTCGTTCATCTTAGCTTCTCTAAGTTCAAGAGGGAAGAAACTATCTAGAAATGCAAACTTGAACTCTTCCCAATTAACACCATTACTACAGACCCTCTCCATCAACCATTGAGTGTACCATACTTGGGCCACATCCATCAACTGGTAAGCAGCTAACTTAGCCTTCTCCTTAGAAATTACTCCCATAACAGTCAACACCTTAAAGAGCTTATCAATGAACTATTGAGCATCCTCATCAGCCTTTGATCCGTAAAACTTCGGAGGATTCATCCGGGTAAAATCTCTCACTCTAGCAGCCGGAGTGGGATCACTGGGAAGAAGATTAGCTTGTCTAGTTTGAGTGGTGAACACTTAGGCAAGCAAAACAATAGTAGTACGAAATTCACCATTAGTAATAGGCTCTTCCATAGGCCTTTGAGGAACTTGGTCCTCATTTATGGCCGATCTTAAAGGGGAGCTCTTCGTAGAGGCATCTTTTGTAATATAGCAAGGATATCAGTAGGTTTAGGAAACCATAATATATGATCCAAATCATGACATAAGACATGAAGAAGTAAGACAATTCTAGGACACTATCATAACCTCCCACTAATAGGCATGTTGCACTTCACACCCATGAATTGGACTCTACTCGACACGGCATGCTGGACTCGAGTATCATTTATAAACCTAGGGCTCTGATACCAAGATTGTCATGACATGAACCTAGTATCTAGGAGTGACATGGTGAATGGGAACCTGAGATTCCCCAAACAAACTACAAAGTATCCATATTCGCATCATCAGTTCGAAAGCGTATTAAAGATAGTAAACACGTAGTTCTAAGGGACAGGATTGTAGGACTCATGCAATGGGGATGTCATGGGGAAAGGGATTGACATGGATTCACATAACACGTAAAGACTAAGGGGCGGGAAAGTATGGCTCACTCTATGGGGTCAAAATGGGACTTAGGATCTTCCATATTTCCACATCATATCAAAACCGAATCATATAAGGTATATCCAATAGGTAGCCATAATTATAATCTCTAAATATCGTCACATAACATATATCCGTATAAGAGTCTACAAAATGTCCAACAATGTCTTTAATCATAGAATAAGACGCGGGCCAAGACATGTCCAGAGCTCACCCTCAAAGTAAATAGAAACATTGAAGCAACATAAGGTAGAAAGATGATGGCTTGTCCTTGGAAGATATGAATCACCACAACACTTTTTAAAATCCAATCTAGTCACCAAAGGATGGATGAAGGTAGTCTCGATCCCTACATGATTAGATCATGTAGACAAAAGGTATATGTTAGCATGTTTGAATGTACTAAGTATGTGTGCATGCAATGCATATGACTTGCCAAACTTACATTCAATGTTAGATGACAAGAGCACATAATATAGAAAGAGATATATAGCAAATAAAAGTAACATAATAGTATGTCATGAAACCCATGAGGGGATGAGACGTCAACCGACATATAAGACCAAGCGAGCTATTACTTGAAATCTCAATGTTATTCCCACACCAAAAAAGAGATGCTCTACATGCCAAAGGTAAACCATACTCCTCCGTATGGGCACCCTATTTCGAAGAAATAACCTTCCATATGGGCACTCCCATTTTGGATAAGATTTTCACATAATCTCATATCATAACAAAGTTATAACCTCATCTTATAGGCATTCCCATTTCGGTGAGGGTTACCATATCAAATACCTAGACTGGCAGATAGTTCAAGAGAAAGGAAGAAGACCCTTGGGATAGCCCTGACTCCTTGAATCTCATCGGTGCTAATTCATCATCCCACAGAATATATATATATATATATATATATATATATATATATATATATATATGTATGTATGTATATATACGTTCTTCCAAAAGAGGTGCAAGTTATTTCAATGCATACTTTTGCTTAAAAGCCAAACATTCTCCATAATCATTCATACTTGGGCTGAAAAGCCAAATCATAATTTGAATCATACTGTTCATGCATATGAATAGCTCATTCACATATATCAAGATGGTGTGAACACCCAAAAATCTCAAAGATCCATATCATAGTCATTTATGTCATAACATTCTTTTCATAACAATATTCTCATCAAAATCATATTCATAAACATAATTGGGTCATAGCCCACTTCATAATCTTCATAAAAACCAATGTTCATATATGCATATGTGTTGAATGATGTGAGAATAGCATGGGCAATGGAGATTCAAACTTAAATCAACAATGCAATATGAAATTCAAGTAAATCAATAAGTAAATTTCACATTTAAATCACAATTTAGATTACCCCTACTTAAATCAATCTCTAAAGGGACAATGTAAATTGAAATCTTCATAATCTTCCTTTAATTAAACATATTAGATCTTAGATCACTTGAAAAGCAACAATTAAACATAATCCATGTCTCAATTGAATCATATAAACAATAAATAAAAAGACCACATGTTTAAGGTAAGCTCAATTTTATGAAAATTAAAGTAAAAGCGTTTGGAGTCATTATGGTTAAAAGGGACCATGAATCAATCCCACATACCTTAGTTCACCAAGAAGAAACAAGAAGAATTTGATGAAGAAGAGAGTCTTTCCTTAATCCTCAAGATAAGCTTTCACTAGAGTTCTTGAGAGGAGTTGTTAAGAGTTAGCTTGAATGTACTTCTATGTGTGTGAATGGATTTGTATGAGAGAAGAGGAGTATGGGTCATTTGAATGTCTTAGGATAGCATAGAAAGTCATTAAAGACCCATAGGAATAGCCATAATTATGAAAACTTCATTATTGAAATGGAATAAAAATTGTTATCATTGGTCTCGTACAAGGGCCAATCGGTCCTTACAAAGGCACATGGACCCTATGCCCTTCTGTGAAGCCTCACTTAGGAAATATGTCACTGAGAAAGTTCTAAGACGGTGATTTCATACCTAGAAAATTTTCACACTAACACCTATATGGAGGCCTATATGGACCGTGAAGAGGTAAACGGTCTGTGAGAGATTTATGTAGTCCTAGCCTTGGCTAAAATATGGTTTTCAAGGCCAAGGCCACTCACACAAGCTACCACACAATCTATAAAGTGCCACACAGACCATGTAGGGTTCATGTGGTGCGTGTCTTGGTCTTAAACTCTAAGTTAACGCCAACACTTGATACACAAGGCTAAGGGTCACCTCAAGGCCCCTCCACACGGCTTGTGGTGAGCCACACAGCCAATGGAGGTACACATAAGGTCTCACCTTGGTCGATAGGTTTTAGTACAAATTCCAACTACCATTAAGGTTATACCTAGTCCGGGTCCTTACATTATTCTATCATGGTTTCAACAACCTAGTTGTGAAATTTGCTAGGCATAATTTCAATAACAAATCTAGAAATAGATGAAGAAATTGTGTAAATGTTACTCACAATGAAGAAAAGATCAACACACATATAATGAATGATAGATTATTGATTCATTCTTGAAAAGGCTGAAAAATTCATCCAAAACCCTTTCATCCTTAACTTCTCATCCTCTATTTGCTCTGCGTAAGTCATAAGCCTAAGAATGTCCATTTCTTTTATCAACATAGCTACCTTGCATTCCTTAGACACCAAGCCTGGAACACCCGACGCTAAGTTACTCATTTTAGCACTTGGATCAGAAACTATGAAAGGAGCATATTTGGACAACTTAATTAACTTGAGGACATACTCCCTCAAACTCATGCCTCCTTACCGAAGGTTGATTAACTCTTGGACTTTCGCTTCCCTCAACTCCAAGGGAAAGTGTCAATTAAAAAATTCTTGCTTAAGTTCCTCCCAAGCAACAAGTCTAACTTCTCTAGTCCAATTATTTTTCCATTGTTCATACTGAATTCAAGCAACAACTTTGAGTTGGTAAGAGGCTAACTCTGCCTTCTTTATTGTAGGTACACCCACCATGATTAAGATATTGTAAACCTCATCAATAAATTCTTGTGGATCCTTACCCATTTTGGAGCCATGAAATTCTAGCAGACTCATCGCCATGAAATCTTAAACTCTCATTTTTTTGTTCCCATTATAGGAGTCGTATCTCCTTGAATCATTTGTGTCATCACGACTTTATCTAGCATTTAAATGGTTGTGTAAAGCTCAGCATCAGTAACTTGCTCATCTAACAAGCCATGAGGAACTTGAGGGACTTTTTCCTCATTGGTGTTGTTTCCCCTTTGCATTAGTGCTCTTCTAGGACACATCTCCTGAAAATTGCAATCAAGCGTCAAAGAAAAAAGGTTTAGAGTACACTCTACCACATGACATAAATCTAAAAGAGGCAATATTTCCTAAAATACCTCATAGCCTCTCATTCATAGATGGTCATGCTTTACACCCATGAATAAGTCTCTACTTGACTCAAAATATTACACACCCTAGGACAGTTTAGACTTTGTACTCTTATACCAAGTTTGTCATGACCCAAGCTAAGACCTAGGCATGATATGGTGATTAAAACCCTTGAATAAACCCAACCAAGCTATCTTAGCATATCATACATGAGCATACAAAAAGTAAATAAAGCAATTAGACTTTGACATAGAAGAAGAAATAATGTTTTAAGAGTTATCTCAATAGAGTTAAGTAAGCTAAGTAATGTGTCCGAATAAATGTACTTACATTAAATGCACTTACATTTGACGTCTAAACATGCCTCTGGTTACAAATGAGTCATGATCCGGACCTAAGTCCTAGCTTGATATGGTGAATGTGACACCTGAAGGTATCTCATCCAAGCCACATAATCATATCGTAAGTATTCATAAGGTTAAATAAGAATACAAGAGAATAAGCAGTAAGTACATAAATTGTAAGAGTATCATAGTTCTCAAAAAAGAAGATACATCAATTCATTAAGGTCTACTTCATGCCTCTAGGTTATGGATCTTGACTGGGCCTAGCATGTGAGGCCCCGTGTTTCTCGTCTTGCATAATATATATAGGGTGGCATGTTATATAAGACATATATGATTTTACATAGTACCTAAGGATAGTAAGGCTTCCAATAAGTGGTAACATCAAGGACTTAAAGCTTTAAGCCAAATGAATACCCTATATGCACATTCGGACTTGAAGAAATGGCCCAAGTGGCACCTTGACCTTTTCGGAAGGCTTAAATTAGGTTTTACTTTTTAGATAGAATTAAAAGTATATAATTTGATAGTAATAGATTTTTAAAGGTTATTTTAAACAAAGGTCATATGTTATGTTTTAGAAACAAGAAAGTTGCAAGATAAAGATTGCTCAAAGTTACCGTAAGTTTCTTTAAGAAATCCTTCTTATATTAGGTATCATGCCATATCTCCTAAAATATAATAAGTTAGAAGGTTTATGACCTATCGAATTGAAGATCTAAAAGTCTAGTTTGCCAAGCATAAAACCACGTCTCAATCCGGCTTCAGAATAGAAAGTTATGACAGTTTTACTGTGACTGTCTGAGCAAGAAACAGGGTCATGGGCTGAGTCGGGTCAAGCCCACCTAGATGTTGGCTAATTGACCTTTTTAAAGCTCAACACATCTCCATTTTCGTCCCATACAATTTAGAAACTGACGAGAAATCTTCCTCAAGATACCTAGGTGATTTAAGTAAGTTTTTCACATTCTTACCATTAAAATTCATCCCCATGCCTAGAAATGTATTTCTTACGCTTTGCAATTATTTTTCCCTCCTATTAGCTATGTTTAGGGTTATTTTTGGGCTGTAAAAAAAGTGGTGTTCTTTTGGGTTATTCCTCGTTTGTAGTGGTGTGTTTAGGTAATCATCTTGAGGCTGTTTTACGGTCATTTTTATGAAGTTTTACGGATGTTTCCTAATGTAAATGTTATATGGCAAATCTGCCGATTAATGCTCAATTATGGACTATTTATAGGTGCTTATAAGCTATGTACGTATATTTATTGTGAAGCTTAGGACGTAAGCGACAACCTTTGTGAAGAAACTTCAGGCAATAAGACGTCTGTTAGAAAGGTATCTTAAGGCTAAGCTCTGTCCCTCCTTTAGCACGAAATTCGAGAAATCATCAAAATGCCAAATGTGATATTTTATTACTTTGTTGCTAAAAAGACCTTTTATGAAAGGCATTAGGATTGCAGCTAAATTATTTTCATGATGGTATTAGGTTGATATTTCATTCGTTCACTTAAACTATGCATTCAGTATCTTTATATCAATTTATTGGTTTTCCTTACTACTTGTCTATATGTAGGGGTGTTTCTCTTTTTAGTGTGGTGTCACTAAAAATAAAGGTAGATTATGAGGGGAATGTATTACTCAGAATCAGTCCTTCGTCCATACTAGAACGATAGGCGAAGCACTTAGCAAGTAACATGTTGATTTCCAATATTCTCTAGCATAATGCTCTTATTTAAACTACTAAGACACTTGATTATGTTTAAATACTTTCTTTTACTAATTGACATGGGAGCAAGTATAAGCATTATGTAAAGCACCTTTATGAACATTTTAAGAGTTGAGGATGTATTCTAAATGTTGAGTTAAACTCTCAAACTTATTCAAAAGATATGTAAGATCCCATGAGTCATGTGTATATGCTACAACAATGATTATAATGTTATGAGGGATAAGTGTACCAATGAGCCAAGTTGGCAAATTTTATGCTATGGCCTACTATGTGCATTCAATATTCATATTATAATACATGGCACATTTTGCATTGACTTCGAGCTATAATCAGAGCTATGGAACTTATTTTCCCAAATGATTATATATATATGTATATGGTACAGATGGCCACGGGTTGGAGAATATGATACTGGTTAGCTACCGAAAAGAACCACCATTGCTAGCATTTGGTTGGGTATTTCATGTATTTGCATCCATATATATGTATTCACAACATGTGATACTCGAGCATACCATGCTTATTTGATCAGTAGAGGATGATTGTTGGCCATTAAGGTTACTTGAATTTTTGTTGCAGGCGGCATTTCTATTACCCTTTTTACTGCTTATCTTTGGTTTTACTTTCTACCTTACATACTAGTACATGTTGATTCGTACTGACGTCCCGTTGCCTTGGGATACTGCATTTTATTTTGTGTGTGTAGGTTAAGGTAGGGACTTTGATCGACCTCTCTACTAGGACCCTAGTTCAACTATGAGTTGGTAAGCTCCACCTCTTCCTGTAGTTTCACCAGATGCTATTTTTTGTTGTACAGTCGGGTATAGTCGGCACCCTATTAAGGAAGTATTAGTGGTTCTCTTGGAGTCTATTATGGACATGTTATTTGGGTTGGTTATTTTGTGCCTTTCATTCTCCTATCGTAGAATCGGCATGTACATATAGTGTGTGTCTGTACCTCTGTTGTTGCAGCCTTGTCAGCTAGCTAGTATTCTATTGTTTTGGGTTTACCTACCTTGATGTACATGATTTGTTGTTGTCCATGTCATGATCTAAATGGTCCAAGCTTAGTTTTTCAGACGTTATCCTGCTCGATTTTCTTTTGGCCCCTAGTTTAGTTAACTAGCATGTTTAGTGGCTTACTCGACCAATAATGGTATCGAGTTCCAGTCGCGCCTCTCCTCTTTCTGAAGCGTACAATCCAGATCATTAAAGATATGTTATGTGCCTATGTGTTGACTTTAAAGGAAACTAGAATGATCATCTACCTCTTATTGAGTTCGCTTATAACAGCAGCTTCCAAGCTAATATTCAAATAGCACCTTATGAAGCACTATATAGGTGAAGATGTAGGTCATCGATCGGTTGGTTTGAGGTCAGGGAGGCAAAGTTACTCGGCCTTAATCTAGTTTAGCAAGTGATAGACAAAGTGAAACTTATTAGAGACCGGTTGCAAACGGCCAAGAGTCGGCAAAAGTCTTGAAAAGGATAAGATTTAGAGTTTGATGTAGAAGATTAGGTCTTCTTGAAAGTATCACCTACGAAGGGAATCATGTGGTTTGGAAAGAAAGGAAAGCTCAGTCTTAGGTATATTGGACCATATAAGATTATTCAAAAAATTGGCTAGATCATTTACGAGCTTGATTTGCCTTTAGAATTGGGGGCAGTCCATCCGGTGGTTGATGTATCTTTGCTGCAGGAGTGCATTGCGGATCCTTCGCATATTACTCACATTGAGGATATACATATTGCTAAAAATTTATCTTATGATGAGAAACCAGTGGCTATTTTAGATCGACAAGTAAGAAAACTTCGAATAAAGAAGTGGCCTCTGTAAAAGTATTGTGGTGGAACAACAATATTGAGGAAATAACTTGGGAAGCGGAAGATAAAATGATGCAGAAACACCCTCAGCTATTTACAAATTGAGGTGAGTCACATTTTAAAAATAGTCAGTCATCTTTTAACAGAAACTTAAATTTTTAAATGAGTTGGGAATGTAATTTATATGGGTTGTCGCGAGATAGCTATACAAAGCTTAGTAGTTAAAATCTTTTTGAAGTTGATTTATGAATTGAAAGGACAAAAGGTATATCCTCAAAAATCAAATTTTAGGAGATAGTAATGCAACCAAGAGGATGTCTTGATACATTTGCAGACGAATGTTCTTAAGGGGGGAAGACTATGAGGCCCCATATTTCTCATCTTCAATAATATATATAGAACGGCATGTTATATAAGACATATATGATTTTTGATAGAACTTAAGGATAGTAAGGCTGCCAATTATTGGAAATATCAAGGACCTAAAGTTTAAAGCCAAAGGAATACCCTAAATGCACATTCGGGCTTAAAGAAATGGCCCGAGTGGCACCTTGCCCTTCTCGGAAGGATTAAATTAATTTTTACTTTTCGAATGGGATAAAAGTGAATAATTTGATAATAATGAATTTTTTAAAGGTTATTTTAATAGCACAAGGTCATATGTTAACTTTGGGAATCAAGAAAGTTGCAAGATAAAGATTGGCCAAAGTTATCGTAAGTTTCTTTAAGAAATTCTTCTTAAATTTGGGTCAAATGTATCATTGCATATCTCTAACAATATAAGAAATTAGAAGGTACATGACCTATCGAATTAAAGATCTACAAGTCTGGTTTGCAACACAAAACACTGCGTATTGTTCGAACTTTAGAATAGAAAGTTATGATAGTTTTACCATGACAGCCGAGCAAGAAACTAGGTCATGGGCCGGGTTGGGTCAAGCCCACATAGATATCAGCTAATTGACCTTTTTAAAGCTTAGAATAGCTCCGTTTTCATCCCATATAGTTTATAAACTAAAGAGAAAGCTCCCTCAAGGTACCTAGGTAATTTAGGTAAGGTTTTCAAATTTTTAATGTTAAAATTTGTCCCCATGCCTAGAAATCTGTGTCTTACGCTTTAAAATTATTTTCCCCTCCTATTAGCTGTTTTAGGGCTATTTTGGGCTGTAAAAATGGTGATGTTATTGCTTTTTATTCTTGGCTTGCAGATGGTGTGTTCAGGTAAAAATCTTGGGGCTCTTTTACGGTCATTTTTACGAGGTTTTACAGATGTTTCCTCATATAAATTCTATATGGCAAATCTGTCGATTAATGCTCGATAATGGACTGTTTATAGGTTGTTATAAGTTGCATACATATATTGCATACAAAGCTTAGGACGTAAGGGACAACATTCATGAAGAAACTTTGGGCAATAGGACGTCCATTGGAAAAGTATGTTAAGGTTAAGCTTCATCCCTCCTTTTAGCACAAAATCCGAGAAATCCCCAAAACGCCAAATGTGATATTTTACTACTCTGTTGCTAGAAAGACCTTTTATGAAAGGCATTAGGATTGCAGCTGAAATTATTTTTATGATGGTATTAGGTTGATATTCCATTCATTCATTTAAACTGGATATTCAATATCGTCTTTATATCAATTTATCGATTTTTCTGACTACTTGTCCATATATTAGGGTGTTGCTTTTTTTAGTGTGGTGTCACTAAAAATAAGGGCAGATTATAAGGAGAATGTAGTACTCATAATCAATCCTTCGTCCATACAAAAACCATATGTGAAGCACCTAGCAAGTAACATGTCGATTTCTAATATCATCCAGTATAATGCTCCTATTTGTACTATTAAGACACTTAATTCTGCTTAAATATTTTTTTTTAATTGACATGAAACCATGTATAAGCATTATATAAAGCACCTTTATTAACATTTTTATATTTAAGGTCTCATTCTACATGTTGAGTTAAGCTGTCAGACTTATTCGAAAGACATCTAAAATCCCACAATTCATGTGTATATGCTACAACAATGATTATAATGTTATGAGCTTAAGTGTACCAATGAGCCAAGATTGGCTAAATTTATTCTATAGCCTACTATGTGCATTCAATATTCATATCATACATGGCACATTATGTATGGACTTCGAGCTATAATTAGAGGTATAGGGCCTATTTTGCCAAATGATTATATATATATATATATATATATATATAGTACAGATGGCCACAGGTTGGCAAATATGATGTCGGTCAATTACCGAAAAAAACCACCATTGCTAGCATTTGAATGGGTATGTCATGCATTTGCATTTATATATATGTATTCCCAATATTTGATACTCGAGCATACCATGCATATTTAATCACTAGGTGGTTGATTGTTGGCCATTAAGGTTACTTAAGTTTTGGTTACAGGTGGTATTTCTATTACCCTTTTTACTACAGTATCTATGGTTTTACTTTCTGCCTTACATCCAGTACATGTTCATTCGTATTAACATCCCATTGCCTTGGAATGCTTCATTAGTTTTCGTCTGTGCAGGTTCAGGAAGGGACTCCGATCGACCCCTCCACTAGGAGCCCAGTACGGCTGTGAGTTGATAAGTTCCACCTCTTCCTAGAGCTTTCACAGGATGCTTATTTTTATTGTACAATTGGGTATAGTCGAAACCCCTGTCCCGACAGTATTAGTGGTTTTCTTAGAGGCTATTTTGGACATGTTATTTTAGGTTGGTTGTTTAGTTCCTTTCAGTCTCCATTCATAGAATTGGCATGTATATATAGTGTGTGCCTGTACCTTTATTGTTGCAGCCTTGTCGGCTAGCTAGATTCTATCAACTTAGGTTTACCTATCTTGATGTATATGATTTGTTGTTGACCAGGTCATGACCTAAATGCACCAAGCTTAGTTTTTCAGATGTTATGCAGCATGATTTTCTTTTGGCACCTAATTTACTTTACTATCATGTTAAGTGGCGTACTCGGCCAATAATGGTATCAAGTGTTAGTTGCGCCTCCCCTCTTTTTGGGGCGTGACATAGCACATGTCTCACTACCTCATCCTCAAGGCATACGTCAAAAGAATAAAAGTGCCAAAGTCTCAACATAAAAATAAACATCACATGGCTTGTTCTCGAAGCATGGGAACTCATCAATAAGTCTTCAATCTCAATATTTGGATCTAGCCAAGAAATAGAATAATCTCCTCATCATTTATCCCTACATGGTTAGTTCATGTAGGAAAAGAAGCATGCACTAGCACATAGAATGCACTAAGTATATAGGTATGTTATGAGTCAAAGGACATCACAATAATATCAATATGCATAATCATAATCAATAGGATGAGGACACAATATGTATGAGAATGCAATTTACAAATCATGAGAAGAAGCATCAAAAATCCATTCTTAACCTTAGCATACATATGTGGGGAATAAGACCATAACCGACATTATAACACCATGCGGGACTATTACATAGAATCCATGTGTTCACTTACATCGAGATAAGAGGAGTCTAATTTGCCATAGTAAACTTCATCCTCACCCTACAGGCTCTATCCTAGCATGGTGAGAATCATCATTCGACCCTGCCCTCTATGCTTTATCCTAGCATGGTTAGCGCCCATCATTGAGCTAATTGGATCCAATAGCACACCTTTAAGGTATAAAGGATAAACATCATTCCTATGGTGGCACATAGTTATGGCACTATGGTATCTAATAAATCCCTCTCGTTGCTAAGTCATATCCCATGGAATATATAAATCATATATACACATAGCTTTAAGCATGCATCATATTACTTTTAAAATCATACTTTTAAGCATAATATCAATATGCATAATCATAATCAATAGGATGAGGACACAATATGTATGAGAATGCAATTTACAATTCATGAGAAGAAGCATCATAAATCCATTCTTAACCTTAGCATACATATGTGGGGAATAAGACCATAACCGACATTTATAAGACCACGCGGACTATTACATAGAATCCATGTGTTCACTTACATTGAGCTAAGAGGAGTCTAATTTTCCCTAGTAAACTTGATCCTCACCCTACAGGCTCTATCCTAGCATAGTGAGAATCATCATTTGACCCCGCCCTTTATGCTCTATCCTAGCATGGTTAGTGCCTATCATTGAGCTAACTGGATCCAATAGCACACCTATAAGGAATAAAGGATAAACATCATTCCTATGGTGGCACTATGGTATCTAATAAATCCCTCTCGGTGCTAAGTCATATCCCATGGAATACATAAATCATGTATACACATAGCTTTAAACATGCATCATACTACTTTTAAAATCATACTTTCATAGATTTCAAAATAACTAACATAGTCTTGTATAAATCATCTTGTCATAAGGATAGTCCATCTACTTGCTTTCATCTTAGTGTGGATAGACATTCCCACCTTAACAACATCATAAACGTTAGTTTTATTATCACCCTCTTTATCATAAATCATCATATCTTTCATATCATTATCATTGTCATACTATCATCATCATTATTTAACACATACTTTTCATACTTGAGATCACAGGCATAGAAATACATAGCTTTATCATAGGAGACTGAGGAAAAGTGTGGGCTCATGGACGTTTCAGTGTAAATCATGCAATTGATTAGAATTCAGAGAGAAAACGTGCAATTTGGATCACATTAGATAATTAACAAGGGAACACATCAAGTCATTAAGCCTTAGTCATGCATAGTTTAAAATCACATACTTAGTTTTGAAATTATATACATCATGAAATTCCTCATAATTCAAGCATAATTAGTCATAATCATCATACATGAATCATAGTCCATGCATTACGAATCATGGCTTAAAAGCCCATAAGAAATCATCATGAATTTTGATAAAATGTAAGGTTTTGGATTGGACTTCATGGATGAATGTAATCATGAATGAAGTCCCACATACATCAAGTAGAATCCTTAGAATTAAAGAAGATCTTGAAATTCTTAGTCAAACCTTCAAGCTTTAGCTTCAATGGAACCTTTGACTTATAGAGAGAAATATAGTGAATCCGTAACAACCCGACCTAGGGGCCTAGTCATCACAGTGAGTGAGATATCCGGGGGTACCTCAATCAAGCCATCTAAGCATATCAAGCATTAATGGGCATTGAATAGAAACATATTACGAAAAAAGGTAAGGGAAAGGGAAATGGGCCATCCCTTGCAATGAAGCAACATTAAAAAGAAAATAATTTTGAAATATCATTTGTCCATAAGCATACCACTAATACATATGAACGGAACCCGTAAGGTCGATTTCCATCAAATAGAAAGAACATCCATAATAGACAACATAGAAAGTAAAAGTCTCAGAAGGATCATAAATGCATAGTCTAAAAATAAAAATATGTAGAAGAGTGAAAATAGGTGAAGTATCGAACTAAGGGCCCACCACAATAATATGCTAGTCTCGAATGCCAACAACTAGTCATAAACCAATGGAGGAGTACATGTCCTTACATGGTTAAATCATGCAGGCAAATATGTGTTAGAACGTTGGAATGTACTAAGTATATGAGATGCAATGCACGGATGAAATTGTAATGCCATCACAATTAAACATAACATATTGATATACATAAGAATAAAGACTCATGAAATAACATTAAACATGAACAAGGAATATGGCTCAGATTATATGACACAAGACATATTAGACACACGAATTAAAGACATATCATAAGATCATGTAAACTTGCGAGAATAGACCATAACTGATAGTAAGACCATGTGAGCTGCTACATGGAATTCAATGAATTCCTTTTATTGGGAAAAGGATAATGCACTCCTTCCACTGGGAAAAGGGGAATCTACTTGCCAAGGTAGATAGTCAAAACTTAATAACTTTGCAATTGAAGCTTCTTAGAACTTATGGGCCTACATAGAACCACTAGCCTAGCCTATAAGGACCATATAGTGGCACATAGTTAGGGACATCAAGATTTAGCTTCAAGGGATCACGCCTCAACTAACGGGATGAGTCCCAATCTCTAGTCCTGTCAGTGCTAAGTCATCCCATGGAAATCTTTCAAAACATACTCTTAGGATTATAAGTAGTAGTCATTGGAGTAGCTCGAACTTAAGAATATTTATTAAACAGCTTCTAGGGCAACAATTATCACACATATAAATTTGGTAAATTTTAACTTTGAAGATCTTCATAAATGCCCTAATCATAGTCATAATTTCATAAGAAACGTTCATTGAAAAATAAGGTGGGCTTACTTGATGCATGGAACAATTTCTTTAAAAAGGAACATCAAAATCGCCCAACCTTAATCATTTCAAAACCCATCATGGAATCAATATCTTACTTCAAACATACATATATTTTTCTTAGCCAAGTAATCATTAAACTTTATGAATATCATATAGTAACTTAAAAATCATGAAATCATTATAAGTATGCATTAGAATCGAGAAACTTAAAGGAAAGGTAAAATGCATAGTAGGAAACTCTATGGGTGAAAGGATACCTACAAATCAACTAATATACCTAGGGAACTAGAGAGAACCAGAATCAGAACCTTGGGAAAGAAACTTGAAAACCCTAGCTTTGTTCTTGGGAGTTCTTGAGAACCTCTTTTGCCTTAAAGAATTTAAGAGTATAGAATAATGGGAGTTAGGAATTTTAGGCCATTATAGGTTCCCGTCCATAAATCGATAAGGTTTTGGAATAGAATTGATGGCAATGATTGAATTTTCCATTATTAAAAATTGTTGGAAGCCATCTACGAGACCCTTACTATGGGTCGTAAACTGACTTACGAGCCTTAAGTTCTTTCGTCTGATGGCTCACCTGAGAATTCTCAAATATGACCTTTGCTAAATTGGAAACCATGACAAACAGGACAGTCTATGTAATTACTTGCGAGCCATTTCATAGATTCCTTCCACGCGCAACCAAATTTTTACCTTATTCCCGACCTCATTATAAAAAACCTTATGCGGATTGTAAGTCATTCTATGGGCCGTCTAACAATTTATAAGTCACCTTCCTAAAACCTCCAGTTTTCCTTCATATATGGGATCCCTCTCACAAATCTATCCACGAGTCGTAAGATACATTACAAGTCATAACTTGGTCTGTGGGTTACCCCACACTTGGAAACATTTCCCTTCCTGAAGTTCTATGTTTAAGGACCGACCCTATGGGCCATAGAATAACTTATGAGCCGTGAACGATCTCATATACTAGGTTTCCAATTATCTTTCAGGCCAACATTTCTACAAACGGGGCACCTAAACTAGTAGTCATTACAATATCTCCCCCTTGGGAACATTCGTCACCGAATATACTTAAAGGCAGGCTCTAAAGAGTAAATTAGCAACAAGTAACTGTGTATGCATGCACAATGCAAGTCAAACTTCATTTCTCGAATATTCCAAATTTCATACTTTAAAACATGTCTTAAAACAGCCCATAAACATCAAAATAAATACATGGATCATGAGAAACTAGAATACATGGGACTTGAGGTTTCGGAAGAATTTTTTAGTACCTTAGGCTTGAGTAGAGTGGAATAGATGTGGATAGCACTTCATCATATCTCCTTTCGCTTCCAATGAAGCACCCTCAATTTGTTTGTTACTCCAAAGTTCCTTGACAGATGCGACTTCCTTATTCCTTACATTCTTCACTTGTCGGTCTAGGATTTCAACTAGTACCTCTTCATAACTCAAATCCTCTTCAATGTTCCCGTCATGCAAAAGAATTATGGAACTTGGGTCATCCATAAATTTCCTTAACATCGATACATGGAAGACTGGATGAATCAAGTGCAACTCGGTGGTACATCCAACTCATATGCTACTTTCCCCACTCTCCTCACAACCTTGTCAAGTCCCACATATCTAGGACTCAATTTCCCTTTCATGCTGAATGGAGAACCTCTTTCATTGGAGATACCTTCATATAGACCCAATTACCAACTTGGACCTCAAGTTCCCTTCTTCTTACGTCAGAGTAGGACTTTTGTTGGCTTTGGGCTACTTGCAATTTCCCCCTTATGCTTTTAGTTTTCTCCTTAGCATTCATCACAAAGTTTGGCCCAATTAATGCCATCTCACCGAGTTTGAACCACCCAATGGGTGATCTACATCGTCTACCATACAATGCTTCGAACGATGCCATCCCAATACTCGCATGATAGCTATTGTTGTAGGTGAACTCAATAAGAGGCAAATGTTCATCCCAACATCCCTTAAATTCTATCACGTAAGCTCTCAATATGTCTTCCAACATTTGAATAGTCCTTTCAACTTGCTCTTCAGTTTGAGGATGAAAAGTTATACTCAACTTTACTTTAGTGCCAAGTTCTCTTTAGAAGGATTTCCAAAAGTGAGAGATCAACTGAACCCAACAATCTGATATGATGGATAATGGAATTCCATGCAACCTCACCAACTCTCGAATATACATGTGGGCATAGTCCTCAGCAGCGAGTGTAGTTTTGACCGGCAAGAAATAAGTTGATTTTGTCATACGGTCAACTATCACCCATATGGAGTCAAAGTGCTTTTTGGTCTTTGGAAACCCAACTACGAAGTCTATATTTATCTCTTCCCACTTTCAAGTAGGAATATCAATGTTTTGAACTAGGCCACCCAGTCTTTAGTGTTTAACTTTAACTTGTTAGTTGTTGGCACATTTGAGTGGTATTCTTGTTCATCCCATTTAATTATTAAATCTCCTTCAAGTCTCTATACATCTTGGTAGTTCTAGGACGAACGGAATATGAAGATTTATGGGCTTTTTGCATGATTAGCTTCTTCAACTCGTCATCATTGGGTACACACAACCTTCCTTAATATCGAAGTGCACCATCTCCCCTTTGTGAGAAGACCTTTGCTTTTCTATCTTTCACAAAAGTTTTCACCTTAACAAAAGTATGATCAAGTTCTTTCTCGGACTTAACTTATTTGATCAAAGAAGATGCTGACCTATGAAGAAACATTGTGCCACCATTTCCGGACTCACTCAATATGACTCCTAGCCGCACCAACCTAATAACATCTTTAACCAACTCCCTTTTTCCATCATCTTCTATATGGGATACATTATCCACATAAATCCTACTAATGGCGTCAATACCACATTAGCTTTTACGAGGTGGTACTTCACACTCATATCATAATCGTTGAGTAGCTCTAACTACCTCCATTGCCTCAAATTGAGATCTTTCTAGGCGAACACGTATTGGAGACTTTTGTGGTCGATGAAAACATCCACATGGACTTCGTACAAGTAGTGTCACCAAATTTTTAAGGCAAACACCATTGCCATGAGCTCAAGGTCATGAGTCGGGCAATTTTTCTCATGTACCTTTAGTAGACTTGAAGCATAGGCAATCACTTTACAATTTTGAATTAGCACGCAACCCAACCCAATACTTGATGCATCACAATACATGACTAACCCATCATTCTCATCTGGCAATGTCATTATAGCGGCTGAAGTCAACACATCCTTCAAGGTCTAAAAACTCCTCTTGCTTTCATATGTCCACACAAACTTCGCTTTCTTTTGAGTTATCTTGGCCAGTAGAGATGAAATTGTGGAGAAATCTTGCACCAAACATCTATAGTAACAGGCTAGACCCAAGAAACTCCTTATGTCAATGGGAGTTAATGGCCTTGTCAAGTTTCTTACCACTTCTAATTGTTTAGGATCAACTTTGATGCCCTCTCTAGATACCACATGCCCAAGGAAGGTGATATGCTACCAAAATACAACACTTTTGATGCTTAAAACTTAGCATTTTGTGTGTTCTCAATACAAGTTTAGTTGTTTTATGTGTTTTTGTGTCTATGTTTGTAAGATTATAGGTTGGCCAATGACTTTGGGAAAGTTACAAAATTGATGCAGATTTGTTGCTATACGAGACACGTTACAAGCCATAGACCATTCTACGAGTCATAAGGTGGTTCCGTAAGGAATTCCAATGAGGGGCTAAGTTTCTAAAGTTACTTTTGCGAACATGCAGACGAGTCGTAAATTAATGTATGCATCATATAAAAGGTTTCATGCCTAAGGATCAGAGAATGAATACTTTTTGAAGTTCATTAGACGAAATCTTCTTTATGGGTCGTAAACCATTCTATGATTCATAAAACAATGTCGCAAAGGAGAAGTCTAATTTTCTAGCAATAATATACGAAAACCACATTACGGGCCGTGAACGTCAATATGGTCCGTAAAATGCTTCGTGGTGTTTGCCGACCAGTTTTCCTAATTTATTTAGAACTTATTTTTAATTATTATAAATAGGTCTTTTAGATTATTTTTTAAGAGGAGATGACCAGTTTACGACAAAATTAGCTTAGTTTTAGGTTAGTTCTCAAAGAACTCAATATTCTTAGGGAAAGAATTGTGAGAGAGTCTTTGAAAACACTTATAGTTCAATTCAATCTTCAAGCTTGTGATTTTTATTGACATTGGATTCACTTGTTCTTAATTCAGTTGTGTAAGTGTTTAATTATGCATTCTAAATTCATAATCTCTTCATCTACACAAAGCATGAGTAGTTAAATCCACAACTAGGGTTATGGGAACCTTGAAGAATTAACAAAGTAAAACCGGATAACTCACGATTCTTGGAAGGTGTATATGCATGTATTAATTAACCCTCTTTATTTTGCATATTTTCTGAGGGTGGCCAACATTAGAACCCACCTAGTGTTACTAATTGGACCAAGGTAGTGACAAATTGAAAAAGAGATTAATTAATAGGATTCGATTGATATGTTCTTGTCTAATCAACCAAACTAGGCCAAGGGGAGATTGTACTTGGACTTATAGGTGGTGGTTAGTAATGCACACTATAGAGATGGGCCAAGTCGCAGAGTGAAATTCGCCTCTCACCTTTGACCTAAGGGCTTGGTGAATTTAAATTACCGTCTTACATGCTATACACTAGAGAAGAATTACGTTATCTGGTGATACTGAGTTGGGGAATCCTGGGAAACACAGTACCCTAGTTTCTCTCCTTTATTGATCTTTCTCTCGTGCTAGTTAGTTAGCTTATTTTTCCTATTTATTTTTGCAAAAACCCCTCCTTTTGGGGAACTAAATTTTCCTTGAATCTATGTATTCCCTAGGGACCCTAACCTTTGTTAGGGTCTATTTCTTGACAGTGCCCATTTCATCCTCCAAAAAGGAGATTTAACTTGGCGACATCAAGATTTTGGCGCCGTTGCCGAGGAATATGGCTAGACTTAGTAAATTCATTGGTATTTCGAGTGTTAATCCTTAGTTCCATTTATTTTACTTTTATTTAGTGTCTTTTTTATTTGCAGGGTGTACCAGTAGTGTATGCCTAACACTCAGAGTCACGGCAATCCCTTTACTCTATTTGATCCAAAGATCAATAGAACGATAAGAAGGATGGCCGAAGATAACGCCGACAACGCGGCAAATGCAGCTCTGAATCAGAATAATAATGATGATGATAGGAATGAGAACCTACCTCCTTTGGAGGATATTCCACAACCCCAGGACTTCAACGCCAATGCTTACCAGTGGAATCAGTACTGATTGAATCCATGGCTATGGATGTTACTGGAGCTATTGTATTACCACCACTACCGGCAAACACAAAGTTCGCAGTTTTGAGTGGGTTACGTCAGATTCTATAGAATCGTGGGATATTTATGGGCTTACCATCAGAGGATCCACATAGCCACCTACACAATGTGGCATTTGTTTTAAGAGTGTGATGGGAACACAGAATTTGTCTATAGATACTGTGGGACTTCATGTATTCCCATCGTCTATCATGGGTAATGATGCATTATAGCTATCTGAATTCCCATAGAGTTTAATCGCCAGTTAGGAAGACTTGCAGAAGGCCTTTTTGGAGGTATTCCCTAGATCGAAGAATCTCAAGTTAACGGACTAGATCAATAACTTCAAGCAATTTCCTGGTGATTCCATAAGCATTACTTGGGAGCGCTTTACAAATTGTCTAAGGAGCATCCCTAACCAAAAGATAGTTGATGACACCTTGGTGGAAATCTTCTACCATGCTCTTGATGAGAACAATCAAGCCTGTGCTGACACTACCATGGGAAGCATAGATCAACCATTTGCAAGGATTGTTGAACATATGGAAAGAGTGGTCAAGACAAATCATGCATAGGGGCAGAGAGATAGAGCTTCCACAAAGAATTCATGTGCAGTTAGTGTAGGTCCAGAGCAAGCCAGAATCAATGAGAAGATCATGCAACAACTTACTCAGATTCGCACAGGCATGGAGGTGATGATGAAGTTGAACCAACATAGAGTAAATGTAGTGGTTCATCAACTTCCACATGCACCCATATACAAAGAGCCATACTATGAGGAGGACATATGCTTTGTTAGTAATCAGATAGGGGGTTTCCAGACCAATGCCCCAGGGTCCAATAAGGACTATTTGCGCCAAGGTCAAGGAAACCAAGGTCAGAACTTTGGTAGAGAAGAAGCTTACAAAGACAACCGCGTTGGTTACTATGATCGAAATAGGGGTCCTGGTGCAAATTGGGGTTGTAGAGAAGGTTTCAGGACAGGTTCTTATATGCCACCACACAATCGCGATGCAGGTGCAAGAAATTCGAGAATTGAAGAGGTGTTTGATTACCTGTTGAAGAAGGCTGATACACAGGATTATACCCTAAGGGGCATGAAAATATAGATCTCTAGTATTAATCCAAAGATAGAGTCTCACTCTGTGGCTATCAAACTGCTGGAACAACAGTTTAGTCAAGTGTCAACTTAGTTGAATAAATGTCAAAGGGGTACATTGCCTATTAATATAGTGCAAAATCCTAAGAATGACAGATAGTGTATGGCGGTTACTACCGAGGTGGCAAGAGCACTATTGATCCTCCTATGTCAGTCAAAGAGGAAGATATTCGTTAGAAGATGATTATGGCTAAGGAGGCAAATAAAGGAGATGGTCTGCAAGGATAGGATGAGTGGAGCAGCTGAAGTGCAACAGAGATATAAACCCATCCCTAGGCCTCCTCCTCCCTTCCCTTAGAGACTCAAAAAGAGGGAGGAGGACAGAAAATTCAAGAACTTCCTCTCCATGCTAAAGTGGCTTTTTATCAATATCCCCCTCATCGAGGCTTTGGAGAAGATGCTAGTCCATGCGAAATACATGAAGGACTTGGTCACAAAAAAGTGCATTGTGAGTCAGGAGTTTTCTCAAGAGCTTCAACATTGTTGTGCTTTCACTACGAAGTCCTTGGTTTAGAAAAGAGAAGATACAGGTGCTTTCACCATACTGTTCACCATTGGAGATGTGAGTTTGCAAGGGCACTATGTGATTTACGTGTCAGTATCAATCTGATGCCCCTTGTAGTCTTCAAGAAACTTGGATTGGGGTCCCCTACTCCTACTAATATGCGGTTATTGATGGAGGATCGCACTGTGAAGAAGCCTATGGGGATTCTATATGATGTGTTGGTAAAAGTTGAGAAATTCATATTCCCTGAAGACTTTGTGATCTTAGATTGCGAAGTCGGCTTTGATGTCCCAATCATCTTGGGGAGACCATTCCTAGCCACTGGACGAGCCCTAGTGGACATGAAAGTTGTTCAACTCAGGTCTAGATTGAATGATGAAGAAGTTGTCTTCGATATCCATTAGTACATGAAGCATCCATATGAGTTGAAGAGTGAATTTTGCTCAATTGGCAAAGTTTGAGTAACCAATTTGTCCAAGTCATGCCGTGATAATAAATCAGGCGCTACTTGGGAGGCAACCTAAGGAACCCTAATGCTTAGGCACCCAGGTATGTATTTTGACCCATTATGTTCAATTTTGTTTTAATTTTGTGCATTGGGAACAATGCACATCTTTTTCGATGGGGTGTGGGTAGTTATGGGCTTCAGTGAAGTCTGAATAGCTTATGGCTCAAAGCTACCCCATTTTTTGATGGGGTGTTCTTGCATGTGTTCTTTTTCCTTGTGGATATTTAATTTTTGTTGAACCTGCATGTTTAGAATGTTTAGACAATATGTGTAACATATAGTACCAATACTTGTCGCATATAGCATGGTTTTGTGTTTTGTTTGAAAAATGGTACCCATCAAAAATTTTGAGTAGTAGTTAGATAGTAACCATGCATGTTTATGTGATTGACAATATCTGTTCGGATAAGTAAGGGTAAATTGAGATGAAAAGCATGATTTGAGAGACTTTTGTTGATAATGTACGCAGTGTCATATGAGTGTGAGCTTTATTTGATAAATTGATGTGTTTTGTGCTAATTCAGAACTTGCTCGGTTACTCTAAGTTGGATTGTAGATTAGTTGGATTAGGAAAGAATCTTAGGTCATTTTTCTTAAATAGTCCACTTTAGCCTAAAAATAACCAATCAAATCGATGATATATCCTTTATTCCTAATGTTTAAGCCTAACATGTACCTATTCTTTCAAAACACCTTATTAACCCAGCCTTATCTAGTGAAAAATCCTAAATTTGGCCTTGGTCCTTCCTTGAACATTGTGTACCTTGACTAAGGAAAAAAGCCTAAGTTGAGGGTGGCTACCAAAAGTTGTCCTTGTTTTGAGGATGGATAGTGTGCACCTCAACGTAAGTCAAAAGCCTAAGTTGAGGGTGGCTAGTTAAGGGTAAAACGCAAAAATAAGGGAGGTAAGTTAGGAATACAAATGAAAAGAAGAAAAAGCATGTACTACGTGCAAGAAAAATGAAAGACACCTTAATTGAGATCTAAAAAAGCAAAATGAAGTGTAAAAACAAGGCAAAAAGCTGAAAAGTTAAAAGAAAGCACGTACAAAAGCTTGAACGAGGAAAAAGAGAGAATAAGGTGAAAATAATAGAGTTGGTAGGGTGAAAGTGTAGAAAAAATGAAGTTTCAAGGAGGGCCTTTAGTCACTATTTTTCCAAAACATCATACCAAAGCCCCCTGAGCCTACGTTACAAGCCTAGAACATCCTAGAGTGATCCTAGTCCAATTAATTGAAGGTCTGAGTCATGAGTATAGGGGTAAGCTTATGGTATTAGTCATTATACATGAATATCTATTGTGAGAGCGAGTGAGTTTGCATAGTCTCAATGCTAAAACATGGAATATCATTGAGTGTCAGATATGGGACTTCTTTCTGTGAGGGCACTTGCATTGCATTATTAACATTAGACTTGTTTCGTAATTGTAGATTGTTGATAATACCTTGCGTGTCATAATTGTGTTGTCAAGTGCACCAGGTTGTATTGGTTTGCTAAATAGCTATCTGATCCTGTTGTGAAGAGTTGATGTGGGTATCTAATTATGAGATGTATGTGATGCATCCCATTAAGTTGAGGTCTGTGTGTGACTGTATTGTCTATATAGATTGAGCCTGTCACTTGATGGCAAACAAAAATTTTAAGTTGAGGGTGTTGATGTGCTGCCAAAATACAGCACTTTTGATGCTTAAAACTTAGGCTTTTGTGTGTTCTCAATACGAGTTTAGTTGTTTTTCTGTGTTTTGTGTCTATGTTTGCAGGATTACAGGTTGGCCAATGATTTTGAGAAAGTTAAAAAGTTGCTGAAGATTTTCTGTTATACGAGACAACTTATGGGCTGGGACCATTCTATGAGCCATAAGGTCGTTTCGTGAGGAATTCTAGTAAAGGGCTAAGTTTCTGAAGTTACTTCTATGAACATGCAAATGAATCGTATAAGAGGTTTCATGCCCTGAGAATCAGAGAATGAAGACCTTCTGAAGTTCATTAGACGAAACCCCCTTTACGGTTCGTAAACTATACTACGAGTCGTAAAGGATAAGTCCAGTTTTTCAGCAACAATGTACGAGACCCCGATTACAGGCCATGAACTTTAATACGGGCCGTAAAGTGCTATCATGGAGGTTGCCAACCAGTTTTTTGAATTTGTTTAGAACTTGTTTTTAATTATTATAAATAGGTCTTTTAGGTTATTTTCAAGAGGATACGAGCATTTTACGACATATTAGCTTAGTTTAAGGTTAGTGCTCAGAGAACTCAATATTATTAGAGAGAACATTGTGAGAGAGTCTTTGAGAACACTTATGAATTCAATTTTCAAGCTTGTGATTTTCATTGACATTGGATTTGCTTGTTCTTAATTCAGTTATGTAAGTGTTTAATTATGTCTTCTAAATTCATAACTTGTTCATCTACACAAAACATGAGTAGCTAAATCTACAACTAGGGTTGTGGGAACCATGAAGAACTAACAAAGTAAAACCAAATAATGTACAATTCTTGGCAGGTGTATATGCATGTATTAATTAACTCTCTTCATTTTGAATATTTTTTATGGTGGCAAACATTAGAATCTGCCTAGTTTTACTGACTTGACCAAGGTTGTAATGAATAGGAAAAGAGATTAATTAACAGGATTCGATTGATGTGTTCTCGTCTAATCAACCAAACTGGGCCAATGGGAGGTTGTACTGGAACTTATAGGTAATGGTTAGTAATGCACAGTATTTATGTGGGCCAAGTCACATAGTAAAATTCCCCTCTCACCTTTGACCAAAGGGCTTGGTGAACTTCAATTATCGTCCTGCATGTTATACAGTAGACAAGAATTAGGTTCTCCAGTGATACTGAGTTTGGGAATCCTGGGGAGCACAATACCCTAGTTGTTGTACTTTATTGATCTTTCTCTCGTGCTAGTTAGTTAGCTTATTTTTCTCACTGATTTTTGCAAACCTCCCCCCTCCCTTTTTGGGGAATCGAGTTGATTAACTACTCGGATCGCTTGTTGGTGAATTTGCCTTCAGCCTATGTATTTCTTGTGGGTTCAACCCTAACCTTGGTTAGGTTCTATTTCTTGACAGCGACCACTTTATCCTCTAAAAAGGAGGTGTAACTTGGGCGACATCATAAGGTAACCTCA
This sequence comes from Solanum rostratum, assembly GCA_029948455.1. Taxonomy (NCBI): domain Eukaryota; kingdom Viridiplantae; phylum Streptophyta; class Magnoliopsida; order Solanales; family Solanaceae; genus Solanum; species Solanum rostratum. Next base: position 47,991,035 of record CM057052.1, read on the forward strand.
TCTAGCCAAAAGTCGTACTTATCAAAATTTGCATAGAAATTTTGTTCCCTCAAGGTTTGTAGTACCACCTTCAAGTGTTCAGTATGCTCATGCTCACCTCAGGAATAGATAAGAATGTCATTAATAAACACCACAATGAAGATGTCGATGTAAGGCTTGAACACCCTTTTCATGAGGTCCATAAATATCATTGGCGCATTAGTGATGCCAAATGACATCACCAAAAATTTGAAATGACCATACCTAGTCTGGAATGCCATCTTAGGAATGTCACTTTCTCTTATCCTCAATTAGTGATAACCAGATCTCAAATCAATCTTTGAGAAATGAGTGGCCCATTGTAGTTGATCAAATAAATCATCTATTCTCAGGGAGAGGATACTTATTCGTGATGGTGAAATTATTGAGATATCGGTAATCAATGCACATACGGAGCGACCCATCCTTCTTTCTTACAAATAGCACCAGGGCACCCCATGGAGACCGACTATGTCTGATGAAACCCTTCTCCAACAAATCCTTCAGTTGCTCCTTCAACTCTTTCAACTTTAAGGGAGTCATTCTATAAGGAGGGATTGAGATAGGCAGAGTATCGGGCAAATGATCTATACTCAAAGTCTATATCTCCTTTTCGGGAGGGACATTCGGTGACTCATCAAGGAAGACACCAGGAAACTCACTTATAACGGGGACCAACTAAAAAGAAGGAACTATGGAAGCGATATTTTTTACCCTCACCAAGTGGCAGATACACTCCTTTGAAATCATCTTGCGGGTCTAAACAAAAGAAATGAATCGACCCATATAGGAAGAGTTACTACCCTCCCATTTAAGAACTGGCTCATCAGTGAATTTGAATTTGACCCTACGAGTTCTACAGTTGATAGAGGCATAGGAGGCATGCAATTAATCTATCCCAAAAATTACATCGAAGTCTACCATGAAGAGCTAAACTAAATCACATGGGATCACTTTATGCAGAATAGAAATGGGACAACCCTTATAGACTCTTCTGTCTATGATACACTCACCCATAGGGTTACTCACCTCATAAGTTTCATGGAGGATTTTAGGACATGCATGAAACTTATATGCAAAGAATGGGATTACAAAAGTCAAATTTTATCCTTAATCTAAAATTGCATATAAATCAGAATCATAAACTCATAACATACGGTGACCACATTTGGGGCTTTCTAAACCTCTTAATGACTTTGAAGGATATACAATCAGTTGGCCCTAGGGGAACCTTGAGCTTGACCCCTCTGGCCCTAGGGTCTTGTGCCTCCACTTCTACAGTCCTTCGCATAGTGGTCAAGCTTTCCACAAGTAAAGAAAGCATTAGACCCGAATTAGAATTCCCCCTTATGGGGTCTTCCACACTTGGGGAAGTTAGGATTTTGGGGCTTTAGGACAACCCCTTTGTCCTTCTGGGGAGGAAGAGCATTGGTGGATCCTTGCCTTGAGCCACCTAGGGATTTGTAGCCACCACTCCTTCGGTGAGATTAGTTCCCACCATCCACACAAGCCTGCTTGTACTCTATTTCCCTCTCCTAGAACTTCTCCTCTTCAATTTGTTTGGCATAGGTCATTAAGAGGGAAATATTCATCTTCTTTGCCAACATCACCGTCCTGCATTCTTTGGAGACCAACTCAGAGACACTCGAAATGAATTCTCTCATGCGAGCACACGAATCCGTGACTATGAATGGAGCATACTTGGAAATTTGGTGAACTTGAGGGCATATTCACTCACTCTCATTCTCCTTTGCTTCAAGTTGATGAATTTTTTAACCTTCGCCTCCCTAAGTTCAATAGTGAAGAACAGGTCTAGCAAGGCACACTTGAATTCCACCAAATCAATGGGACCTGCTCTTTGACCTCTCTCATCAGCCCACAACTCATACCAATTCTTGGTGACTCCTTTAAGTTGGTAGGCCACCAACTCGGCTTATTCCTCCGATGGCACACCCATCACTCCCATAACTCGGTAGATTCTTCAATAAACTCAATAGGGTCCTCATCCATCTTTGACCCATGAAATTCTGATGGGTTCTTCTACATGAAATCACACACTTTGGCGGATGGGGTAGGCACTTGGGGAGGTACGGCTATCTCCCTGTTGGCATGGTTAGCCAACGCTTGGGAAACCACCGTGAAAGTGTCTCGAAACTCTGCATGAGGACACTCAGTTATCTTGTTGGAGTGGAGAGACTTGTTGTTCCAGAGTGCCTCATTGGTGAGGAGCTCTTCGGAGCGGCATGATCTAGATAGAAAGATAAGCCTATGTTAGTTAGCAAAAAACCTTACTTAACTATAAGGAACGACATTGAATAAGAAAGAAGGGAAGACTTTCCTAGACCGTCTCATTGCCTCTCATTCAAGATAGTGGCGTACTTAACAACCTTGAATGAGACAGACTCATTGCTACAGGTATGCATGGACATCCAAGGAACATTTTAAAACCTCATACTCTAATATTGATGTGCTGTCAAAATATAATATATTTTATGCTTAAAAATTGGAATATTATTTTCTCAATGTTAGTTGGTTTTATGTGGTTTTGTGTTATATTTTTAGGATTTCAGGGTTGGCTTTGAATCTAGGAAGAAATACAGAAGTTGTTGATTATTGATGTAGCAAGATACTCTTTATGGGTCGTAGGTCATTCTACGGATCATAGAGTGGTTTCGTGGATAACTCCAGTGAGGGGCTGAAGAAATTGGTTCTACTAACATGCACATGAATCGTAGAATGATTTACGAGTCGTAAAAATGGTTTATACCCTAAGGAGTAGAGATTTGGACTTTTTGAAGATTCATCAGATGAAACCGCCCTACGGGTCGTAAATCGTTTTACAAATCATAGAGGGTGTGTCATAGACTTGAAGTTCGAAATTCCAACAGTTTTGTACAAGACCCCAATTACTGGCTACGGAATATAATACGGACCGTAAACCAGTTCGTGAGGTATACCAACCCAGCTATCCTAATTTGTATAGAACATGTATTTTAAATATTATAAATAGTTTTTGAGGTTATTTTCAGAAGTTTTTCGCACAACACATAGAAAACTAGGTAATTAGAGAGAAAATAGTGAGATTACATTAGAGAGTATTGAGAACATTTATACTTTGATTTCATCTTTAATCTTATGATTCTCTTTGAAGGTGGATTCACTTGTTCTTAATTCAATTGTATAAGTGTTGTATTATGTTGTTCCAATTCATAAGTCTTGCATCTATGCAAACTATAAGTAGTTAAATCCATAACTAGGGTTGTGAGAACCATGAAAAACTAACAAGGTAAAACTAGATAATTCATAATTCTTGAAAAGTGTGCATGTATATATTAATTAACACTCTTCGTTTTACAGGTTTTTTAGTGGTGGCCAACATTAAAACTCGCCTAGTGTTACCGGCTAGACCAAGGTAGTAATGAATAGAAAAAAAGATTAATTAATAGGATTCGATTGAAGTGTTCTCGTCTAATCAACCAAACTAGGCCAAGGGGGAGTTGTACTAGGACTAATAGGTAAGGTTTAGTAATGCACACAATGGAGACGGGACAAGTCATAAAGTGAAATTTGCCTCTCATTTTTTACCAAAGGGCTTAGTGAACTTAACATACCGTCCTCCATGCTACACACTATAAGAGAATTAGGTTATTCCAATTGTACTAAGTTAGGGAATCATAGGGAACACAATACCCTAGTTTCTCTCCATATTGATTTAACTCTTATGTTAGTTCGTTTTATTTCTCCATTGATTATTGCAAACCCCCCACCCCCAGGGAAGTAAGTCAATTAACTACTTAAATTGCAGCCATTGAATTCTCTTAAGTCTATGTATTCCATTGTTCGACCCTAACCTTGTTTAGGTTGTATTTCTTGACATTGATCGTTTTATCCTCAAAAAGGTGTGTAACTTGCGCGACATAAGAATTTTGGTGTCGTTGCTGAGAATACGGCTAACTTGGTCAATTTAAGAGTGATTTGAGTGTTGACCTTTATTTCCTTCATTTTACGTTTTTGTTGGTTTTGTTCGTTTTAGGGTATAAGTGTAGTGTATGCCTAATACACGAAGTCGAGTCAATCCCTTGACTTCGTTTGACCCAGAGATCCACAGAACATTGAGAATAATAGCCCAAGATAACACCAATACGTGGCCAATTCAGCTCTAAATAGGAATAAGAATGAAAATAGTGATCTTGAAAACCCACCTCCTCTAAGGACATTGCTCCACAGCACAGGACATTAATGCCAATGCTTATCAGTAGAACTAATATAGGCTAAATCCTATGACTATGGAGGTGACTTGAGCTATTATGTTGCCACCTCTACCAGCAGACACAAACTTTACAGTCTTGAGTGGATTATTTCAGATGCTGCGGAACCGTAGGCTATTTGCGAGCTTACCCTCGGAGGATCCTCATAGCCATTTACATAATGTTGCATTTGTCTACAAGAGTGTAATGGTAACATAGAATCTGTCTATGGATGTTGTGGGATTTTGTGTCTTTCCATTATCTTTTACTGGCAATGCAGTATTATGGCTATCTGAGCTCCCACAAGTTCGATCACTAGTTGGACAGAATTGCAAAAGGACAATTTGGAGAGGTACTTCCTAGATTGAAGAAGCTCAAGTTGAAGGACCAGATCAACTTTGAGCAACTTCCTAGTGATTCGATCAGCATAACTTGGGAGTGATTCACTAAATGCATGAGGAGTGTCCCAGACCACAAGATCACTGACAATATCCTGGTGGAGATCTTCTATCGAGCCGTGGATGCAAATGGCCAAGCATATGTCGACACCATCTTGAAAGGCTTGTTAGTAGATCAGTCATTCTTAGAGATTGCTGAGCAGCTAGATATGGCAGCCGAATTGAATCATGTGTGAGGGACTATGAAGAAGCCATCCACCAAACGCTCAGGTACAGCCAGAGTTGTAGAGGAAGACCATAGGGACGACCATAAGAGCGACCGTTATATGCCCCCTTCAATCGTGACATGGGTACTAGTAATTCTAGAATTGAGGAGATGCTTAGCCAATATTGAGGAAGGCCCAATATTGAGAAAGGCCGACGCACAGGATGAGACCTTGAAGGGGATTAAGTCTGATATTGTCACCATAAATAAAAAAAATAGAACACTATTCTATGGCGATCAAACGGCTCGACCGTCAGTCTTGACAAATATCAACTCAACTCAACTAGTTCCAGAGGGGCATGGTTCCCAGCACCATAGTGCAAGACCTAAAGGATATTGAATAGTGCAAGATGGGTACGACTAGTAGCAAAGGGAGCATCCCCGACCTTTCTATAGCAATTGACAAGGAAGAACAAAAGCTTTAGGAAGTTTGAGCACTCAAACCATCTATGTCATGTCGTGACAATACATCAGGTGCTACTTGGGAGGCAATCCAAGGTGGATACTGGTGCTTAGACACCCAGGTATGTATTTTGTCCCCTTATACTTTGTTTTGCTTCAATTGTGTGCATTGGGGAAAATGCACATCTTTCTTTATGGGTTGTGGGTAGCTAGGGGCCTCAGTGAAGTCTGAGTAGCTTGGGTCCATAACTACCCCAAATTATCCTGTCTGTGTTCTTTTTCCCCATGGATATTTACTTTCTGTTGAATTGGCACGTTTAGGATGTTTATGTAATATTTGTAGAATATAGTATTAATACCATTGGCATATAGCATGTTTTCGTGTTTTTTTTGTAAAATGATACCCACCAAAAAGTTTGATTAGTAGTTTAGCTAGTAATCACGCATGTTTAGGTGTGTTGACAATGTTTGTTCTGATAAGTGAGGAGAAATTGAGATAAAAAGCATGATCTGAGAGTCTTTTGTTAATAATGTAGTTAGTGCCATGTGAGTGTAAGCTTTAAATTTCTAAATTCATGTGTGGTGTGCTAATTCAGAATATGCTCTTTTACTCTAAGTTAGATTGTAGATTAATTGGACTAGGAAAGGATCTTAGGCCATTGTTCTTATAAGCTCACTAAGCCTAAAATGACCAACCAAAATTGCAATATATCCCTTATTCCTAATGTTTGAGCCTAACATGTACTTATTCTTTACAAACATTTAATTAACCTAGCCTTATTAGTTACAGAAGCCTGAAATTGTCTCTGGTCCTTCCTTGAACATTGTGCACCTTGACTGAGGCAAAATGCCTAAGTTGAGGGTGGCTATCAAAAGTGGCCCTGCTTCGGAGGATGGATATCGTGTACCTCAACTCAGGCCAAAATCCTAAGTTGAGGGTGGTTTGGTGTACGGATGAAACACAAAAATGAGTGGGAGAGAGAGTGATACAAAGAAAAAGGGAAAATTATGTATTGGGTGCAAGAAAAATAAGTGATGCCTTAGTTGTGAGTTAAAAAGAAAAATGAATTGCAAAATCAAGGCAAAGAGCTGAAAAAATGAAGATAAATCACCCAAACAAGCTTGAAATAGGAGGAAGGGAGGATGAGATGAAAATAACAGAGTCGGTAAGGAAAAAGTGTAGGAAAATACAGTGTCAAGGAGGGTTGTCAGTCACTACGTTCCCAAAGAACCATACCAAAGCCCCCTGAGCCTACGTTACAAGCCTAGAAAGTCCTAAAGTGATCCTAGTTCGAGTAGTTGAATGTCTTATTCATGAGTATAAAGGCAAGCCTATGGTATTAGGCATGATGCATGAATATCTTTTATGAGAGTAAGTGATTTTGCATAGTTGCAAGGTTATATATGAAAATATCATTGAGTGAAAAATATGGAACTTCTTTCTGTGAGGGAACTTGCATTGCATTGTTAGCATTAGACTTATTAAGTGATTGTGGATTGTTGATAGAACCTCACTTATTTTAGGTGTGTTGTCATATGCACTAGTCTGCACTGATTTGCTAGATGCCTGTCTGATTCTATTTCAAAAAGTGGTGTGGGCATTTAAGTTTGAGATTGATGTGATATATTCCATTGGGTTGAGGTTTGTGGGTTATTTTATTACCTATGTACACTAAGTCCGTCGCTTGAGGACAAGCAACAATTTTATGTTGTCAAAATACAATACTTTTGATGTTTATAACTTGAAATATTGTGTGTTCTCTATGCGATGTTAGTTGGTTTTATGTGTTTTTGTGTTATATTTGTAGGATACTAGAATAGGCTTTGATTTTGGGGAGAAATATAGAAGTTTCTGATTTTTTATGTAGCACGAGACCCTTTACAGGTCGTAGGTTATTCTGCGGGTCATATAGTGGTTTTGTGGACAATTCTAGTGAAGGGTTGATTTTCTTAAGTTTGTTTTATGAATATGCAGAGGAGTCGCAGAATGATTTGCGAGTTGAAGAACATGGTTCAAACCCTGAGGATCAGAAATTGGGACTTTCTAAAGACTCATCAGATGAAATACCCCTATAGGTCGTAGAGGGCGTATCGTAGACATGAAGTCGAGAATTTTAGCAGCTTTGTATGAGATTCTGATTACGGGCCGTGGAATCCAATACGCCCCGTAAACCAGTTCGTCAGGCGTGCCGACTCAGCTATTCTATTTTGTTTAGGACATGTATTTTAAATATTATAAATAGGGTTTTTAGGTTATTTTTCAGAACTTTTTCGCATAGTACACAGAAAACTCAGTAATTAGAGAGAGAAAATAGTGAGATTACATTGGAGAGTATTGAGAACACTTATACTTTGATTTCACCTTTAATCTTGTGATTCTCTTTGAAAGTGGATTTTCTTGTTCTGAATTCAATTTTGTAAGTACTCTATTATGTTGTTCCAATTCATAAGTCTTGCATTTACGTAAAGTATGAGTAGCTAAATCCACAACCACGGTTGTGGTAACTATGAAGGACTAACAAGGTAAAACTGGATAATTCATAATTCTTGAAAAGTGTGCATGCATGTATTAAATAACTCTCTTCGTTTTGCATGTTTTCTAGTGGTGGCCAACATTAGAACCCTCCTAGTGTTACTAACTGGACCAAGGTAGTAATGAATAGAATTAACAGGATTCGAGTGATGTGTTCTTGTCTAATCAACCAAACTGGGCCAAAGGGAGGTTGTACTGGGACTAATAGGTAAGGGTTCATAATGCACACTATGGAGATGGGCCAAGTCATATAGTGAAATTTGCCTCTTACCTTTGACCAAAAGGCTTGGTGAACTTAACTTACCGTCCTGCATTCTACACACTATAAATGAATTAGGTTTTTTGGTGATACTAAATTAGGGAATCATGGGGAACACAATATCCTAGTTTCTCTCCATATTGATTTCATTCTTATATGTGTTAGTTTTATTTCTCCATTGATTATTGCAAAACCTCCTTTGGGCAAGTAAGTCGGTTAACTACTCAAATTGCAATCATTGAATTCTCTTGAATCTATGTATTTCCTTGGGTTTGACCCTAACCTTAGTTAGGTTCTATTTCTTGACAACGACCGCTTTATCCTCAAAAAGGAGGTGTAACTTGGGCGACATCAGATACCATGTGTGTAACGACCCGACCTAGGGGCCTAGTAATCACACGGTGAATGAGATACCCTAAAGCACCTCATCTAAGCCATCTAAGCATATCCAGCATTCATGGGCATTAAATAGAAACATATTACAAAAATGTAAGGAAAAGAGGCCATGGGCCATCCCTTGCAATGAAGCAACATTAAAAAGCAGATAATATAGAAAATATCATTTGTCCATTAGCATACCACTAATACATACAAATGAAATGAGTAGGTCAGTTTCCATCAAATTGAAAGAACATCCATAATAGAAACATACAAAGCAAAAGCCTCACAAGGGTCGTAATATAATTTTTGAAAACAAATATACATAAAGGAGTGGGAAATAGGTCGAGTCCCGAACTAAGGGATCAAAAAAATAATAAGCTAGTCTTGAACGCCAACCAATAGCCATGAGTTGGTGGAGGAGTACCTTTCCATACATGGTTAAATCATGCAAGCAAATATGTGTTAGTACGTTGGAATGTGACAAGTATGTGGGATGTAATGCATGGATGAAATTGTAATACCATCATAGTTAAATATAACATATAGATATACATAAGATTAAAGAGCCATAAAATAAGCTTAAACTTGCACAAGGAATATGGCTCAGATCAATATGAGACAATGCATATTAGACACATGAAAAGACATATCATAAGATCTTGTAAAATTGTGGTAGTGGACCATAACTGATAGTAAGACCATGTAAGCTACTACATGGAATCCAATGAACTCCTTTCCTTGGGGAAAGGCCAATGTACTCCATCCATTGGGAACAGAGGAATCTACTTGCCAAGGTAGAGATCCGAAACTTAGTAACTTTTCAATTGCATCTTTCATAACTTTTGGGCCTACGTGGATCCACTAGCCTAGCCTATCTATCTCCTATTATGGAACATAGAGGAATAATGAGATTTAGCTTCAAGGGATCATGACTCAACTAACGGGATGAGTCCTAATCTCTAGTCCTCTTTGTGAAATCTTTCAAAACATAGTCTTAGAATCATAAGTAGAAATCATAGAAGTAGCTCGGACTTAAGAATATTTCTTAAACATGTTTTAGGGAAACAATAATCATACATATATCTTTGGTAAACTTTGACTCTAAGCATTTTATAAATTTCCTAATCATAGTCATAATGTCGTAGGAAACTTTCATTGAAAAAGAAGGTGAGCTTTTGTGATGCATAAAACAATCATAAATCACATAAGTCTAATGAAATTTCTTTATAAAGGAACATCAAAATCACCTAACCTTAATCATACCAAAACCCATCATGGAATCAATATCTTACTTCAAACACGCACATATTTTTCTTAGCAAAGTAATCATTGAACTTTATGAATATCAGTAGTAACTTAAAACTCATGAAATCATCATAAACATGCATTAGAATTGAGAAACATAAAAAAAGGTAAAATGCAAAGTAGAGAACTCTAAGGTTGAAAGGATACCCACAAATGAACTCACATACCTGGGGAACTAGAGAGAACCAGAATAAGAACCTTGGGAAAGAAACTTGGAAACCCTAGCTTTGTTCATGGGAGTTCTTGAGGACCTCTTTTGCCTTAAAGAATTAAAGAGTATAGCATGATGACAATTAGGGCTTTTAGGCCATTATTGGTTCCTTTACCATCCCCAAGATGACATAATTTTGGGATAGAATTAATGGCAATCATCAAATTGCGCAGTAAAAAGTATCATAAGCAATCTACGATATCCCAACTATGGGTCGTAAGTCCTTTTATCTGATAGCTCACCTGAGAATACAGAAATTAGACCTTTGCTGAACTGGTAACCATGACAAACAGTACGGGTTGTGGTTGGACTCCTAGAGTCCTTTCACACTTAGCCAAATATTATCCTTATTCTACAAAACCTTATTAGGTCGTATCCCATTCTACGGGCCATGTGATTATTCATAAGTCACCTTCCCGAAAACTCTAATTTTCCTTCATATATGGGATCCCACTCATCCATTAGCCATAAGTTACATTACGAGCCGTAACTTGGTCTGTGGGTTACCCCACACTTGGAAATTGTTTCCCTTAGTAAAGTTCTATGTTTAAGGACCGACCCTATGGGCCGTTAAGAAACTTGTGGGTCATGAACGGTCTGAGAAATTAGGTTCCCAATAACATTTTAGGATAGCTTTTCTTCACTCGGAGCTCCTAAATTGGGGGTCTTTGCAGAACACTTGAGAGAAATTTAGGAATAAAAAACACTAAATGAGTTAGGAATAGGACTTTATAGAGGTTATGCGGGTTAGGGTAGTTACAGTAGCCAAAACTTCATAGTTTAGGACTTATATGGATTGAAAAAGTCAAAAACACCCTTCATTAAAAATTGTCGGGGTTGTCCATGAAACCGTTGTACGGGCCGTGGATCAACTTATGGCTCGTATCTTCCCTTGTCAGTCAGGGTATCAAAGGTTAAGCTACTAGAATTATATCTTTTAACCCACAAATGTTCAGCACAGCTCGTGGGTGAACTTACAAACCATAGAACCTTTCATAGTGAGACTACAGACATAGACAATTTTTTGATTCCTTAGGGCCTCCACCTATGAGACCTATTGATGGGCAGTGGTTCTTTATGTGGACCGTTTGCTTACTCGTAAGTGAACTTTCAGAATTTCTTCAACTTTTCAATTTCACAGGGCACTTTCCACGAGTGCACCTATAATTTTCCGTGGATGCATCTATGGGCCATAAAGTGGCTCGTAGAATTGACTTGTAAGCAAAAATCTTAACTCCCAATTTCCAAACCTTTAAACATAAGGGTGTTTAAATTTTTCCCCCTTGGGATCATTCCTCGAATAAGACAGAATTACGCTTGAATAAAGATGAAAAACAGTCATCATAATAGCATAAATGCAAAAATGCAACTTAATCATTATTTTCATAAAATCATCAAACTCATGCGTCAAATATCATTCAAAAATAGTTTTTTGATCATGCATGCATACAACTTAAATAGAGATACGCATTTGCGAGAATTTTAAAGGAATAGATCATATTTCGTACCTTAGGCTCGATTAGAAGGAAAGAGGTAGGGATATTGTTTCATCATATCTGCTTTAGCTTCCCAAATAACCCTTTCAACTTGTTGATTTCTGTATAACATGTCAATGGATGCAATCTCTTTATTCCTTAATTTTTTTACTTATCGGTCCAAAATCTCAATCGGTACTTCTTTATAAGTCAGGTCTTCCTCAAGAGTCACATCTTTCAATGGAACAATTAAAATTAGGTCACACAAGTAGTTTCTTAGCATGGAAACATGGAACACCGGATGAACCATAGCTAATTCCATAAGCAAATCTAATTCATAGGCTACCTTCCCAATTCCCTTTATTACTTCATAAGGTCCCATGTATCTAGGACTTAATTATATTTTCTTACAAAAATGCATCACTCCTTTCATTGGGAAAACCTTCAAATATACCCAATAACCTCCATTAAACTCTCACTCTCTTCTCCTAATATCGGCATATGACTTTTGATGACTTTGGGAAGCCTTCAACCTTCCTTTATGACTTTCACCTTATCCAAAGCATCACGCACAAAATCTGGTCCAGTTAATGACATTTCTCCAACTTTAAACCGTTCCACCTGCGATCTACATAGTCTACAATATAGTGCTTCAAATGGTGCCATACCGATACTCGGATGAAAACTATTGTTATAAGAAAATTCAATAAGAGGTAAGTGATCATTCCAACTTTCTTTGAAATTAAGCACACAAGCTCTCAACATATCCTCCAATGTTTGTATTGTCCTTTCGACTTTTCCATCCATTTGAGGATGAAATATGATACTTAACTTCACTTTTATACCAAGGCCCTTTTGGAATGACTTCTGCAAATGAGAAATATATTGAAAACCTCTATCCAATATAATAGACTATGGTACCCAATGTAACTTCACAAATTCTTGGATATAAACCATAGCATAATACTTAACATCATAAGATAGTCTTTACCAGCAAAAAGTGGGATGTTTTCGTTATTATATCTACAACTATCAATATTGAGTCTAATTGCCTTAAAGACTTTGGCAAACCCCTGATGAAGTCTATATTCACTATCTCTCATTTTCAAGTTAGTATCTCAATATCTCGAGTCAAACCATCGGTTCTTTGATGTTCTACTTTCACTTGTTGACAATTTGGACATTCCATCACACACCTTGCTCTATCTTTCTTCATACTGATGTGCCGCTAGAATACAGTACTTTTGATGCTTAAAACTTGGAATTTTATGTTTTCTCAAAGCGATGTTAGTGGGTTTGATGAATTTTCATGTTGATTTTGCAGGATTATAGGATTCGGTCTGATTTTGGGAAAACGTTTGTAGAATTGCAGTTTTTGGTGATTTGTAGACAATTGTACAGGGGGTGGTTCATTCCACGAGTTGTAGGTTAGTTTCGTGAGTCAGATCTAGTGAAGGAACAAGTTTTAAATGTTATATCCAGGATTTGTTAGATGAGCCATAGAATTCTTCACGGCCCATAGGTGCTTTCATAGGTTGAAGATCTGAAAACATGTTGAACGTTGAAGTCTTATCAGACGAAGTCATTTATGAGTCAAATGTTCGATGATAGGTCATAGATAAAGTTATGCCTGGAGGATCAATGTTTTGAATAGTTTTAAGTAAGTTAAAAGACAAAACACTTTATGGGTCATAAGTCATAAGACAACCTGTAAGTAGGTCTCATATGTCAAAGCCTATTTTTTGAAGGTGCAAAGTACGAAGCCCAGGTACGAGCCGTGAGCTGACCTATGGCGAATCTAATAATTGTAAACAGAAGAGGAAGAAGTTGAATAGAAATATGATAGTAATACTGTGAGTAGTGCACTTATGGGGAAAAAGAAACATCTCTCAACGTAGTTTCAAATATTCAAAGAGCGTAACCTCATATTTAGAATTTGTTGAATCCATATTTCCTATTTTATTTTGGATTTGTGTTTTATTTATTATAAATAGGTGTTTTAGGTTTTTCTTGAAGGGAGACGCAAGAGAAGACAAATTCGACTTGAGAACTCATATTTTCTAATTTTTACATTGAGATTATTACATTGTGATTTCTTGTGGAGAATTTGGATTTCTTGTTCTTCAATTTATCATCATAAGTATTTAATTATGCTATTCCATAACTTGATTTTCTCATCTACAATGATCATGCATAGCTAAATCCACAACTAGGGTTGTGGGAACCATGAAGAACTAACAAGTTAAAACTGGATAATCTATAATTTTTGGAAAGTGTCCACGCATGTATTAATTAATCTCTTCATTTAGAATGCTTTTTAATCGGGGCAAATGTTAGAATTCACCTAATTCTTACTTGTTGGATCAAGGTGGTAATGAATGGGATAAGGGAATAATTAACATGATTCAATTTGATCCCTCTCATTTAATCAACCTAACTGAATCATGGTTGTACTAGAACAAAGGGTAAGGGTTAGTAATGTCACACTATGGGGATGGATCAAATCACATAGTGAAATTTACCTTTCACCTAGATTAAAGGGTTTAGTATACATAACTTACCAGAGGAAATCAACTTATTAGTCTTCTGATATATCTCAGTATGGAGGATGAGAACAAAGAGTTGTATATCTTTATAAACTCTCCTGGGGGCTGGGTAGTACCTAGGCTTGCCCTTTGATGTAGAAGATCATAACATGAGTGACTCGGCAGATTTGGATTCATATATATATCCACCTTCTGCATGCTAAGATTACGATGATTTGGCTATACTAAGTTAGGAATTCATGGGGAACACAATATCCTAGTTACCTCTCTCACTAAATTCACAACACGTGCCTCTAGTTTAGGTTTAATTACTGCATTTACAAACTCCCTCCCCCCTCGCGTTCGAGAGATAAGTAGGTTAATTCATTCAAATCGCTCATAATTACTCCATGTCTAGACCATATTCCATGTGGTTTCAAACCTAACCTTGGTTAGGTTATATATTTTTACAACAAATGCTTATACATTCAAAGGAGGGTGTAACTTGAACGACATCAAAATTTTGGCGTCGTTGCTAGGGAATAGAGCTTTTAGATTGGCTTAATTTGGGTAACTTGTGAATTAATCCTTATTTTCCATATTTTACATTTCTTGTTGTTTACGTTTTTTTTAGCATACAGGTGTAGAGTATGCACAACACTCACAGTCGAGGCAACCTCTTGACTCTGTTTGACCTAGAGATCCAGAGAACACTAAGAAGAATGGCCCAAAACAATGCGAACAACACTGCAAATGGTTTTGTAAATGCATCACTGAATCCAAATAATGATAACCCACCTCTACCACTTGAGAATGTGAACCCACCGTAATAGGATCTCCAAGCTGCTACTAACACATTTAATCAATACAAGCTTGAACCTATAGCGATGGATGTCACTGGAGCTCCTGTCTTACCTCATTTACCGGATGACACAAATTTTTTTATTACGAGTGGTTACTTCAAATGTTGTAGAATAGAGGGTCGTTCGCGGGCTTACTATCAGAGGATCCACAATGTCATCTTCATCTGCAAAGAGTATGGTCGGGAACCAAAATTTGTCCATGGATATTATTGGGCTCCGTATTTTCCTATTGTCTTTAATAGGTGAAGCGACACTTTGGGTATCCGAGCATCCGTAAAGATCAATTGCCACTTGGGCTGAGATGCATAAGTCCTTTTTGGAGAGATTCTTTCCTATGTCAAAAAAGCTGAATTTGAAGGATCATATCAACAACTTTGAGCAGTTACCTAGTGATTCAATCAATACTACATAGGAAAGTTTCACAAAGTGTTTGAGGAGTGTTCCAGACAACAAGATTATTGATGATTCCATGGTAGGGATCTTCTATTGGGAACTTAATGCTAATTGCAAAGAGGTGGCCAACACAATCATTAGCGACTCATTCTTAGATAGTCTAGTTCTAGTTATAGCTGAATGACTAGAAAAGTTGCAGACACAAACCGTGTATGGGGATCAAGAGATAAGTCGCGACTAAAAGCTCTTTCTCAATTAGTACAAATTCAGAGCAGGCAAAGATAAATGAGGAGATGATGCAAGAGTTGGCTCGGATCAGTACTAATGTTAGGTTATTGATGAAGCAAAGTCAAGAGCGCATGAATGCAGTCAATCATTAGCCTCTACGAGCACCCATGTATGAGGAGCCCTACTATGAGGAGGACACTTGCTTTGTCACTTATCAGATGGGGGATTCTCAGACCAACGCCCAAGGGTCCAATTAGGACTATTGGCGCCAAGGTCAAGGGAATCAAGGTTGAAACTTCAGTAGAGATGATGTTTTCAAAGGTAACAATCGAGGTAGCTATACGATAAGAACTGGGTTAGGACAAAGATACTGATTGGGGATGCAAAAATGGTTATAGGAATAGTTTGTATGTGCCATCGTACAACCATGACTCTTGGGCTAGTAGTTCAAGGATTGAGAAGATGTTCGATAGATTATTGAAGAAGGTTGACACTTGGGATAAGACCTTGAGGGGGATGAAAACTTGATGTGTTGTCAAAATACAACACTTTTGATGCTTAAAACATGGAATTTTGTGTGTTCTCAAAGCAATGTTAGTGAGTTTGATGTGTTTATAAGTTTTTATAGGATTAGCCATGATTTTGGGCAAAGTTCTCCAAAATTGCTATTTCTATGGGTCGTGGTTACTTCCACGAGCCGTAGAGAAGTTTCGTGAGTGAGATCTAGTGAATGAAAAAGTTTCAAATGTTGCATCCATGAACTATCAAATGAGTTGTAGAAGTTTTCACGAGTTGTATTGGTTTCGTGCCTTGAGTATCAAAGTTTGAAGAGTTTTAGAGAAATTGTCAGACGAAACCCTCCATGGGTTGTAGATCTGAACATGGCCTTTAAGAAGATCTCATGGAATTGAAGTCGGTTTTTAGAAGTTGAAGAGTACAAATCCCAAGTACAAGCTATGGATCCTTATATGGCCCATAACCCAGTCCATAGAAGCTGTCGTATGCAGTTTTCCTAGTTTATTTTGAATTTGTATTTTACTTATTATAAGTAGATTTTTAGGTCTTTTTGAGATAGAAACGCATGAGAGAACAAAAAAACACTTCTGAGAGTTCATCTTTTGTGATTTTTACATTGAAAAACATTATATTGTGCTTTCTTGTGGAGAATTTCGGATTTTTTTCTTCTTATTTTCATCATTATAAGTGCTCAATTATTTTATCTTATAACATGATTTTTTTCATCTCCAATGATTATGCATAGCTAAAACCACAACTAGATTTGTGGGAACCATAAAGAACTAACAAGGTAAAATAGAATAATCTGTAATTCTTAGAAAGTGTGCATGTATGTATTAATTAACTCTCTTAGTTATGAATGCTTTTAATGGTGGCCAACATTAGAACCTACCTAATTCTTACTAACTGGATCAAGGTAGTAATGAATAGGAAAAATGATTAATTAACAGAATTCAATGTGATCCCTCTCGTCTAATCAACAAAACTGGATGGGGGGGTTGTACTAGAACAAATGGTAAGGGTTAGTAATGTCACACCATGAGGATGGATCAAATCACGTAGTAAAATTAACCTCTCGCTTGGATCAAAGGATTCGGTAAACTTAACTTACTATTTTGCATGCTACACACTAGAAAGGATTATGATTATCTGGTGATACTAAGTTAGGAATTCATGTGGAACATAACACCCTAGTTACTTCTCTGTTTAGTTTCACAACACTTGCTTCTAGTTTAAGTTTACTTACTGCAATTATAAACCGTCGCCCCCCCCCCCCTCCATCGAGAGATGAGTAGGTTAATTTAATTGACTTTCTCGTAATTACTCCAAGTCTAGACCATATTCTCTGTGGGGATCGATATTAATCTCAATTAGGTTATATATTTTGACAACGACCGCTTATACCTTCAAAAGGGAGGTGTAGTTTGGGCGACATCAAAATTTTTGCACCTTTGCCGGTGAATACGACTTTTAGACTGGTTTAATTTGAGTAATTTGGGAATTAATTCTCATTTTTCTTATTTTATGTTTCTTTTTGTTTTTGTTTGTTTTAGCATAGAGGTTTAGTGTATGCTCAATACTCATAGTCGAGGCAATCCTTTCACTATGTTTGACCCTGAGATCCAGAAGACACTGAGAAGAATGGCCCAAAATGATGAAAACAATGCAGCAAATGATGTCATGAATGCAAAACTGAATGAAAATATTAATAATAACCCACCACCACTTGAGGATGTGAATCCACCACCTTAGGATCTTCAAGTCGCAGCTAACACGTGGAATCAATACAGGCTTGAACCTATGGTGATGGATATAATTAGAGCTATTGTGTTACCTCCATTACCGGATGACAAAAAATTCATTGTTTCGAGTGGGTTACTTCAAATGCAATGGAATAAAGAGTTTTTCACGGGATTACCATCAGAGGATCTGTATAACCACCTACACAACATTGTCGTCATTGGAATAGGGAGTCAGAATCTATCCATGGCTGTCATTGGGCTCTGTGTCTTCTCATTTTCTCTAATAGGTGAAGTGAAATTATGGTTATCCGAGCTCCCACAGAGTTCAATCACTAGCTGGGTGAAAGTGCAGAAGGCCTCTTTGGAGAGATTCTTTCCTAGGTCGAAGAAGCTAAGTTAAAGTATCAGATCAACAACATCTAGCAATTTCCTGGTGATTCGATCAGCACTACGTGGGAGAGGTTTACAATGTCTCTGAGGAGTGTCCCTGACCACAAGATCTTTGATGAGTCCTTGGTGCAAATCTTCTACTGAGCCTTGAATGAAAATAGCCAAGTTGTTGCTGACACTATCATGGGAGGCTCGTTTGAAAATTGTCCATTTCTAGTAATAGCTGAGAGGTTGGAGAAAGTGGTCAAGACGAATCGTGCATGATGGATGAGAGACAAGTTGATGACTAAGAGATCTTCCTCAATTTGTACTAATTCTGAGCAGGCAAAAATAAATGAAAAGATGAAGCAAGAGTTGGCTTAGATTAGTACTAATATGGGGGTGTTGATGAAGAAGAGTTAGGAGAGCATGAATGCAGTAAATCATTAGCCTCTAAGAGCCCCCATATATAAGGATCCTTACTACGAGGAGGACACTTGTTTTTTCATTGATCAGATAAGGGGTTACTAGGCCAACACCTAAGAATTCGATTAAGACTATTAGCACCAACGCAAGGAAACCAAGGTTGGAACTTTAACAGGGATGACACTTTCAGAGACAACAATGGAGGAGGCTAAAATGATAGGAAAAGGGGCCCGAACAAAAATGTTGATTAAGGACGTAGAGATGGTTACAGATTTAGTCTGTATATGCCACCACACAATCATGTCTCTGGTGCTGGTAGCTCTTGAATTGCAGATATATTCGGCCGACTATTGAAGAAGTTTGATGCTCAAGATGTGATCTTGAAGGGGATGAAATCTGACATCTCTAGCATTAATCAGAAAATTGAGTCTCATTTTGTTGCAATTAAGCTAGAGCAATAGTTTGGTCAGATATCGACTCAGCTAAACCAGAGTGAAAAAAGTATATTGCCCAGCAACATAGTGCAGAATTTAAAGTATGAGGGGCAGTGCATAGCAGTGACAACACGTGATGTCAAGAAGACTATTGACCCACCAATGCCAGTTGAGGAGGAGGAGGTTCGCGAGGAGATGGTTGATAGCAAGGATACAGAGACCAAAGATTCTAGCGCAAAAGATGGGGTGAGTGATGCAGTAGTAGCATCACAGAAGTTAAAACCCATACCAAGACCTCCCTTTCTTTTCCCGCATTGACTTAAAAAGAAGGAGGAGGAAGGTAAGTTTCAGCACATTATCTCCATGTTGAAGAAGCTTTTCATCAACGTCCCTCTCATTGAGGCATTGGAGAAAATGTTCGGGAATACAAAATTCATTATGGACTTGGTGAAGAAAAAAAGGGTTGTGAGCCAAGGGCTCTCTCAAGAGCTTCAACATTACAGTGCAATAGCAACAAGGTCCTTGGTGCAAAACAGATAACATCCCACAGCATTCACCATACCCTGCACCATTGGGGATGTCGAATTTGCAAAAGCATTATGTGATACTATCAATTTAATGCCTCTTACAGTATTCAAAAAGTTAGGCTTGGGAGCCCCTACTCCAACAAACAAGTAGTTGTTGATGGCTGACAGAACAATGAAGAAGCCTATAAGGATACTGTATGATATTTTCATCAAAGTGGAAAATTCATCTTCCCTGCTGACTTCATGATTTTCGATTGTGAGGTTGACTTCAAAGTCCCAATAATCTTGGGAAGGCCCTTCCTAGACACTAGACGAGTACTAACATGGAGTTGGGTCAACTTAAATTCAGATTGGGTAATGATGAGGTCATCTTCAACATTTGCCAACAGAAAAAGAACCAACACACAAAGAAGACTGGTGATCTAAAAGTAGTCTATGTCGTTGAGAGTGTTTATAAGGTTAATCTAGAGGTACCAATTGAAGAAAGGCTGGGTGTCAAAACTCTTGAAGCAATGTTAATAAATTTCAAGAGTTATGGCATCCTAGACTATGATGAGACAGTAAAAGCCTTAGGAGTATCTGGTTTCGCTAGACATTAAGCTACACTTGAATTGGACTTGAAAAATCAAGAGCCACCACCTACTAGACCATCCATCGAGGAGCCACCAGTGTTGGAGTTAAAGGATCTACTAGCCCATCTGTGGTATGTTTATTTGGATACTAACAATACTTTGCCGGTTATTGTTGTAGATTTTAATGACAAACAGGTGGAAGAATTGATCTCAATACTCAAGCAATTTAAGAAGGCTATTGGTATTCTTCGCAAGTACAAACTACTTGAGAAGGATACCAAGTTCTTATTTGATGATGCATGCCTAAAAGCTTTCAAAGGGTTGAAACAGAAGTTAATATTAGAACCTATGAAATTGGCTCCAAATTGGTTGAAGCTCTTCAACATCATTTATAATGCAAAACGTTTGCACTTGGTGTGGTGTTGGGACAGCGCATAGAGAAAATTCTACATCCATCTGTTATGCCAACAAAGCCCTAAATTAAGCACAAAAAACTACATTATCACAGAGCAAGAGTTACTAGCAGTGGTCTTTGCATTCGAGAAGTTCAAGTCTTATTTTTTTGGAACCAAAGTCATTGCACATACTAATCATTAAGCATTGTGGAACTTAACAGCGATGAAGGATGCGAAACCGAGACTGATTTGATAGGTACTTCTTCTTCAAGAGTTTGACTTTGATGTGATTTGACAAAGAGGAGATGCAGAATCAGGTTGCCGACCACCTATCCAAATTAGAGGATGAGGCCATGGCAAAGTTAGACAATGGAGTGGAAATTGATGATTCGTTTCGTGATGAGAGAGTACTAGCAGCATCTCATGGCTTGATACCATGGTTTGCAGATTATGAACTATTTGGTTAATGATATTGTGTAAGGACCTGGACTTTGTGAGACCTTTTGATGCATAAGATTCGAATTTTCAGAGGTGTGTAAGCCATGGGGAATACTTGTGTATGACTTTTTGTGGCTTAAGCAAGAATTTGAGGCTTGGTGGCCCTCTAGAGAAGTGGAAGGATCCTTGGAAAATTCCCCAATTGTTCAGCAAAGATTTTAGCTAAGGAAAGCCACAAGAAGACCCTGTACGAGTCGGGTGGTACTTCACAAGCTGTGTGGGGTCATTTGTGACCTCCCATGAGTCGTAGAGAGGTGCCTCATGAAGTTTTAGTCCCAAAATAATTTTCTAAGTACTAGAATCACTATATCGGAACTTGGTGCTTTCATACGGATGCCCAAATGACCCGTAAAGCCTCTCATGAACCGTTTCACCTTCTGTGGAATTGCCCTTAACTTGTAGAAGTTTCTGAGGACCCTCTAACGGGCCCTCACATAAGCCATGAGGCTCTTTGACGGGACCTCTATGCACTTTTTAAAATCCATTTTATTAATAGTCTTCTTGTAATTATGGTTCACTCCAAGGGTCTTTTATAAATTTTTCACCTATCCTAAATCCCTAAATCAGCTTATACTTCATCATTACTATTCGTTCCTATTCTAACACTTAGCATCACATTTACTCGCTCAAACGCTTTCTGGATCCACTTTTCAAGCTCTAATTGAAGGATTCCAAATGAAACTTCAAGCTCAAGCTAAACTTACTTTCAAGCCTTCAATCCACAATTTATTTATTTGGTTTAGGGTCATTATGGGTCTCCTTCATCAAGCCAAGTTCAAAGGAATTCCATTGGCTAAGCTTTTCACATGAACCGATAGAAGGGTCGATTTTAAATGGTTATACCTCTTAGAAAAAAACTAACTGGGCATCCTAAAACCTAACAAATTAAATCTCTTTGAATTATCTTTCCAACGCTTTTGGTTTCACCCAATTCTAAGTTCAGAATAAGAAGTTATGCCTGTTTTCGTAGAATCAGTCTGGGTTGGGACAGTGTGCTTTCACAAACCGTGAAAAGCTTCACGACCCATGAAGCCACTCGTGGTAAGTTCTGAATAAAATTCTAAGAATAGTTTTATTTAGGTATTGTTATATTTTGGCCCACCCCCAAGGATTTTTAAACCTTTATACCCCCCTTTTACCCTCCTAAACAACCCCTACCTATTTCATAACACCTCATTCAAGACTAGCACATAGTTTCTAGAATCAAGCTCTCAAAATTCTCTCCAAGTCTCATCTTTAAGATTCAAGCTAGGATTTAATTGGGGTTTCAACTTCAAGCTAAATTCTTCTCAAATTTATCTTCCTAAGCAAGGTATGTGGGATTGATTCATGGTCCCTTTCAACCATGAAGACCCCAAACTCTCTTACTCTTTGATTTTATGAAATTAAGCTTACTTTAAACATGGGCTTTTTAGATTATTGTTTATTTGATTCATTGAGATATGGGCTATATTTAATTATTTGTTTTAAAGTGATTTAAGCCATAATATATTTAATTTCATGAATATTGTAAAGATTTTAATATACATTATCCCTTTAAAGATTGATTTAAGCATGGGTAATCTAGATTGTGATTTAAATATGAATTTACTTATGGTTGAATTTCATATCAGATTATTGATTTAAATTTGAATCTCTATTGTTCATGATATTTTTATATCATTCATGACATTTGTATATATGAGCTTTGGTTTTTATAAAGATTATGAAGTGGGTTAAGCCTAATTGTGTTTATGAATATGATTTTGATGAAAAGTGTGGTTATGACAAGAATGTGATCACATAAATATCTCTGATATGGCTCTTTAAGCAACTTTAGATATTTACACCAATATGATATATGTGAATGAGCTATTCCTATACATTAAAGTATGAATTGAAGTATGGTTTGGCTCTTTAGCCTAAGTATGTATGATTATGAAGAATATTTTGTTTTTAAGCCTGAGTATGCATTATGATTTGAAATGACTTGTACCCCTTTTGAAAGCATGTACATGCATACGTATTCTTGTAAGATGATGACTTAGCACCGAGCGAACTTGTGGGATGGGGTCTATCTCCAAGGTTCCAGTACTTAAGTCCCATATCTATGTGCCAACCATAGGTATATGTTTATGGAAGCCTTTTTACAAAAATGGGGGTGCCCATAAGGTATGGCTACAATTATGTTATGATGAATGACAATCCTATCTGAGATGGAGGTGCCTGTAAGGAAGGTAAATTCTCCAAAATGGGGGTGCCCTCAAGGAAAGGTTTGTTATGATTGAAAATCATATCCAAAATCGAGGTTCCCGTAAGGAAGGTTACTTCTCTGAAATGGGGGTGGTCGTAAAGAAGGTTATTTCTACGAAATGGGGGTGCCCGTACGGAGTAGTAAGGTCTACCTTTGGAAAGTAGATCGCCCTTTCTTCTAATGTAGGGTGAACATTGGGATTCCAAGTTATAGCTCGCTTGGTCTTATATGCCAGTTGAGGTCTCATCCCCTCTCGTTAAAGTATTAAGGCGGCGTATGCATCATAGATTTCATGGCATATTGATATATATCTCTTCTTTGCTTATATACTTCTTTCTATATATGTGCCCTTGATATCTAACATTGAATGTAGGCCTGATGAGTTCATATAAATTGCATGTGTGCATACATAGTACATTCAAATATACCAATTCATACTCTTTGCCTACATGATCTAACCATGTAGGCACCAGAGACTATCTTCATCCATCTCTTGACGGTTAGCTTGAATTTTGAAAGTTGTTATAGTATGTCCTATCATCCAAGGACAAGCCACCCTCCATCTACCTATCATATTGCTTCTACTTATGTTTTATTTACTTTGAGGGTGAGCTCAGAACATGTCTTGACTCCTATCTTATTCTATGACAAAGAGGCATTGTTGGATAACATATAGACTTTTGTATGGATTTGTGCTATGTCATGCTATTTATTTATGGAGATTGTGATTAAGGCTATCTATTGGATGTTGATGATATGATGATATGAGAAATTATGGAAAGTCCTAAATCTCATTATATCCCCATATTAGTTACTATGTGTTATGTGCTATGTGAACCCATGCAAATTCCTATAACTATGACATCCCTATAGCGTGAGTCATACTTTTACGTCCCTTAGAACCATATGTTTACTACTTCATGCTGTGATTCCGAACCAATGATGTGAATGTGGATACTTTGAGGCTTGTTTAGGGACTCTCGGGTTCCCATTCACCATGTCACTCCTAGACCCTACATCCAGGTCATGACATAATAAGCCACTGTACTTGAGTACTCACCAGCGTCATAAGTTTATGTCTAATGTGAGAAAGTTTTTCTGGGATGATCCATAATTGTTTTGCATCTATGCAGATGGAATTATTTTCCAATGTGTTCCTGACGTCGAAATGATGAATATTTAGGAGGCTTGTCACTCATCCTTGGTGGGTGGGCATCATAGTGGAATTAGGACAGCATACAAGATCTTGCAGTATGGCTTCTACTGGCCAACCATCCACCAAGATGATCATCACTACGCTAAGGCTTGTGACAGATGCAAAAGAGAAGGTGGTGTTTCCTATAAACACAAGCTCCCTCTAAACCCTGATATGGTGATTGAAATATTTGACATTTGGGGATAGATTTCATGTTCCTGTTTGTTAGCTCTCATGGGAAAAAGTACATTCTAGTGGCTACGACTATGTGTCAAAATTGGTGGAGGTGGTGGCGCTTCCCAATAATGTAGACAAGAGTGTCGCAACTTTCTTGAAAAGAAATATTTTCTCAAGGCTTGGTACCCCGTGGGCAATCATCAGTGATGGAATTTCCCACTTCTGCAATAGGTTGTTCAAAGCTCTTCTTGAAAAATATGGGGTAAAGAATCGTGTGGAAACCCCCTACCATCTATAGATGAGTTGCCAAGTTGAGGTGTCCAACAGGGAGATCAAACAGATTTTATCCAAGACTGTGAATGCAAACTAAATTTACTGGTCGGGAAAGATTGATGATGCACTATGGGCATACAGAACTACATTAAAGACTCCCATAGGTATGTCTCCTTACCAACTTGTATTTGGAAAATCTTGTCCCTTACTGGTAGAGCTTGATCACAAAGTGATGTGGGCCCTCAGAAGGTTGAATCTAGATTCGAATAATGCAGCAAACTCAAGGGTG
Organism: Solanum rostratum; assembly: GCA_029948455.1. Lineage (NCBI taxonomy): Eukaryota > Viridiplantae > Streptophyta > Magnoliopsida > Solanales > Solanaceae > Solanum > Solanum rostratum. The sequence goes on from CM057052.1 coordinate 48,016,184, forward strand.
AGCCAACTCAATGAGCTCGATGAGTTTCGTTCGAAGGCATATCAGAGTTCATCCTTGTATAAGCAAAGGATGAAGCTTCAGCATGATCGCCGAATTGAGAATCGCTAGTTTGCACTAGGAGATTTTGTCTTGTTATACAAGCCCAGATTGAAGTTGTTCCCTGGGAAACTCAAATCCAGATGGTTGGGGACTTTCAAAATTTCACATGTTTTCAACCATGGGGATATTGAGTTAGAAAAGAGAAATAGCATAAAATTCGAAGTAAATGGCCAAAGAGCCAAACTACATCTTGGCAATGGTGAAGAAGTATACATAGCGGAAGGATGGTTACTTAGTGAAGTCTGAGTACCCAAGTTGTCTAAGTCGTGGCGCGACACTAAATCAAGCACTACTTGGGAGGCAACCCAAGACAGAGACTGGTGTTGAGGTTCTAGGTATGTTCTTTTTGGCCCTTATTCTTTGACTTTTTAAATTTTGTTGCATTGAGGATGATACAAACTCTTTTCGATGGGGTGTGGGTACTTATAGGCCTCGGTGACGTCTGAGTAACCATGGCCTATAACTATCCCAAATTTTGAGTCTGAGGGGTTTTTTTGTTGTGTTCTTTCATTAAAGACATTTATTTCTATTGAACCAGCACGTTTAGGATGTGTATGTAGTATTAGTAGCATATTGTACTTAAGTCTATGGCATATGTTAGTTTTGTGGAAAAGTAATGCCCATTACAATTTTTGTGCTTGGTAGTTTTGATAATAACCATGTTAAATCAATGATTGACCATGCTTGTTCTGATAAGTGTGGTTTCATTTTGATGAAAAGCACGATCTGAGAGTCTATGTTGACAGCATAATTAGTGCCAAGTGTGTGAGAGCTTCTTTGCATAATTCTTATATTGTATTTCAAATCGAAACCGGCCATATTACTCTAAATAAGACTGTAGGTTAGTAGGTTAGGAAAGGAACTTAGGTTGTTGTTCATATAAGCCTACTTATCCTAAATAACCAACCAAATATTTGATGTAACCCTTAATCCTAATGTTTGAGCTTGACATGTTCCTTATTCTTTGTAAACACCTAAGTAATCGAGGCCTTTTTTAATGTGAAATCTTGAATTTTGCCCTAGTCCTTCCATGAATATTGTGCACCTTGACTGAGGCAAAAAGCCTATGTTGAGGGTGGCTGGTGTAAGGGAAATCACATAAAATGGGGTGGAATCTAATGATATATAAAGAAGGGAAAATGTGCTACGGGTGCCAGAAAAATTAACAGATGCCTAAATAATGCGCTAAAAAGAATAAGAATGTGAAAAATAAGAGGCAAGGAGCTTAAAAGTGTGAGTAAGGCACCCAGAAAGGTTTGAAATGGGAAATGGGAAGAATTAGTTGAAAATAACAGTGTTGGTAGAGCAAATGTGTAGCATAACGCAGTGTCAAGGAGGATCTTTAGTCATTGTGTTCTAAAACATCACACCAAAGCCTCCTAAGCCTACGTTACAAGCCAAGAAAGTCTTATAGTGATCCTAGTCCAAGTAGTCGAAAGTTATAGTTGTGAGTATAGAGGCAAGCAAATGGTATTGAGCACAGTGTTTGAATACATGTTCTGGGTGTGAGTGATTCTATTTAGTCCCAAGCATCAAACTTGAAAATATTATCATGAGTGGGATATGGGACTTATTTTTGTGAGGGAAATTGAATAACATTTTTGATTCTAGGATATTTTAGTGATTGTTTCTTATTTGTGGTTACCTTGATTGTCCTTGTTGCACTGTCACATGTATTGATATGTACTGGTTTGTTTGATGACTATCTGATATGTATTGATTAGTTAGTTTGGGTATCTGTGATTGATTTATAGATAATGTATGCCATTATGTTGAGGTCTGTGTATTTTAATATTTCATTTTAGATTAGTATTTTACTTATTATAAATAGTTTTTTAGGTCTTTTTGAGAGAGAGACGCATGAGAGAGGATATAAAAACACTTTTGAGACTTCATCATTTTGTGATTTTAACATTAAAAAATATTACATTGTAATTTCTAGTGGAGAATTTTGGATTTTTTTGTTCTTAATTTCATCATAGTAAGTGTTCAATTATGATATCCTATAACATGATTTTTTTTCATCTACAATGATTATGCACGGCTAAATTCATAATGAGGGTTGTCGGAACCATAAAGAACTAACAAGGAAAAATCGGATAATTCGTAATTCTTTGAAAGTGTGCATGCATATATTAATTAATTTTCTTTATTATAAATGCTTTTTAATGGTGGCCAATGTTACAACCCGCCTAATTCTTACTGACTGGATCGAGGTAGTAATGAATTGGAAAAGAAATTAATTAACAAAATTTGATGTGATCTCTCTCATCTAATCAACCAAACTGGATCAACGGGAGGTTGTATTGGAACAAAAGGTAAAGGTTAGGAATGTCACACTGCGGAGATGGATCAAATCACGTAGTGAAATTTACCTCTCGTCTGGATCAAAGGGTTTGGTAAACTTAACTTACCATTCTGCATGTTACACAATAGAACAGATTAGGATAATTTGGTGATACTAAGTTAGGAATTCATGGGGAACACAGTACCGTAGTTACTTATCTCACTAGTTTCACAACACTTGCTTTTAGTTTAGGTTTAATTACTGTAATTACAAACTCCTCCTTCATGAGATAAGTAGGTCAATTCATTCGACTTGCTCGTAATTACTCTAGGTCAAGACCATATTCACTGTGGGATCGACCCTAATCTCGGTTAGGTTATACAATTTGACAACGACCGCTTATACCTTCAAAAGGGAGGTGTAGTTTAGGCGACATCAAAACTGACATCTCCAACATTAATCAGAAAATCGAGTCTCAATCTATTGCTATCAAGCAACTAGAGCAACAGTTAGGTCAAATGTCAACTCTATTGAACCAATGTTACAAAGGTACATTGCCAAGAAACATAGTACAAAATTCAAAGAATGAGGGGCAGTGTATAACAGTGATAATATGTCGTGGTAAGTAGACTATTGACCCATCGATGACAGTTGATGATGATAAGGTTTGTGAGGAGATGGTGGATAGCAAAGATGTAGAGATCGAAAGTGTTAGTGCCAAGGATTGGGTGAGTGATGAGGTCGCGATGCCAAAGAAGTTGAAACCCATACCTAGATCTCCACCTCTTTCCCTCTGAGACTCAAAAAAGAGGAGGAAGTTAAGTTTCGGCATTTCATCACCGTGTTGAAGCATCTCACAATAAATATTCCTCTCATTGAGGCATGGAGAAAATGCCCAGATATGTAAAGTTTATGAAGGATCTAGTGAGGAAGAAGAGGACTATGAGCCAAGAGCTTTCACAGGAGCTTCAGCATTGCAGTGCGATTGCATCAAGGTCCTTGGTGCAGAAGAAGGAAGATCTCAGAGCATTCACCATATTTGCACCATCGGAGATATGGAATTAGCAATGGTATTATGTGATTTAGGCTCTAGCATCAATTTAATACCTCTTGCAGTATTCAAGAAGTTAGGCTTGGGAGCCCCTACTCCAACAAGTATGCAGTTGTCGATAGCTGACTGGACAGTGAAGAAGCCTGTGGGGATATTGTATGACGTTCTCATCAAAGTGGAAAAATCCATCTTCCCTATAGACTTCATTATTCTAGATTGCAAAGTTGACTTTGAAGTCTTAATCATCATGGGAAGGCCCTTTCTAGCCACTGGGCGAGCACTGGTGGACATGGAGTTGGGTCAACTCAAGTTTAGATTGGGTAATGAAGAGGTTGTGTTCCATGTCTGCTAGTATACGAAGAAAACTGAGGATTTGAAAGTGCTCTTCATCATTGAGAATGTTGACGAGGTGCAACTAGAGGTACCAATTGAAGAAAGGCTAAGCATTGTTAACGAACTTTGAGAGCGATGGCATCCCAGACTATGATGAGACAGTAGGCCCTAAGAGTATCTAGTTTCACTAGGCATCAGGCTAAGCTTGAGTTGGACTTAAAGAATCGAGAGTCACCACCTACTAGACTGTAAGGACCTGGATTTTTCGGGTGGCGTTTCCTAAATCTCTTAGAAATGTCTCAGGTGGACTCCCAAGCATCACTCCACGGAGAGCCCACACGGGCCGTGTGAAGCCACACGGATTGTGTGGCCTCCCATTAAGGGACACTTGGTCCAGTTCACGGTTGGGACAACTTTGAGACGGAGGGAAATTCAGCCAAGTGAGGGCACATGGCCACTCACACGGTCTGTGTGATGTGTCACTAGCCGTGTGGCTCTCCGTGTGACTCATTACATAAAATTTTTCTAAGTATGGAAGTATCACCTTGTAATTTTGTCGTGCAAAATTATTTCAAGTACCGCAACATGGCCGGTGTCACGACCCATGTGGAGTCACACGGACGGTTTAGTTTTCCATAAGGAAACGCTTAGCTCCGTGTGAATTCCCCTTGCAAAGTTCTAAGTTTAGGGTTGCGGCCACTGTTCACGGTCCGTGCAATGTTTCACAAACCATGTAACGAACCATGTAGACCTGATGGTTCAAGTTTTGGTCCATTTCATTAATGGCATTTGTGTAATTTTGTTTATTTTAATCATGAATTATGACCTTTTACCTATCCTAAACCCCTAATCAGCTGATATCCCCTCCCCTCTTAATTTATTCTCCTAAAACCTTCTATCCCTCATAAGATTATCTCCCTATTCTTTTCTACACTCCTCTCTCAAGGATCAAAATTATGGTTCTATTGGAGTCCAATTCAAGCCTAATTTATCCCTCAAATTCAGCTTCTCAATCAAGGTATGTGGGATTGATTCTTGGTCCCTTTCATCCAAGAAGACCCCAAGATCTTTCAATCTATTTTATGAATTTAGATTATTTTAAATATGAGATTTCATTATTTGATTTTATTAAATTTAATTAGTGTATGGGTTGTATTTTACCTATGATTTCAATTCACTTAAATCACTATTAAGATGATTTACATTGAGTTATGAAGTTATGAACATGCATGTCCCCTTTAAAGTTGACTTATGCATGGGTGATCTATATTACGATTTACATGTGGTTTTAATTATGGATTTCCTAAATTTTATTTTATTTTTTTGGCTGATCTTTACTTGAATCTATGTTACCCATGCTATCCTCACATCATGCATTGCATTGCATTCATGAACATTGATACATGGAAATTATAAAGTGAGTTAAGCCCAACTATATTTTCTGAAATGATTGTGATATGATTCTGATAAGATATTGCTTATGACAAAAAGATGATCACCGATATGTCTATGATTTTGGCTGATTGAGCATTTTTGGCGCTTGCACCATCCTGTATATATATGAATGAGCTATTCCCTGCATGAGCATTACAAGTATGAACTATAATTTGGCATTTGAGCCTAAATGTGTATTTAACAGTTTGGAATAAGCATTGCATTTCTTGAAAGCACGTATATGTATAAGTATTCAAATGGATGTTATTGACTTAGCACCGATGCATTGGGGATGTTAGGGCTACCCCCAAGGGCCCTCTCCTTTTCCTTGAACTATGTGCCAACATAGGAATGTAAGTCATTACCGAAATGACCGGGTCATAAGGAATGATTATATGTAAATGATTTTGACATGTTCTGTATGATTCTGAAAATCCATTCAAAATGGTGAGTTCCGTATGAAAGGAGACCATCCACCGAAATGGTGATTTCTATAAGGTATGATGTAGATTACCTTTAGCAAGTAGTCCTCTCCTACCGATAGGAGGTCCTTATCGTACTAATTCATTTAATAGCTCGCATAGGTTTGACTTATAGGTTATAGTCCATCCCCGCTATATATATGAGCATTATTGCATTTCATGCATCATAAATTTCATGGCATCTTGTATATGTAATTCCATTGAATGTACGATCCTTCTATATTATGTGTCTTTGTCATCTAACATTAAAATGCAGGTTTGGTAAGTCATATGCATTTCATGCCTGCATACTTAGTACATACAAATGTACTAATGCATATTGTATGCTTACATGATTTAACCATGTAGAGGTCGAGCACTTTGATTATCAACAGGTTTACAAATAGTCCAATCACGGAGTGTACTATGGGGTCCCGTCTTCAAAGGACGAGCCAATTATCTTTCTTTATTACTATGTCAGAACGTCCTTCCTTATTTGAGGGTGAGTCCGGAACTTGTCCTGGCTCCCATTCCTTGACTAGAGGCATTTGTTGGACCTTATGTAAACTCTTCTGAAATCCGTTTGTTATGACTAGTATTTTACTTACGTATTGATGGAATGATTCATGTGAAACACCTATTTGGTTATATGTATGCTTGATATGGAAAGGTGGAAGCCCCTAGCCACATATTGCCCTCATAGCGTGAGTCCTATTTCCCGTTCCTTAGAAGTGTGTTTTATTAAATGAATGTTATTCTTGAACCGATGATGTGGATATAGATACTTGAGGCTCGTTTGGGGACTCTTGGGTTCCCATTCGCCATGCCACATCTAGGCCCTAACCCCAGGTCGTGACATAGACCATCCATGGAGGAGCCACCAGTGTTGGAGTTGAAGTCTCTTCGAGCCCATATAAGGTATGTGTTTATAGGTACTATCAATACATTACCTATCATTGTCGTTATAGATCTTAATGACGACATGTGGACGTATTGATCTTGGTACTCAAGCAATTCAAAAAGGTTATTGGATGGACAATTACAGACATTATTGGTATCCCACCTGGGGTGCTCACTCACAAGATTCAACTAGCCAAAGACTAAAAACCAAGTATTGAATACCAAAAAGCGCCTCATCTCACCGATGCAAAAGGTCGTGCCAAAGAGATCATTAAGTGGTTAGGTGTATGGGTGATATATCCAATTGTTGACAGTGAATAGGTGAGTCTGGTCCAATGTGCTCCAAATAGAGCTATCATTGCGGTCCCAAGTGCTAACAACAAGTTAATCCCTATGAGACCAGTCATAGGTTGGGCGGGTTGCACGAACTACAGGAAGCTCAATGCATCAACTAAAAAAAGATCACTTCCTTATGTCATTCATGGACTAGATGCTAGATCGTGTGGCAGGGAAAGGTTGGTATTGCTTTCTCGGACTACAATCAGATCTCTATTGCTCTAGAAGACCAAGAGAAAAAAACCTTCACATTCCCCTATGGCACCTTTGCATTTAAAAGAATGCCATTTGGATTGTGTAATGAACCAGCAACATTCCAGAGATGCATGATGTCCATTTTCTCAAACATGGTAGAAGATGCCATTCGAGGTATTCATTGATGACTTTAGTGTAATTGGAGACTTATTCAATGACTGCTTGAAGCATTTACATGCGATGCTTCAAAGATGTGAAGAATGTCATCTGGTTTTTAATTGGGAAAGGTGCCACTTCATCGTGAAGGAAGGTATCATGTTGGGGCACAGAATCTCTATCAAAAGAATTGAAGTAGATAGAGCCAAAGTAAAGGTGATGAGAATCTTCATCCACCTATCTCTGTTAAAGGTGTGAGAAGTTTCCTATGACATGATGGTTTTTACGGGCGCTTTATAAAAGACTTCTCAAAGATTGCACACCTTTTGTGCAAGTTACTTAATAGGGATGCCATGTTCATGTTTGATGATGCATGTCTAAAATCTTTTGAAGGGTTGAAACAAAAGTTGATATCGGCACCTATCATAGTTGTTCCAAATTGGTCGAAGCCCTTTAAGATTATGCGTGATGCAAGTGGGGTTGCACTTGGTGTACTTTGGGACAGTGTAGAGAGAAGATTCTACATCTCATTTGTTATGCCAGCAAATCCCTAAATATAGCACATAAAAACTACACTGTCACGGAGTAGGAGTTACTTGCGGTGGTTTTTGTGTTTGAGAAGTTCAGGTCATATCTTTTGGGAACCAAATTAATTATACATACTAACCACTTAGAATTGCGGTACTTAATGGTGAAAAAGGATGCAAAAGAAATACATTCGGTGGGTACTTCTTCTTCAAAAGTTTGACTTTGATGTGATTGACAAAAAGGGGACTGAAAATTAGGTTAAAGGCGACCTATCCAGATTAGAGGACGAGGCAATGGAAAAGTTTGATGATGGGGTGGAAATTGATGATTCATTCCCTGATGAAAGATTACTAGCAGCATCTCAAGATTTGATAGCATGGTTTGCAGATTATGCAAACTATTTGGTTACCGATATTCTGCTACCAAAATTGACTACTCACCAACACTGTAAGTTTATGTCTGATTTGAGAAAATTTTTCTGGGTTGATCCATATTTGTTTCATGTTTGTGCAGATTGGATTATTCATTGTTGTGTTTCAAAGGTGGAAATGATGAGTATTTTAGAGGGTTTCCTCTCATCCTATTGGGCGAGAATCATAGTTGAATTAGGATAGCACACTAAATCTTACAGTGTGGCTACTACTAACCAACAAATTACCAAGATACTCATTACTACACCAAAGCTTGACAGATGCCAGAGAGAAGGTAGTGTTTACCGCAAGCATGAGTTCCCTTTAAACCCCATTAAGGTGATCGAATTGTTTAATATTTTTGGGATACACTTCATGATCCCATTCGTTAGCTGAAATAGGAACAAGTATATTCTTGTGGTTGTAGACTATGTATCAAAATGGGTAGAGGCAGTGGTGCTTCCCAATAATGAAGTCAAGAGTGCCACAGCATTCCTGAAGAGAAACATCTTCTCAAAGTTTGGTACCCCTCGGACAATCATCAGTGATAGAGGTTCCCATTTCTACAATAAGTTATTCAAAGTTCTTAAAAAATATAGGGTGCAACATTTTACCATCCACAGACAAGTGGGCAAGTTAAAGTGTCCAACAGGGAGATTAAACAGATTTTGTCCAAGGCTATAAATGCAAACCAGACTGACTAAACGCGAAAGTTCGATGATGCATCATGGACATACTGAACTGCATTCAATACTTGCATTGGTATGTCTCCGTACCAACTTATTTTTAGTAAAGCTTGTCTCTTACCGGTAGAGCTTGAGCACAAGGCATATGGTCTCTCAAAAAGCTAAATCTAGATTGGAATAGTATAGCAAACACAAGGTCGAGCCAACTCAACGAGCTTGATGAGTTCCGTTTGAAGACATATGAGATCTCAGCCCTGTACAAGCAAAGGATAAAGTTGTAGCATGATTATCATATTAAGCATGGCCAATTTTACTAGGAGATTCGGTCTTATTGTATAACTCCAGATTAAAGCTATTCCTGGGAAACTAAAGTCCAGATGGTTGGGGCCGTTCAAAATTTCACATGTTTTCAACTATGGGGTTGTTGAGTTGTAAAAGAGAAATAGAACAAGATTAAAAGCAACTGGCTAAAGAATCAAACTATATTTTTGCAATGTTGAGGAAGTGCGGACAGTGGAAGCATGGACACTTGGTGAAGTCTAAGTAACCAAGTTGTCTAAGTCATGCCACGACACTAAATCAGGCGTTGCTTGGGAGGCAACCCAAGATGAAGACTGGCGCTTAGGCGCTCAGGTATTTTTTTTTACCCCTATGCTTTGCTTTATTTATGTTTTGTTACAATGAGGACAGTTTTTGATAGGGTGGGATAGTTATAGGCATCGACGAAGTTTGAGTAATCATGGCCTATAACTATCCCAATTTTTTATTCCGAGGGGTTTTCTTGCCTATGTTCTTTCCCTAAGGACATTTATTTTTTGTAGAACCAGCATGTTTAGGATGTGTAAGTAGTATTAGCAGCACATTGTACTGATATCTGTGGCATATGTTGACTTTGATGAAAATTGATACCCATCAGAATTTTAATGTTAGGTAGTTTTGATAATAACTATGTGAAATCAGTGATTGACAGAGCTTTTTCTAATAAGTTGAGGTCTAATTGTGATGAAAAGCATGATCTAAGAGTCTGTGTTGATTGTGTAATCAGTGCCAATTAAGTGTGAGCTTCTTTGCAAAATGCTTAAACTGTGTTTCAATCCAAAACTTGCCTTGTTACTTTGACTAAGATTGTAGGTTAATTGGTTAGGAAAGAATCTTAGGTTGTTGTTTATATTAGTCCACTTAGCCTAATTAACCAACCAAATGCTTAACGTATCCCTTGGTCCTCATATTTGAGCTTTACATGTACCCTTTTCTTTGTAAACACCTAAGTAACCAAACCGTTTTGAATGTGAAATCCTGAATTTATCCCTGGTCCTTCCTTTAATATTATGTAGCTTGACTCAGGCAAAAAATCGAAGTTGGGGGTGGCTACTAAAAGTGACCCTGGTTCATAGGTGGGATATTGTGCACCTCAACGCAGGCCAAAGGCCTAAGTTGAGGGTAGCTGGTGTAAGGAAAATCATACTAAATGGGGATGGAAGCTAGTGATACACAAAAAAGGGAAAAATGTGCTATGGATGCAAGAAAAATGAATAGATGCCCAAATAATGAGCTAAAAAGAAAAACAATGTGAAAAATGAAAAAGGCAATGAGCTTAAAATTTTGAATAAGGCACCCAAAGAGGTTTGAAATAGGAGAAGGGAAGAATGATTTCAAAATATCAGTGACTGGTAGGGCAAAAGTGTAGAATGATGCAATATCAAGGAGGGTCATTAGTCGCTATGTTCCAAAAGCACCATACCAAATCCCCTAAACCTACATTACAAGCCAAGAAAGTCCTATAGTAATCTTTTTCCAAGTAGTCGAAAGTCATGGTCATGAGTATAGGGGCAAGCATATGATATTGAGCGTAGTGTTTGAATGGCTATTGTGAGTGCAAGTGATTTTGTTAGTCCCAAGCATAGAATTTGAAAATACTATCATGAGTGGAATATGAGACTTCTTTTTGTCAGGGCACTTGAGTGACACTGTCGATTCTATGCTATTTCTGTGATTATGGCTTATCTATGGTTACCTTGCTTGCCATAGTTATACTGTCACATATATTGATCTGTATTGGTTTGTTTGCTTGCCATAGTTAGCATACAAAATCCTTTATGGACCGTAACTCAGAAGATAGCCCATAAGTAGGTCTCATAGGTCAAAGCCCATTTTTGGAATACGAAGCCCAGGTATAGGCCGTGAGTTCACCTACGGCTCGTAACCTTGTCCATAGAAGTTGTGGAATCCAGTTTTCCTATTTCGTTTTGGATTTGTATTTTACTTATTATAAATAGACTTTTTAGGTTTTTCTTGAAGGGAGATGCATGAGATAAGACAAAAACAACTTGAGAACTCATATTTTGTGATTTTTACATTGAGATTATTACATTATGATGTCTTGTGGAGAATTTTGGATTTCTTGTTGTCATCGTTGTAAGTGTTTAATTATGCTATTCCATAACATGATTCTCTTATCTACAATGATCATGCATAGTTAAATCTATAACTAGGGTTGTGGAAACCATGAAGAACTAGCAAGGTAAAATCGAATAATACATAATTCTAAGAAAGTGTGCATGCATGTATTGATTAATCCTTTCGTTTAGTAATGAATCAAGGGGTAGTTAAAATCAAGGGACAGGATCAAGATAGTAATGAATAGGAAAAGAGATTAATTAACCGAATGCAATGTGATCCCTCTCATCTAATCAACCTAACTAGATCAAGGGGTAGCTATCATGGAACAAAAGGTAAGGGTTAGTAATATAACACTTCGGGAATGGATCAAAACACATAGTGAAATTTACCTCTCGCATGGATCAAAGGATTTGGTAAACTTAACTTACCAGTTCTGCATGCTACCCACTAGAAAAGATTACGATTATCTGGTGATACTAATTTTAGAGTTCATGGGAAACACAATACGTTTGTTACTTTTTTCACTGATTTCACAACACTTGCTTCCAGTTTAGGTTTACTTACTTCAATTACACAATCCCCTCCTTTCGGGAGATAAGTAGGTTAATTTGTTCGACTTGCTCGTAATTACTCCAGGTCAAGACTATATTCCCTGTGAGTTTGACCCTAACCTCGGTTAGTTATATCTTTTGATAACGACCATTATACCTTCAAAAAAAAGGTGTAGTTTGGGCGACATCACATACCATTTCACCAATACACCTCCTTTTGATCTCTATACATTTTAGTGGATCTCGGATGAAAAGAGTACTTTGATTTATGGGCTTCTTTAATATTTTTCTCCTTAAGCCACCTACATTAGGTACACATAATCATCCTTGTTAACACAATACTCCATCTCTCCCTTGTGATAAGACCTCCATGTTCTTGTCAATCACCAACTTCTTCAATTCAACCAAAGTAGGATCTATATCTTGCTTTGCCTTAATTTCTTCCATCAAATATAATTCCTCCCCATTAGGTACTAGAACACCATCACTCAAGCTAACCAACGTTACACCCAAACAAGCCAAATGGTGCAATTTTTTTACCAACTCTTTATTTCGTAGACACTCTACTAAATGCATCAGCCACAACATTAGCCTTACCGGGGTGATACTTCACATTCATGTTGTAATCCTTTAAAATTTTTGACCATCTTCTTTACCTTAGGTCTAAATCTCTTTGGCTAAACACATATTGCAAACTCTTGTGGTCGTTGATTATATCAACATGTACCCCATAGAGGTAATGTCGCCAAATCTTTAGTGCAAACAAAACAGCCAACAACTCAAGAACATGCATCAGATAGTTCTTTCCATGCATTTTCAATTGTCTTGAAGCATAGGTGATGAACTTTCCATGTTGCCTCAAGAAACAACCCAAGCCTATATGGGAGGCATCACAATACACCACAAAACCATCCTATCCTTTTGGCAGTGTTAAAATAGGAGCCGAAGTAAGATGGTCCTTCAACATTTGAAAACTCTTTCTCACATTCATTGAACCATTAAAAATTCACCTTTTTTGGGTCAACCTTGTCAAAGGAGAAACAATGGACGAAAATCCCTCAACAAATTTTCTATAATATCCGGCCAAACCCAAAAAGCTTCTAATATCGGATGGAGACAATGGTCTTGGCCAATTCTTTATCACCTCAGTTTTCTTTGGATCAACTCTAATACCATCGCCCGAAATAATGTGACCAAGGAAGGTCACCTCTCTTAGCCAAAATTCACACTTGCTAAATTTGGTGAATAGTTTTCTATCTTTAAACGTTTGCAACACAATCCTCAAATGATTTTTGTGCTCTTTCACATCCTATGAATAGACCAATATATCATCTATGAACACCACCACAAACATATCCAAATATGGTTTGAAGATCCTATTCATCAAATTCATAAAGGTAGTAGGGGAATTTGTTAGTCCAACAAGAATAACTAAAAATTCAAAATAATCATACTAAGTTCCAAATGTCGTCTTTGGAATGTCATCTTCCTTCACCCTGAACTGGTGATATCCAGACCAGAGATTAATCTTAGAAAAGTAGTTTGCACCTTGTAGTTGATCAAAGAGACATGCAGGCGGTTCAGAGTTGAGGAGGTTAGAAGGGCTATTAGTAGGATGAAAAGAGGGAGGTCGATCTGACCGGATGAGATTCCGGTAGATTTTTGGAAGAATATGGTCAAAGATGGCATAGAGTGGCCGACTAGACTGTTCAATGCTATCATGAAGAAGACCAAGATGCCAGATAAATGGAGGAGTACAATGGTTTCACTGTATAAGAACAAGGGTGATATTCACAACTGTAATAATTACAAGGGTATCAAGTTGTTGAGTCATACTATGAAGGCATGGGAGAGAGTGGTGGAGATGAGGGTGATAAAAGTTGTGTCTATTTTAGAAAACTAGTTTGGATTCATGCCAGGACGGTCGACTACTGAAGCGATTCACCTTGTTCGGAGATTAGTGGAGAAATATTGGGAAAGTAAACGGACCTTCATATGGTGTTCATTGATCTTGACAAGGCCTATGACAAAGTCCCGAGGGATGTCCTATGGAGGTGTCTAGAGGTGAAAGGCGTCCCAATGGCATATATTAGAGTGATAAAGGACATGTATGACGGAGCCAAAACTCGGGTAAGAACGGTGAGAGGAGACTCAGAATATTTTCCTGTTAAGATAGGACTTCATCTAGGATCTGTGTTGAGCCCTTTTTTATTTTTGTTGGTGATGGATGAGCTGACGCGATCTATCCAGGAGGAAGTCCCATGGTGTATGTTGTTTGCAGATGACATAGTACTGATTGATGAGACCCGAGCCGGAGTTAATAATAGGTTGGAGGTTTAGAGACACGCTTTGGAGTCCAAAGGATTTAAACTAAGCAGGACCAAAACAGAATACTTGGAGTGCAAATTCAGTGTTGCGAGTGATGAAGCAGACATTGATGTGAGACTTGCGGCTCACCCTTTCCCTAAGAAGGAAAGCTTTAAGTATCTGGGGTCCATCATCCAGAATAGTGGAAATATTGACGATGATGTCACACATCGTATTGGGGCGGCTTGGACAACATGGAGGTTGGCCTCTGGAGTATTGTGTGATAAGAAGATGCCACCTGAACTCAAAGGTAAGTTCTACAGAATGGTGGTTAGACCATCTTTGTTGTATGGGGTGGAGTGTTGGCCAATAAAAAATGTACATGTACAGAAGATGTAGGTCGCAGAAATGAGGATGTTAAGATGGATGTGTGGTCACACCAGGAGTGATAAGATTAGGAACGAGGCCATTCGGGAGAAGCTAGAGGTGGCCCCTGTAGCTGACAAGATGAGGGAAGCGAGACTGCGATGGTTCGGACATGTGCAGAGAAAGAGTACCAATGCCCCTGTTAGGAGGTGTGAAAGGCTAGATTTGGGAGCTACACGGTGGGGTAGAGGTAGACCCAAGAAGTATTGGGGGAGGTGATTAGACATGATATGGTGAAACTTGATCTCACCGAGGACATGGTCTTAGATAGGAAGGAGTGGAGGTCGAGAATTAGAGTAGCAAGCTAATAGGGTAGATAGGAAGGAGTTGTTAATTGTATACCTTTTATATGATATTTATCTGCCTTTACATGCTAATTCTCATGTATTTACTTATTATCATGTACTTTTCATTATTAATTGCTCTTCCCGTGCACTTTCTCCTTCTCCTACTTGCTTGTTTATCATATCTAGCTTATTCTGCTGATGGGTTTTTTGTGACGAGGGTTCCCAGGAAACAGCCTCTCTACCTCTATGTGATAGTGGTAAGGTCTGCGTACATCTTACCCTCCCCAGACCCCACTTGTGGGATTCCACTTGGTATGTTATTGTTGTTTGTTATTTCTATGTCTTTTCAAATTCATGACTCCATATACTATGTTATAATCATATTACTATATTATTATTGTCATGATAAATACTACAAATGAGAAGCTGTAAAATCAAAATTAAAAGATAAAAATACTCATAAAAGTATGTGCATTTATTTGGTAAACATGAAAACACCAATACTCTGACGAAACCGCTCCCTTTCTCTAAATTAATTTGCATTACTTAATTAATGCAACAGTATTTCACTTCATGGAAATTTATGCGCATTTTGTATTTTAGAGTTCATAAATATAATTATTACTTTCATGTATAGAAAAAAAAAATCAAAGAATTGTATTTAACGTCTTATTACTCCTATTATGTAGTCATTTTTTGTTCACTACAAATAACATGATAAGACTATTTATTTAAATATCATTGGCCATAATGTTTCTCTCTCTTTTCTTTACTTATTTATTTCTTTTTTTCTTTTTTCTTTCAATATTCACCTTCATAACTCACATCTAATTATCTATTCAATTGTTACTTTTAATATTCATAACTCTCATGTTTTTAATTTAAAATTTTAAAATATCTTTTGATATTCCTCTACTTTTATCTATATAAACTATATTTTTATTTCATGAGAAGAATCTCTACTCGAGGTTATCCATTTCATTGTACAATTAAAGTAGTAAAGCACCTGGATAATTATTGTACTATTTGATTCATGTTTTAGTTTGACTCGATGAAGAAGGTGTTTAATTTTGATTGTTTATGGAAGAAGGTGTCATTAAGAAGTTGAGAAATTATATGCTATTTATGCACTTATTTTACCATCTATATTGTTATAATTAAAGTTTGAGAAGGATGTGAATGTTGTATTTATTCTTATCTGTTTTATTTTTTTTATAATCTCTATCTGTTATACTTTTTAAATTTAATCTTCTATGAAATTTTGAATATTGTAAGTCTATACTTTATTTGTGCTTAAATTAGTCATTTATGACTTTTATATTCGTTTGTAAATATACTTTTATAATATTTTTATTTTATCCTTTTCTTACGGATATGATTTATTTAAGTAGCTACATATTTGTGTACATACTTACTGATATGGGAGCTTAATGAGAGATTATGGAGGATAAATCATATTGATATATTCATATCATTAGAGGTTATATTATCTTAATTTGCTTTGCATATATATTTCTTGCTTGATAGGGTTTTGGACTTTATTAATGAATAAAATATAAATTAATGAAGTTAATATTGTTAGTTTTAGCATTCAATTTTGGGGAATGAATTTGAAGCTGTGACTTTCGCATGCACTTTTTTGGCACGTCTGGCAGTTCGAAAATGTGGGTGCCTTGGATTTTTATCGGTGAATTATGCATGTCGCCTGTTTGATAATATACCTATGGGAATATGATGAAGGCCTTGTCGTGGGTTATTCTATTGTTTCAGCCATTGAAAGGCAAAAAAATGCAATTAAAATGCTGAATCAATGATTCTCTCCGTAAGTTCATTAATCGGCTCTTTCCCTTTTAGGAATTAAACTTTTGTTATTTTGATGTATCATTTTCACTAGAACCTATTCATATAAGCTTCACTAAGGATATTGAAACAATAAGATGAATCACATTGCAGCTAGCTCATTTCATTTCTTAGTATATCTGGTTGATGTGTTTGAATATTCATTTTAATAGCAAGTTTTTCTACCATTTTTGGTGTTGATGCGCTTGAATGAAACGACATAGACAATGAGTATTCATTCCTTTTCATCTACGAATTTCTGATGTTCCTGCTGATGAAACCCTCCAGGTAAGTTCTCACATGGCATGGAAACAGGGAATTGACCATGCTACATTTTCGTTTGTTGTCTTCTCCACCTGGTCCACAAGGTTTGGGCTTCTGAAATCTCTGGCAGAGAAACTTATTCTCCACTGTTGTTTTGAAATCTACGTCTGTTGCTTATTTGTCAATTTTTCGCTCTATCATCGCAGTTAATTAGAAATATGAGTTGATTCTCAATGATATTTGCATTTCAGATATGGCGAAGGATGGGATTTTGGTGAAGTGGCAAACAATGGACGTGGGGTAAATGCATCGCAATTCAACCTTTTTGGAGCTGGAATTGGGAGGTGCTACTTCTAATTTTATTCCGATTTGTCCGTCTAAAGAATATGACTTCCTATTCCTTGTGTGTCTGGATGTGAATTTGCTCTTCTTATGAACCAATAATAAATCGCAAAGTGAATCTCTAACGTTCGAGGGAAATAAAGAAGACTTTATTCCAGCTACAGTGGGATATTGCTTTCAAGAGCTCTTAGGCTTAAACGAGAACATTTCCTAGTCCTTACTTGATCTTTTTCATGATGTCATGTTAAGGTACGTTACTCATTGTATATTCTTGATTCATTACTAGCTTCAATAATCGCATTTGGGATGCTCTACTGGGTGGATCACCTTTTGGTCATCCTCTACATCAAGGTTTTGTAACTGCGCTTTATTTGGAGGTAATGATAAACTTTTAGGCATTTGGAGATATAACTTTTGTGATTAATTCTTGCCATTTCTCTACATGATATGAATAATTTTTGTATATCCACACGGCGCACCGTCTCAATAACTTGTACATGCTGCTCTTCAGTGTAATGGTCATGACTTGGTGATATTGCCACTGTAGAACGTATGCTTACTGTGTGAAAGGATCACATTCAGGTAGTCAGCTCTACTCCAGTAGGAGGCTTAAATATTTCTTAAATTCTTCTTTCTTATCAAGGAGCATGTTTACTTTTTTAGGTTGGCATGGCTGCAAACTTGAAGGATTTTGTGCTAACAAACTGCGATGGTCAAGAGGTATTGATAGATTCGATTGCTATTTACATTGCATCATGTTCATATTGCAATGGCATTGCAAGCCATTACAATTGAAGTTATAAGATAATTATTACTGTTCATTTCTGATGATCAATATATTGAAGTTATAAGATAATTATTACTATTCATTTCTACTCACCAAGGCAATTAAGAAAGTCAATACTCTTATACCTGTTGTTCCTTTAATAGGTTCATTAGCCAATAAGCAAAAGAAAACTATTGTAACGTATTAGGGCATACTATTAACTAAGTAGGTTTGGTCCAATTTATGAAAATCTAATATTGTTGACCAATTTAGTTTCTGTGCAGAAGGATACTACAGGCTTTAATTATTTTTTCATCTTATTAGCTTGATCTTCTATCCTTTTTGTTCATGTCTTTCTGATACTGCAAGCACAAACTAGAACTGATTTGGTTTGTTTGTGAGACATAACAAGTGTTATATTTATAGTTCTGTCAAGGCTGTGTGCTCATTGGTTTACATTGACAGACAGGGGCATAGGGTTTAGTTCCCAAATGCATTTTTCCCAGCCTTGTTTCTACATTTGACTGCAAAGGTCATGAAATAATTTTGTCAATGACATCTTTACCATCAAGTGTGGTAAATTTGCCCAGCTAAATAAATGCATGTATTAACAACTTCTAATGCCCCAAATAGATAATCATTTTTATCTTCCTATGGAATGATCTGACCAGAAATCCACGTGGAATTGTTTTCATGTATCTTCTTTTGGAAATAAAACTCCAGAGTCTTAAGAAGTAGAAGCTAACGAAAAATACTACTAGCTGCAAAACGTTTTCAGGTGAAATACTCAAAAGATGCATGTAGATTAAGATGACCTTAACAGTTGAATCCTAAACTCACCCTTATATGCCTCCTTTTCTGATGTCGGATTTGCCTAAGGCAAGTTTCATGGTGAACCACCTTCCGAATTGAACTGAAAGTTTTATGTTTTTAGAATATACGCATAACTTGACACTGGAGATGATATGTGAATACTGTATACTCTTCTTACCCAGGTGAAAGGATCTGAAGTGCTAATGCATGATGGGAAGTCAGTCGGATATGCTTCTTCTCCCATTGAAACAGTAAGGAATTATGTTTCTATTTCATTCTATGATTAAACAACTTCAGTTCTATATCTATATTTACTGCCTCATTTGTTATGAAGACAACACAATCGTTATCACAAACCTTGACAATAATATTGTTCAGACATTTTTTTTGGCAATCATAGTATATTTTTTAGTTTTATGACTTCTTGCTTGCAAAACTTTTGTAATGAACCTGTATAATCTTTCTTCATTTTGCAGTTAGCGTCAGTGAGATTGAAGCTCTTTATGAGCTTTTCGAGAAGATAAGTGGTGATGTGATTGGTGATGGCCTGATCAACAAGGCTTGGCCTCACATTTTTCTAAGATTACAACTTCTGCAAGCTGACATAGCTAAGTTTAGGATAGGGGGTGTTTATAATAGAACTTTATTAGTTACTTTCTTAGCATAGATTTTTAAATATGTCTTGTACTCAGCATTTCTTTTGAATTTGATCTTTTGATTATGTTGTAGGAAGAGTTTCAATTGGCACTATTCGTATTGTAGTTTCTTTTCAGCTATATGATCTGAAGCAGCAAGGCTTCATCGAGAGGCAAGAGGTAAACTTTGTTGCTGCTACAGTTTTAGTTTCTCTATTTTGTGGGATTCGCTTACACTCTTTGTAATTTTTGTGACCCACTGTACGCTTCCCTGAAGTGTGTGGCATAAAAAGATGACATGTATAATACAGGTGAAGCAAATGGTGGTTGCTACCCTTGTCGAGACTGGTATAAACCTTTCAGATGAAATTATTGAGAGTATAATCGACAAGGTATTTGACCAACCTACAACTAAATCCTACTATTGCTCTTTTTCTCATTTGAAGGAGTAGTTTTCCACTTTCCTATTCATATCTACTAAACGAGATATGCACTATTACTTTGCCATGATTATTTAGCTTGCTGTTCATCTCAGTGAAGTTTAGGCCATTCCGGATCTATCTTCCTCAAGGATGGTGTCTTGGTTACTTAGAATTTAGAACTATAGGGAAAAGTTGCAACTTCAATCCCTATTGGTCATCGTAACATGATATCATATTGATGAGGTGGGACACTTAAATTTGTCGTTCTTCGAACCACAACATATTCTTATAGACAATTTACTGATTTGAAGTGTGAATATATCAAGGAATCAAGGATGGAACCATCTGTTTTGTTGCTTCCATCTATTGTGTGGTGCCTTGAAAGTATTTGTAAGAAAGCAATTGAGAATCGGTTCAAACTTCTAACTTTGCAGTCTTTTCTTTCAGGTCTCCCTTGCATTGTGCCACAAAATGATGTAGCATCTATTATTTAAGGAATTAGCTATATCGGGAATTCGCTAATTTATTGGCCACTGTTGAGTCCATTCTGATCATTAACGGGCTGGATGGTAGCATTGCAAGATTTAACTTTTACTCTTTAACTGATATTTACTTTTTGGGACAAACTTTTGAAGAAGCTGATACGAAACACGGTGGGAAGATTGATGAGGAAGAGTGGAGTAATTTGGTCCTACGACATCCTTCACTTCTGAAGAATATGACCCTTCAGTATCTCAAGTAAGTGGCACATTGTATAATGACATCAGTTCATTTTACATCATGTTATGCAGACTGTGATTCTGTCTAATGTTGTTGGTGGAAATTATTATTCCGCCATCTCTTTTTGCTGGTCGGTTAGATATAAGCAGCAAACTAAAAGACTACAAAAACATTCTACTCATAAATCTACGTTACAATCACCTTACATTAATTATCTCCATAGAGCGAAGGTTAGAAATTTGGCGTAAACCAACATTTCAAAAGAATCTAATCATTTCTCTACTTCTCTTCTCAGCTGCAGTGTAGAAAAGCATGGAGGAAAGTTCATCATCGAAAGTATCGGATAGGGTTGTTCATTGCATCAAATTGTCTTAAACAGTACCACAAGAATTTGGCGTTTGTTTGCTACAAGAATTTCAGGCAAAAGCAAACTGACCTTTAGTCCGTGCTCACACAGGTACATCTCCACAATTATTAACTTCCACATACTACCTGCCCACAATATTTCTCCTAACAAATATTTGTATGCCTTCTACCTACTTGCAGTTCAATGAAGGTTTAGATGCAAAGCACCACTGTCTCTTCAAGTTGCACATATGTATTTCGTACCCACCTGACAATCTCCCTACCGAAGAAATCCTCTCGGTGAGATTGACACCATGTTGTCTTGGAGCAGATGCCAGCGCCAGGACTGAAGGTCCCTTCCCAGGTTGGCTTCTTTTTATTATTTTGTAGAGTTTTTTGGGCAAAAACAATAATCATGCTTTCAGCTTATTTATGGACTGGCTTATATGCTAACAAACACTTGATGCAATGGTTTGTATTAGAAAAAGAACTGACTATATATCTGACATGAATAGTTTTGTAGGGATAATTGTGAACATAGAGAATGGAAACTGATTTTAGTATTGTTAGAAACTTGAATGTCGATGCAGGAACAGATGTGAAATTTAAGGGACCTTACTCTCCTTGAAAGATAAATAATGTACCTTAAATAGACCTGATTAGACTAATAAGAGT
Source organism: Solanum rostratum (assembly GCA_029948455.1). NCBI lineage: Eukaryota > Viridiplantae > Streptophyta > Magnoliopsida > Solanales > Solanaceae > Solanum > Solanum rostratum. The sequence continues at coordinate 48,037,852 of CM057052.1, forward strand.
GGAGGATCCATTGGCCCCAACTTGTATGGGATTTTGATTGATAGATTGTTTTAGTATCAACATTGATGTGCTCTCTTTATGCAGAAATTGAATGCAGAAACTGTGAGCAAAGGCAAGATGAAGGAGCAGCAGCAGCAGAATGTCGCAATGAATGTGATTGTTTCAGAATGTTGTTGCGAGGCTACCCTTTCTACCGTTAACATTTTGCGTCCCTCTACCAAAGTAACAGCGTAATTACATAAGCTGTAAAACAGATGTGTACTTTCAAAGAGCCTTATGAATGTATTCATATATCGTATTTCCTTCCCTAATTTATCACCTCCTCTTGCATTTACCTGTACCATGATATGTTTCCCATCGCCCGTGCTTCGCACGGGCACCACCCCTCTAGTTCTATAATAATTTTTACCAAATAATAAATTTATCTTCAAATGAATGATAACTAATCAATTAAATAGGAAGTCACCACATATTAACCAATTTATTACATTTAATGATGATTAAAAAAGTTGCAAAAAGGAAAAAGAAATTTCAAATTGTTCATATTCATCTATTATGTTTGATTTGTCTTTTCTTTATTCGTGCATTAACAAAGAATCTCATGAGTCAAAAATGTAGACCTCCTCTTGCTATTTATATTCCAGGCTTGTCCACCATTTTTATGTTTCATTTGTGTTTTTACTTATCAGAACTTCAATTATATTTGAAAAGAGTGTTGTTCTATTTCTTGTGGTTGATTTTCCTTTGATGATTATTTAAATAGTATCCGATTGTAAAAAAATTTGATGTTATTTATTGTTGATTGTAGTATAAAATTTATTCAAGAATATATTACTACAGTCCAATAGGGACGCGTTCTTTATTAATCTTATAACAAGCTCCAAGAAAGAGAACTAGTTGAAATTAAATTTATTTTTCATCAATATAATTACATTATTTTATATATTTATGTACGGTATTTCATTATTAACTTTTTTCTTTATATTGGTAGCTTATAATATTAATAGGTACAATTTTATATGCATCATGTGTTTGACATTATTCATTCTATACCTTAGAGATGAGCAATATGATGCTAAATTTGTATGTATTTTTATTCTCTCTCTTTCTCTCTCTATACATGTGTTTGTGAACGCATGTGCTATCAAAAAAATTGTATTTTTAAGTTGTAAATTCATAATACCTAACGGGGTTGTACGTCCAACTACCAATTGTTTATAGTAGAAAGATCCATTGTGAAAATGTTCTATAAAATATAAGGGACATTTTTTCTCATTCTTCGATTTAATTTCTTTTAAGTATATTTAAAATTTCTACAGGAAAAAGATTAGAAAATTATTTGTTATATTTTATCATAAATGTCTAGTTATTCTTTAGTTACATCATTCGTCTCTTTTCGGATTTTCAATCCAACATGATGTCAACCCTAAATTTTTTAAAAATATTATATAAAAGAACACATCATCCAATCTCACTTTTTAAAAGTCTAAATACAAATTCTGACTATCAAAATATTAATAGGAATATGGATGATGTAAAGATAATTATGGAATGCATACTAAGGCATTAACAATACAAGGTCATTTTGTAATTTCAATTAAAAATAGGCTAAATACATAAACAGACACCTAAACTTGTCCTCATTTTTCACTTAGACACCTAAACTAAGACATGTTCCTAATAGATACCTCAACTGCTCAGATTTGATCCCATTAAACACTTTTATCCTACTTGGCAACTCTCCAGTACTGCTTTTTTAATTTTTCAGCTAAAAATAAATAGTTGTGGTTAAATTTTTTTTATAAACAATATAAATTCTCAGTTAACCATGTTTTATAAAAAAAAATTTTGGATAACTGAGAATTTTGAGAACCTACTTTTATTAAAAAAAAAATTTTTTGGACCGCAACTATTTCTTTTTGGCTGAAAAATTAAAAAAAAGTACCGAAGAGTGCCAAGTAGGATAAAAGTGTTTAATGGGATCAAATCTGAGCAGTTGAGGTGTCTATTAAGAACTTGTCTTAGTTTAGGTGTCTAAGTGAAAAATGAGGACAAGTTTAGGTGTCTATTTATGTATTTGGCCTTAAAAATATTAGCATTATTGCTATCTTGCTCTCATGTTGGATCAACATCATACCATATTGTATCAATATTATGGGATGAAACGAGAAGAAAAATAAACAAGGATCGGAATATGTGTAAAAGTTATTTGAAGTTATGTGAAATTTTGCGCAAATGTAATTTTTTTTTTCCCTTCTGACCTCTCCCTTTTTCCATTGGAGCCTTTTCAAATTTATACGAAAAAATACTAAGAGTTTTAGTTTAAAAAATAATTAATTACTGGGTAATTTTCCATAAATTTGAAAAATAGAAGGCATGAATATTATAGGTAAAAAAATGGGAAGTATCCATATATGTACGTAGTAACGAGAGGAAAAGGAAATGAAAGTAAACAATGAGGAAAAGAAAAATGATTGTATATTCTTGTTATTATAACATTTATAGATACTAATACCCCCAATAATGAATAATGTAGTAATTTGTTTATTCTTCAATTTAGAGCAGAAATTCATACCGCTAGACTAGATGTGTTATATTATCTAAATCAATTTTACATCTTTCCAACATTTTCTATTTTGCAAAGAAAAACTAAAAATGGAATTAAATTTTTTATATATATGGTTGTGTTTGTTTAGAGAAACATATATTTAGTAGAATATGTTTTAGTCGAGAACATTATATTTGAAATTTCTTTTCTTTTCTTTTTTGGATGGATGTATACATAAGCTCTATTTATAAATACATTAATCGATACAAGTTTTAACATATTTATGAAAACAGAGTATGCAATAAGTAATTATCAACATAAAATTAAGCTTGTAAATTTTAGTAAAATAGTTGGGGATAAATGTGCAACACACGTTCCCAAAAACTAAATTTACAATATAGGTGCAGGCGCCCTTTCTCCTGCATATGGCTAATTATTGAATTGACATTATACTAAATGATTATACACGATTTTATTCAAATTACATAATTTAAAGTGAGTGTCTATGAACCCATGAAATTATCCTATATTCACAATGAAAGATGATCATGACTTAAAGATTTTATGCAAGCTTTACGAAAAGAATGAAGTTCCAATGGCACTCGTAAAGGAGGTATGAATGTTTTCACACCTACTTATGAATTCATAATGTTGAAAAGACAATGTTCACTGTACACGAATTGATGATTAAATTAGCTACTCTATGATTATGGTTATGAACCGGATTGATAGGTAATTGTTTCCTTTCTACATGATAAGAACTAATGATTTCTATTTCATTGGAATTTGACATAGCATCGGCTGGACTTTGAGGTGGAGGCTTGGTATGGGAGTCTCTAGTAGAAATCTCTAGTCCCATAACTACGTGCCATTGAAGGTTGCCTTACTGGCCTAGCTATTGGATCTATATAGTGAACATTATGAACCAATTTATGGGGTAGAGTCTATCTTGGCAAGTTGTCTCCTGTTTCTTTGGTGTAAGGGCATCATCGGAATTCCATGTTATACCTTGCATGGTCTTATTATCAATTAAGGTTGATATCTCATATACGATTATGATTGATGATGACTTATTCTTCTTGGTGGTCTTCATTACGATTCTTACTATGCATTGATCATACTCATGTTTTAATTATGCGTTAAATGAATTTCTTATCATTTTTGTTATCTTGGATAATTATATTCATGGCTCATAGCATGTTGTACTCTCACATACTCGATACATTTAAATGTACTGATCACATACTTCTTTTGCCTATATTATTTTATAATATAGGTTCAGACGTCCCTCTTCCTACACGCGATTAGTCACTATATCTTCGAATTCAGAGTTGGTGAGTCCTCATGGTCCAAGGACATTTTATGATTACACTTAAATTTGTTTCTTTCTTGATTTTAATTTATGTTTGGACATCAAGTTAGCTAGGCCCTATCCTAATAACTCATCTATGAATTAGAGACTTATCATACATATGATGTAGCTTTGAAGTCTATGTTGTCTTTTGCACTAATTCTTTTCTATGATGAGATTGTTAGACTACCTTAGTTTTACTTTTGCATTCTTATATGCCCTTACATATCTTACGTATGCAATGAATGCTAAGAGGTTTGGTTGAAGTCCCTTAGAATTCTAACTGTCATGTCATGTCTTGTATCTAGCTTGAATCTTGACACCTATTTAAAAAAATAACAAAACCTCTTGTAATTATGGTGGTTGCAATTCCTAACTACCATTGTTTTCAAGCTTTTTCAACAAAACTCATTTATTTTCAAGCTTTTAAACCATTATGAATTTATTACTTCAAGTAAAGCCAAACAAACTCTATCTAAATCTAGAATCAATATAAAAAATACCTAGTAATCTTAAATAAAAGGAGAAGTGAAAGCGAAGAAGCCTATTTGAAGTTATCTAATATTGGACACTAGTTTTTGAAAATAAATAAATAAGTGAATACAAGTTAAATGAAGGCGCTCTAATTGGATGCCTCAAAAAAACATTTACCTAAATGTAACCTAAAGCCATGAATACTGTTGATGGTGAAGATTCTTTAACAATTTGATGAAGTACTTGTAAAGATACGATACTTGAGCTTAACTCAAGCCCAAAAGCTAGTTCATGAAAGAAGATTGTGAAAGTTCATATAAGCATACCGCTAGTCCATTCACAGCTAATGTGAGACTGACTCACTCTAACACCCCCCTTACCCCCTTCATGCTTAGGCCTAACAAAAGTATAGATCAAAGTGTTAGAATGATCAAAGTCCCACATTGATTGAAGAATGTACTAGCGGTTTACTTATATGAACTTAGACAGTCCACTCCTCATGAGCTAGCTTTTGAAATTGAGCTAAATCTTAGTATCATATTTTTGCATGATATCAAAGCTAGGTCTATCCCCTTTTGTGTTCCCGATCCACAATTCTAGTTGGATCTAGGGGTGAAAGGATGTTTGAGTGCATCAAAGTCCCATACTGATTTTGGAATGAATTAGTCGTCTATTAATATGAACGTGAATAATCCTAATATCACAGTCTAACCGAAAAAGGCTTCGTTACATTGGACAGTCCTCTTTTTTGCTTTTTTTCTTTAGGCAGACCCGATATGATAAGAAGATATTATTTTAAAGTAATATAATATATAAGATTTACAGATCTCTATGAAATCTTCCTTGCAGTTAACTTTTCTGCTCATTAAGTCACTCTATTGCTCTCCCCTTCCTTGGGTTCCACAAGTACTTGTTTCTCCACATATGTGCTTCTGCATATGCTCGAAGCTGGCCACTTGCTGCATTGAAGACGTTCTGCCAATCTTGTTGGCCTCGATTGCTTCTGTTGCAGAATTCTGACGTACATTTCCTATAGGAGGGACATCTAACATACCATTTTGCATTCTAGAATCATGGTTGGGCATACGACCATTTTCAGGCGCTGGATAGTGGTGATGTTTCAGGTCATCATGTTCAGGAACAGCAGCGTCTGCTGACGAGTTGAAAGGACTACCAGTGAAAGATGGCATCATTATTGTCGATATCTCAGACATAGCTTGGAATAGAGGATTCAACCCAGTAACTCTTTTAACAGTTTCTTCAGCCATCTTCACCTGCACATCCGTACATAAAGGAATGTTTTATAGGTTGTGGAACAGAAGAATGATAGCACAAATAACTAAAATTCTTTCTCCCCAAATAAAATCCTAACATGTGAGATCGATTTACTACATGTTCTGTTATTTAATAGCAGGAAAGAAACTATCTCCTATACATGTTCTCTTATTTAGTAGCAGGAAAAGAGAAACTGACAGAGGGATGGAGGATTCTTCTGAACCACTTTTCTATATCAGTAATACAAGATAAGCTTGTGTTCGAGTGTAATTTAAATATAGTTAGGTATTAGGCATTTTAACATCTAGAGACTTGGAATGACAAACAAAGAGGAGCAGCAAAAATGTAACAGGAATTTTGAATTCGTTCAACTTCTGATCAAGTGATAAAATTAAAAACACCATGAAAGATATCCTTGTCCACTAAATTAACCTCACTTTTCTCCAACACAAACAAAAAGAAAATTTTGTTGAACCTGCTTTCTCCAAACACTGGAAGTAGCCTTACCTTTGCTCTCAACGTCTCAACATCTGCTTTCAATACTCTGTTGTCAACTGCCGCATCATTGTATTTCTGGCTTATATCAGTCAAGCGTTTCAATAAAGAGGAGTTTTCTACTCTTACTTGAGAGACCTACCATGAATAAATTTTCATTAAACAAATACTTGGAAGTAGATATTAACTGAAAGCATGACCCAGAAACATACCTGTGTCTCTAGTTCTGTCAAATGGGCCTGTTTTCTTCTTCTCGAGCGTCTAGCTGATTCTCTATTGGATAGCATTCTGTCAATGAGTTGGTACAAATATTAGGATAAAACCAGTTAAACTCGCCAAAAATGTATTATACCAACAATAAGCTTAATCTCTTGGATGCCAATGAATGTTAACCATCGACATGATTTTAGTTATAATAATATTACTAAATAAACTCAAGTCCAATCAATTTATATTCACGACTCTACCTCTAACCATATCATATCTGAGGACTTCAATATTCATTCTGCATAAAACCAGAATACTAATCTTGTCATAAATGACACCTTCATCATTGAAGCTCTTTCCTTCAGAAGCAAATCAGAAAGATCCATTTGTCCAGAGGCAGCTGCAATTGGTAGTTTGATTCTGTGATCTCTGAGATAGGTAGAACCAGTCCTTCAACCCAAGAACATTCTCATTGAACTTTGAGCTTTTAGGCCTTTGGCAAGGCCAAAATATCTCTGTATCCCTTTCTCTAAGTCTTCCAGCTAACTGTAGACTGAGGTACTTACGGACCCGGTGCATCACATATCTTGTTTTAATATATAATAACTGAGGATGCTTTATCAACAATATATATATATATATATATTATAGTGAGGATGCAATGATGAGGACAATTTACCAATCAGCAAAATAGTAAAGGACAATGTGACAATGTTACCACAACATCTGAGGATGCAATGACAAGGACAACTTGCCTTGCAGGAAAAAAGTAACAACACTGCAATATCCTACCTTCATACTCATTCACCATAGAAAGCAATTCACTGGTAATAACATGTCTTGAATCAAATTTATTGCAAGTGTATCATGGAGAGTTTATTTTCACATAATAACATCATGCTCTTCGATGCCTCATAAATTAAATATTTTTGAACAGATAAATAGTGATTATGTTGATAGAAAAAATATCAAGCACTAAGTTGGTGCTAGCGCTTACAAAATCAGGTCTCCTACACAGAACAAAAAGAAGGATTCTTACTATACAAGTTCCTATACACAGCTTCAGCAACTCTAGTCTCCAACAATTAATTGGAGATGGTGAAATTATTGGTAATTAAAAATATTAATTAGAAAGCTCAAAAAGTATGGACGTCGACCAAACTCTATAAATCACTTGTCGGGTATGGAAAGGAAACAATCCGCCAAAAAGGAGAAATCAAAAGATTTTGGATAATTCTGATTACTCATAGTGCTATAATAAGCCAAAGTCACCTAATGAACTTGACAATATTATAAATTAATACGTATAGAGTGTATCGACATTTAATATGTAGAAAGTTACAAAATAAGTGTAATCTCCATATCAAGAGGTTGAGGTCTAACTCCAGTGCAGAATATGCTTCAAGACGTGTTATAGCTACAACATTGCACAGGTCTATATGCATAATACCTACTATCTATCATTTACAGCTAGGACTGCTGGAGTTTGCTCCCCCAGCTTTCGTTTATCTATGTCGGTGTCAGTGTCAGCCTAGTAGACTGTAGAGTGCTTTAGTCGTTGGTGTTCTTTCTGATCTCTAGGCATTTCACTGCTCCATCGAGAGGTCCGTCTACTCCTACCATACTCCAGGTTGTAGTTTCCACCGTCTGTCAAGGGTTGAACCCTGGGATTTGACAGTAAACTTAAAAATCCACCTACATATGCTTTACACTCAATTATTCCGGATAACGCTTGCATCCTTTGTATTGCCGCAACTACTGACACAGAGTTAGCCGATGCTTATTTCAAGATATTGTCATAGCTTCTCCGGGAAAAGAAGTTCACGGCCCATGGGTCCTCTACCTTCACACGGCATTGCATCGTCAGGCTATTGCCCATTGCGGAATATTCCCCATTGTTGCCTGCTGTAGGAGTCTAGGCTGTCAAAACTAATGATTGCCTATAGCAGCATTGAGTGACCCTCCTCTTTGACACTGATACCCTAGGGATTACATATTGTGCCAACTTTCTTTGCTACCTCACCCTACAACCAGATACTTTTCTTGGCACAAGTTGAATTACTTGAAACCCTAAGAAAGATCTGACTGTCTCTCGCTTCACTTTACTGGTAAGGCAAAATTTCTCTCCAATATAAAACATAAAATGGATTTTCTTCATTGATATAAATATATAATGTATTCACATTCTTAAATATTTATACAATACTGAAGCACCAAAAGGATTTTCTTAATTTATTATATTTACCTAGGTAGTATGGTAGTACTAATTAGAAAGTTGATGTTGTTCCCTTAAAATTTTGATACTTAATTATTAGAAGCTATTAACAAGTAGATTATAAGAAAAAAAGAGTTGGCTACCACCAGGAGAGAATCTAAAACGAAGTTGCAAACTGTATTACCTCCTCACACGTTTCACATCAGTTGGATCCGTTGATTGAGTTGTTTCTGCTTCTCCTTCAGCTTCATCATCATCTGATTGTTCCCTGGATGAACCGCTTGTTGTTGACCTTAACTGTATACCAGGTTTCTTCTGCACTGCAGGCAAGGGAGGTATTCCAATTGGCTCACCAGCATCCTTATCTTGAACTTTTGCCAATTCGTGCCCAGATCCTAACAAAAGGAAACTAATGAATGAAATACAACCTCATTCAACATAAATCATACAGTTACATGTATCGGTAATGACACTATTCTTAATTAATAGTAACGTCATTAAGTGTGGATTAACCAACCTAACGGCCCTTAAATTAAGGAGCAGCAGTTACATGATAGACGGCTAAGATTGCAATGAAGGCCCAGATTGATCAATCAACCCATATAAAATGAGAAGCATCAGCGTGGAAGTGAGTGTCTAAAATTTGGTATGTTCGATTCACATGCTCTTCTTCTCATTCTCTTCTCTAAATCTCGATCTCTTTCTTATCTTCCTTACCTTTCATTCTCGTTCTTATCCTTTAAGTTCCTTAAATCCTATTGAGACTATCTATTCAGGTATAAAGTTGAATCGAGCTAAGTGATGATTGTCGTTGAAGGATCGAGTTGCTGGACTAGAGTTTATAAACCTATTATTTCTAATTCCGTTACTATAGTTTGAATTGTTAATTTCCATTTCTGGAGTTCTGTTTTTATTGTTTGAGCACTGCTCATCGTGAAGTTAATACAATTGTGGCTTTACTGTTTGATTAAATTGGAGGGAATTATTTGAGTTCATTACAAATTGGTATCGGAGCAACAATTTTGATTATATCTGTGGAAACATGACGCGCTGATGCTACACGAGCTAAGCAGGCTGAGGAACAATTAAGGAAGGTTGATGCGCAGGTGAAGGCTAATAACATGGAAGTGGACTCTAAGCTCAGTGCTATAGAGTCGAAGTTAGAGAAATGAGCTGTAACCAAGAAGACATGAAGCGGATGATGGAAGAAACCTGCGAGCCATTGATGCGATTGTAAGGACAAGGCAATGGCAAGGCTACAGTTACTCCTAAAAGCAGTAGCAGGGATGATGGACTACTACCCAGGCCTAATAGAGCAGATGAGACTATGGGAAGTGGACCCAACCGCGGTCAAACTTGAGTTTCCAACATATGGAGGAGCTGAACCTCGGGCTTGGCTGAGAAGATGTGACAAGTATTTTAACATATACGGGATTTTGGATCAAGTAAAGAAGCTTGAATGGCTACTCTACACATGGACCAAGATGCTGAGGCTTGGTATTTTTAATACACCCTGACAAGGGGGATGGTGAGATAGGAAGAGTGATGAGCTGGTAATAAGGTTTGAAAAGGACCACAGTGATAGTGTGGTATCTGCGTTTAAGATGCTTACTCAACAAGGAACAGTAGATGAGTACTTGCAGAAATTTGAAGACCTTAGGGCTCTACTGACAATGAAAATCCTAGAGTTCCAGAGGACTTCATCTTGGAGTGTTTTATTGGAGGCTAAAAGGAAGAAATAAGAGAGACTATCAAGATGTATGAACCTATCAACTTGTCACAAGCTATATCACCTGCCAAGAAGCAGGAAAAGGTTATAAATGCCAGGGAAAGAAAGACAAAATGGCTACATAAAGGATCAGTTGCGCCAGGTAGGAGTTAAGCAAAGGAGGGTTACTAGCCTGAGAGCTCAAATTCCATTGGCCAAACCTGAGGTCAAACCAGAGTTCAAGAGGATACAGGTGCATGATAGGGATGTGGAGAGAGGTATTTCCCAGGACATGTGCAAGGATAAACAACTGAATGCCATCACAGCTGAGGAAGAAGATCACGGAGAGATAATGATGGAAGGTAATGAGGTTGGCCAAGAAGAAAATGGAGCAGCACTAGCACGGGCAGAAGAAGAAGCAGGGTGTCTAAATGCTATGGCAGGAACACCAGAACCCAACCCCTTCAAACTGCAAGCATGGATCAAAAGAGGTCAGTAGTCATGTTAGTCTTATCAGGTAGTACCCATAGCTTCCTGGATAATCAGACTCAAAGAAGCTGGGGCTTATTGCACAAGTGGACACTCCTCTAAGGGTGACAGTTGCTAATAGTCAGCAGATCACCGCCACCACAGTGTCTGTAAGGTCAAATGATGAGCAAATGAGTTGAGTTTGAAGAACAAATTCAGGCTGCTGAACTTGGGAACTGTTGATATGTTTTAGGAGGTGATTGAGTGAGAGAACATACTCCAGTCACTTTTGATTATGATCTTTATGAATTGAAGGTCAAAGAAGCTGGGAAGATGATGACATTAAAAGGAGAAACACGTCAAGTTGCACAGGATCAGATTTCAGCTAAATCTATAGGTGAGCTCCTGAGGAAGGAATAGCCACTACTAGCTCATTTATTTCTTACGGGAGGAAGTATCACTGAGGCTGAATAATCAATACCTGACGACATACAGGAGGCGCTAAACGACGGTCAAAATTTTTGAAGAACCTAAATCCCTACCTTACATCAGAGATTATGATCATCAATTCCAATCATACCTGGAGCAAAACCAGTGTCCCTTGGACCTTGCAAATACAATCACTATCAAAAAAATGAATCGGAGAACCAAGTATCAGAAATGATGGAGTTGGGAATCATTCCGCCAAGTCATTCTCCATATTCATCACCAGGGCTGCTAGTCAAGGAGGATGGGATCATGAGGTTCTGTACTGATTATAGAGAGCTGAATAAGGTTACAATTAAAGATAAATTCCCTATCCCCAGAGTAGATGATCTATTGGATGAGTACAAGGTTCCACCTTACTTTCCAAGATTGATCTTAGGTCTGGCTATCACCAGATCAAAATGAAAACATAAGATATTCACAAGACTGGGTTCAGAACTCATCATGGCCACTTTGAGTTCAAAGTAATGCCATTTGGGCTAACAAATGTCCCTGATACTTTCCAATCTCTGATGAATTCTCTATTCCAGCAACACTTTTGAGGCATTTTATTTTGGTTTTCGTTGATGACATACTGGTGTAAAGTAGAGTAAAAGATCACGTGGAACACCTGAAGATAACATTCTATATACTCTAGCAGAATCAGCAATATGCAAAGAGATCAAGTATAGTTTTGCTAAGCGTGGAGTATTTAGGGCATATCATCTCTATAGAAGTAGCAACAGACCCTACTAAAGTGGAAGCCATTAAGTCCTGGCCTGTCACAAAAAGCTTAAAGGGATTGAGGGGGGTGTTTTTGGGGGTTCCAGGCTACTACAGAAGATTTTTTATTATGGAACCATTAGCAAGACACTAACCACTTGTTGAAGAAAAACTCATTTCAGGTGAGTATTGAAGCTGAGGAAGCATTAAAGAAGCTGAAGGCGGCTATGAGCTGTACCTGTGCTTGCAATGCCAAATTACCTCAAGGATTTTACTAATTAACACTAATGCCAGCCACCTGGATATAGATGCTATACTGACACATGACAATAAGCCTTTAGCTTATTATAACAAGGCCCTGGCTCAGAGTGATATAGGGAAATCAGTTTATGAGAAATAGTATATAGCTGCGCTAGCAGCAATAGATAAGTGGAGACACTATGTACAGCATGGGCGCTTTATCATTAAGAGTTAAGACAGACCATTTTAGCCTCAAATATCTACTTGAGCAGAAAGTGACCACTGCAATCCAACAAAAAGGACTTACCAAGTTATATTGGCAAGGCAACAACTCTCAGATATCAATTGTTAGGAATAATGCATACTTAAGCTCTAAGGGGTCACTCAGGCCAATTGGGGACACTGAAGAGACTCCAACTGAACTTTTACAGGCCAGCTATGAAGAAGGATGTGCAGGACATGGAATCTACTTGTGGCATATGCCAAAGGTGCAAAGATGAAATTGTGGCCCCACCTGGGCTCTTACAGCCTCTAGCTATTCCTACTCAGCCTTGGAGTGATATCACTAAACTTCCTAGAAGGATTGCCACTTTCTGGAGGTAAAAATGTGATTTTAGAGGTGATAGATAGATTCACAAATATGGTCATTCCTTCTCCCTCTCCTTCAAACTCCGATTCATGTTATTCAAGGAGAAATCTTTGTACAAGGATAGACCAAGAGCCTTTTGCATCATATCTAAGGAACTCCGGTCAGGGTGAAGGTATCATTGATTAGACCTTGTTTTTCAGGCCCATCTGCTTTCTATAGCAAGTTCCCTCCTGCAACCCCTGGATGGCTCTTGGTTCTTGAGCATGTTGGGGTATTAGGTTTTAGGCGGCAGTTGGAAGAGCAACTTGAAAGCTTGACAAAAAGGTAAGAGAAAGTTTTGAACATTATGAATTTTGAGCTAGACTTAATCGAAATTGAAAGGATGAATCAAACCCAACCAAAAGGGAAGAAGGATTAGGATTTCTAGCGAAAAAAGCCTATCTATTCTATTTTCTTAGTTTAGTAAAGGGTTTTTTCCTTACTAGTCAAGTGGTACAGTAGGGCGCGATTTGATCAAGAAAACAGAATTTAGGAAAGTGCTTCAGGTAGCTTGGCTGGTTAGAGCAAAGGACTGAAAATCCTTAGGTCAATGGCTCTAATCCACTTCTAAGCAGGCAAAAGGTCCTTAAAACAATGGTGTGTGATAGAGAGGGTTCTTACCAGCATCTTCTGGCAGCACCTATTCAAGTCTGCTGGTACTACTTTGTGTATGAGTACAGCTTACCTTCCAGAATCAGATGGACAGAGGGGCTTAGCAGACACCTGCAAGGGTACCTTGGAGCTATGGTAAAGAGCAAGCCTAAACTGTGGTACAATTGGCTCCACCTGGCTGACTGGCGGTATAACACAAACTACCATACAGCACTACAACACACCCCTTCCAAGCCTTTCCATGCCTTGTATGGTTATGATCCACTTCAACTACTGCAGCACAAGCAGTGCAAGACTTGCTACAACAAAGGGTGCAGTTCCAACAGGTACTGAAAGACCATCTAGTCCAAGCTCAAGCTAGAATGAAGTGGTATGCAGATCAAAGGAGGAGTGAAGGAGAACTGCAAGTAGGTGACTGGGTGTATCTTAAGTTGCAGCCTTATAGACAGACTACTGTAGCATTGAGGAGCAACTCAAGTAGTGTCCTAAGTTCTATGCACCTTATTTTGTGCTGTAAAAGATTGCAAGGAGGCTTACAAGCTGCAACTATAGATTCCCTCATCCATCCTGTTTTTCATGTCTTACTCCTCAAGAAGAGAATTGGACCAGTTGTCACTGTCAATACGATTACTATGAGTAGGTGTTGATGGCCAAGTCTTGGTACAACTAGTGGCAATCCTACAGAGGAGAATGGTCAAGAAGAACAACCAGGTAGCAGTCAAGGTTGTCATCCAATGGGCTAACATAGCTCCTGAAAATATTGCCTGGGAAGATTGGTCTTTTTCAAATCACTATTTCCAGAGTTTATACAGCACCAGGCATCACATTCTTGACGACAAGAATCTTTGGATGGGGGTGGAATGCAATTGTGAGAAAAAATATAGAAGAAGCAATATAATTAAATTGTTGTGTATGTACATTATTACATTGAGACTCTATTTATAGATACTACATTACAATTCTTTTCCACGATTCTATATATTATTCCTATTCCTACTAGGATCTTACACTCCCCCTCAAGCTGGTGCATACAAGTCATATGTACTAAACTTGTTACAAATGTAATTAATACGAGGACCACTGAGGGACTTGGTGAAGATATCTGCAAGTTGACCAATTTACTTCACAAATTTTGTAACAATATCTCCTGAGAGTATCTTTACCCCAACAAGTGACAACCAATCTTATTATGCTTAGTTCTCATATGAAATTTTGGATTTGATGCGATATGAAGGGACGCTTGATTACTACACATAAGTTCTATTAGATCGATTTCTCCAAATTTTAGTTCTCCCAACAACTGTTTGATCCAAACTAGCTCATAAGTTGCTATAGCCATTGCTCGAAATTCTGCTTCTGCACTCGACTAAGCAAACATACTCTGTTCTTACTTTTCTATACCTCTTACAAAAACACAATATCTTGATGTAGAACGTCTATCAGAGGATGATCATACCCAATCAGTGTGTGTATCAGTGTTTGTATATCCAATAACATGCTCATGGATTCGATCTTTGGAAAGTAGTCCTTTACCTAGAGCTAACTTTATATACCATAAAATATGAACAATTACATCCCAGTGACTATCACATGGGGAATTTAGCAACTCTTCATATTTCAACATGAAAATTCTTTCTAAATTGAATGTTCTACTGTTGTCCCTGAACTATGCAATCATCTAAGTTGCTCAGACTCAGATGCAAGTATCTATGACGGGTGCGAATTTGAGACTCGGCTTCAGCAAATTCTAAATTTTAAGATTCAGGGGTGTGAATCCATGTGTGGATACGGTGCAAGGATTCGGGTAAAAAATCAATAACAACAACCACATACCTAGTGGAATCCCACAAGTGGGGTCTGGTGAGAGTAGAATGTGCGCAGACCTTACCACTACCTCATAGAGGTAGAGAAGCTGTTTCCTGAGAACCCTCGTCACAAAAGCCCATAAGCAGAATGAGCTAGATATGGATAACAAGAAAGGAAGAGAAAGAGAAAGTGTATAGGTTTCGGGTAAAAAATCAACATTATAAAAAATAGAGTTATAAAGATATTCTAAATTTGAGAGATATTTTATAAAATATTGTTTATAAAATATGTGTATATATATATATATACATATATATATATATATATGATCTTTTTATATCTAGAATATTACATTTGTTTATGCTAAGAATATAATTTTTGGCAATGCCAATTTATTCTTATATTTTTGGTATACACTTGTGGAATAAATATTGATTATATACATTTATTGTATGGGAAGGTATAACAACTTCAAAGGGACAACCATTGTGAAGATGTCATGATGCCATAGCGACTTTTTCTCTCTCTAAAACTCCCGAACTTTTTCCGATCTGTGTTCACAGCCCCATCGCGACTTTATCTGATCGCACACCCACTCACCAAAAACTCTCCATCGATTTTTCTCTCCATCGCGACCCGATCTGAATTTCAACTGACTCCGCTAGCGATTTCTCTTGAGAAATCGATCTGCTTCAACCAGATTTCATTTGGTCTAAACCAGAATTTGAAGGCATCTCATCATCGGCAGGGTTTTAGATTTCAAGATTCCGGCAACTTCTTGCTCCGGCGAAGACAGACAACGATTCAGAACCATTAATTTTAAGGTCAGATTACTCTGGTGATATCCTCCATTTTCTCCCTTTCTTTGTTGTTCAAACTCTTGTTCAAATTCTCCTTTTTGGCATTATTTCTGATCTGAATAGCTGACATTACTCTCTATTTCTTGTCTTCATATATTTCTTGCTTAATATTTCTGGGCTAGTACAAAATTTGTGCAAAAATTCTTGCCTGTTGTTACATTTTTGAATATTTATTTTGCTATACTTCTTACTTCATTTGACTATTTCTTGACTTGTTTATATAAGCGTAGAAGTTATTTGTTAAGGAGTCTTTTTAGGTTGCTCGTTGTTTCCTTGATTGTTTTCTATATAGTTGGGTATTCGATTAGTATACCTTATTTCTACTGTTATATATTATTAGGTTGCTTTGTGTGTGGCCTTTTATTCTTACTTAGCATAGTGGATCCCATTTTCTTGTTTTTCATATTGTGTTTAGTTAGTAGTTTACCGCATATTCCCTGTTGTGTGTTGGGTTGTATAATTTTTCACTAGAGCGCTTCCTAATCTTGGTAGCTTAGTAGTCTTTTACTTCTTAAGTTTAGTGGCGTCAAGCCGAATGATAGACTAGGGTCATGTCGTCGGTTGGGGTCAAGGGTAAGGAGTAGGGGCGGTGAGAGGGCTTATGTAAGTTAAGGATAACGTCGTGGAAGACAGGATCACTAACATGGAAATCCATAAAGCTAGTAAAATATCTTAAGAGGAGACATATTAATATAGCGAGTGTTCAGGAGACCAGATGGGTAGGTACCAAAGCCCGAGACGTGGATGGGTTTAAGTTGTGGTACTCTAATGGTTCTAGGGATAGAAATGGTGTAGGTATCTTAGTAGGCGAGGACCTTAGGGATTATGTGGTTGAGCTTAGGAGGGTTAATGATAGGATGATGCTCATCAAACTCGTGGTTGGTAAGCACATAGTGAACGTAGTTAGTGCTTATGCACCCAAGTAGGCCTACATAAGGAAGTCAAAAGGCTCTTTTTGGGAAGATTTGAATGAGGTTGTGCGAGGCATACCGGAGACAGAAAAAATCTTCATTGGGGGCGACTTCAATAGGCATATCGAGGCAACCACTAGCAGGTTTGAAGATGTTCATGGAGGCTTTGGTTTTGGGGAAAGGAATGGAGGCGGGACATTTCTCATGGATTTTGCCAAAGCCTTCGAGTTAGTTATTGCTAACTTGTGTTTCCCAAAGAGGGAAAACCACTTGATTACCTCCCGTAGTACGGTAGCTAAGACTCAGAAAAATTACTTGCTTCTCCGGAAAGGCGATAGAAGTCTATGTAAGAATTGCAAGGTTATTCCGAGTGAAAACATTTCCACTCAACATAGGCTTCTAGTGATGGATTTGGAGATCAAGAGAGAAAAGAAGAAGGTTATTTATGCCCAACCGAGGATTAGATGGGGATGCCTTACATGGAAGAGAAGTTGAGAGACTTAGAGACTTGGAGTAGTGGCAGAAATGTGAACAATATGTGGGACACTACTGCTGGTTGCATTAGAAAGGTAGTTGCCGAGGTACCAGGGGTTTCGAGAGGGGTCTTTGGTGGACGTTAGGGCGATTGGTGGTGGAATGAGGAAGTTTAGGCCAAAGTGAAAAATAAGAAGGTTACTTACACGAAGTGGTTGGAGAGTAGGGATGAAGATGAAAAGCGAATGCTTAAGGAGACATATAAGATGGCTAAGTTAGAAGCAAAGATAGCGGTGACGAGTGCTAAGACAACAGCATTTGAGCGCCAATATGAGGAGCTAAGTGATAAAGGCGGGGACAAGAGATTGTATAAGCTCGCTAAAGAGAGAGAAAGGAAAGCTCGCGACTTGGACCAAGTGAAGTGCATCAAGGATGAGGGGGGTGAGGTGTTGGTGGATGACACTTCCATTAAACTAAGGTGCAAGCTTACTTTCATAAACTCTTAAATGAAAAAGGAGATAGAAATATTGAGCTGGGTGAGTTGGCACACTTCGAAAGTCATCGTGATTTTGGTTATTGCAGGCGATTTAGAGCTGAGGAGGTTGGAAGGGCTATTAGTAGGATGAAGAGCGGGAGGGCGGTCGGACCAGATGAGATTCCGGTAGATTTTTAGAACATGGTCAAGGATGGCATAGAGTGGCTGACTAGACTGTTCAATGATATTATGAAGACTGCCAAGATGCCTGAGGACTGGAGGAGTACAATGGTGCCACTGTACAAGAACAAAGGGGATATTCAAAACTGTAACAATTACAGAGGCATCAAGTTGTTGAGTCACACTATGAAGGTCTGCGAGAGAGTAATGGAGATGAGGGTGAGAAGAGTAGTATCTATTTCGAAGAATCATTTTGGATTCATGTAGGAGCGGTCGACTACTGAAGCAATTCATCTTGTTCGAAGATTAGTGGAGAAATATAGGGAAAGAAAGAAGGACCTTCATATGGTGTTCATTGATCTCGAGAAGGCCCATGACAAAGTTCCAAGAGATGTCCTATGGAGGTGTCTAAAGGTGAAATTATCCCAATGGCATGTATCAGGGTGATTGAGGATATGTACGACTGAGCCAAAACTAGAGTAAGAACGGTGGGAGGAGACTCAAAGTATTTTCCTGTTGAGATGGGACTCCATAAGGATCTGTGTTGATCCTTTTACTGTTTGCCCTAGTGATGGATGAGCTGATGCGATCTATCTAGGAGGAGGTTCCATGGTATATGCTATTTGCAGATGACATAGTATTGATTGATGAGACTCGGACTAAAGTTAATGATAGGTTGGAGGCTTGGAGACACGCCTTGAAGTCCAAAGGATTCAAACTGAGCAAGACCAAAACAGAATACTTGGAGTGCAAATTCAGTGTTGCGAGGGATAAAATAGACATTGATGTGAGGCTAGTCACTCAACCTATCCCCAAGAGGGAAAACTTTAAATATCTAGAGTCTATCATCCAGAGTAGTGGTGATATCGATGATGATGTCACACATCGTATTGAGGCAGCTTGGACTAAATGGAGGCTTGCCTCTAGAATATTGTGTGACAAGAAAATACCACCTAAACTCAAAGATAAGTTTTACAGAATGGTAGTTAGACCATCTTTGTTGTATGGGGTGGAGTGTTGGCCAATAAAAAATGCACATGTTCAAAAGATGCATGTCGCAGAGATGAGGATGTTGAGATGGATGTATGGTCACACAAAGACGGATAAGATTAGGAATGAGACCATTTGGGAGAAGTTAGAGGTGGCTCCGGTGGCCAATAAAATGAGGGAAGCGAGACTGCAATGGTTTGGACATGTGTAGAGATGGAGTACCGATGCACCAGTTAGGAGGTGCGAGAGGTTGGTTTTGGGAGTTACACGGAGAGGTAGAGGTAGACCGAAAAGTATGGGGGGGAGGTGATTAGACAAGATATGGCGAAACTGGATCTCACCAAGGACATGACCTTAGATAGAAAGGAGTGGAGGTCGCGAATTAGAGTAGCAGGCTAATTGGTTGGTAAGGTTAGGTGGATGCGTGGTCTCGAGGTATAGTGAGGTAGCAGGGGTAGGCGCGTTTTATGTCACTATTTGTCGTATGGGTGTTAAATTTATCGTATCTACATATTGACAAGTGCTCGTAAATAGTCGCTCTTTCTATTTCTCTTTTTGTTCCCTTTCCTTCCCTTTGTCATATCTAGTTTATTCTGCTTATGAGTTGTTGAGACGAGGGTTCCCAGGAAACAACCTCTCTACTTCTATGAGGTAGTGGTAAGGTCTGCATACATTCTACCCTCCCCAGACCCCACTTGTGGGATTTAACTAGGTATGTTGTTGTTGTTGTTGTTGAAGGAATTTTATAAAATTTTATAAATATTATAAATAAAAGATATTTTGTTGCATATAGTAGATATACAAATATGATTTCTAGGGAGGATAAGGAGTTCTACCTACAAATAGAAACAAAATGAAACAATTCTTATAAGATTGTCTATTTATGTTTATCCCCAAAATGTCATTATAAGTGTTTGGGCCCAAATATTGAAATAATTTTAATTGCAACATACAACCCATAAAGGGTAAACAAGACATTTCAAAAAAAAACTCTCCAAACCCTAAATTTTATATTATTTCATCTCATTCCTACTCCATTTCTATCAAAATGCTATGCCGCAGCCCCTCTCCTCTCTTCTCTCTTGACCTCCAAGCAATGAAGGGACAAGAACACCGAAACCCTAAACCTCCAAAAATGTCGCCATCTAAGTTCTCAACTCTGGTCAAATCCGAATCCGCCGCGCACCCGCATCGGCACCAGTGTCGCGTCGAGACAGGTTTGGCAAAAAAAATGAAGAGTCTACGCAACATAGGCAATTATAGCTTCATTGATCACATCAATGTAGAATTTCCCTGGCAAAAAACAGATAATTCTTCCATTCCTCACTTTCTCCACTTAATTAGGTTATGAAAGACATCCAGCAACTGTTGATCATCACTATAAGAAGCAGTAAAGTATTTGGTGCTCCATTTACCTTCCATATCATATTTTGTTCGTATAACCGGTTTAATTATCTTTCTTGACCAGAAATGAACCTCTCATTTGAGTGGAAGCCTTCTGTTAGTAGTTTCAAAATTTTCACCCTTAAGACTACCAGTTCACTAGATGAATATTGCTCTATTCGACATTGTCATCTCAGATGAAAGCCTCTTCTTAGTTTTTTTGTATAAAAAAAAAGAAAGAAATTGGAAGCCTCTTAAGTTTGTTTAATTGCTTTCAAAATTTGTAGGCATTTGTATCATACCACAATCATCTCTACAGTAACGAGAGTCTCTAATGCCCCATTTATTTGGAATATTTTGTTGTGCTGATGCAAGTCTTGATCCATATTAATCATACTTCCTCAAACCCCAATCTTCTTACGAGAATGGGCCTCAAACCTTGTAGTTTTCATTGTACTCCATAGTAAATACCAACTCTCTACCCTAGTTCAGTTTGCGAATCATTCCTTCTCCCCCCTTTCAACCTGCACAGTGTTTTGGACCGCGAAAGGCGACAAGGCTCTACCTCGCCACGTGGCGAGGCGAGCGGCACGGCGAGGCGAGCGGCGCGGCGCGGCGAGCGGCGCGGCGCGGCGAGCGGCGCGGCGCGGCGAGGCGAGCGGCGCGGCGAGGCGAGCGGCGCAGCGAGGCGAGCGGCGCGGCGAGGCGAGCGACGAGCGCTTCGTCGCTCGCCTTTTTGAATTGAGGCGCCAATTTATACCAAAATCTTTGAATATTTAATTGCATATATAAATATCCAAAATCTCAATAGCAATAACATATATTAGCAAATATTTCAATCCAAAAAGACAAACTAATAATAGAAACTAAAAGTCTAGATTGACAAACAAGTCTATTGTTCTTCAAGATTATCAAAAGATCTTGAAGATCAACATTAATTTCATTTTGATTATATTGCTCCTCATATATTAGCAAATATTTCTAAAGAAGGATTACTTTTTTTTCAAAATACGGGCAGAAGTCAGAACTGCAGTCTGCGGTATTTAAAAACAGAGTTGCTCTTGCTCACTTCATAAAACAGAGCAACTTGCTGGCTGGAGAAGAACTGAACTACTGAAGAAGAAAGAAGAAGATGCGAACTGAAGAAGAAAAAAAAAAGCAGTCGGTGCCTCTGGAAGTCTGTCTAAAACTGGAGAAGAAGAAAGAAGGAAGAAGGAGGAAAGAACAAAGAAGAAAAAGAAGAAGAAGAAGAAGAAGAAGAAGAAGAAGAAGAAGGAGGTGGAGGAGGAAAGAAGAAGAAAGTGAACTCGAAATTTACCTGAATTTGAAGATGCGTCGCTGGCTGGAGAAGACTGAAGAGAGTCGCAGAAGGCAGAAAGTGAATGGAAAAGAGAGTTGCCCCTCACATTAAACCCTAATAATTTTTTTAAAATAATCAAATTAGCTCCTTCTTTAAAAAATTTCAAAAAGGTGACGCCTATGCGCCTCGCCTCGCCTCTCGCCTTTTCCTCGCCTTATGTCGCATTTTGTAGCAGCGCCTCGCCATGACTGTAAAAGGCGACATTCCATCACCTCTCCTCGCCTTTCGCCTTAGGCGCAAAGGCGAGCGCCTTTCAAAAAACTGAACCTGCATGAATCCAAAACACTCATTTGCAACTAAAACATTTGTTATTTGTTTCCTGGCACGAAGACATTTTATGTAATTGGTATTACCTTCCCCCTCGCTTTATTGTATCTTTCATGTAGAACTTCTCCAAGATGGTGTACCAGCTGCATACAAGGTTAACATGTGTAAAATCCTTTCAAGTATTTGGATATTTTCTTAACAATGAGTGCATTCGAACTTTTTGTAGAATAGCCTTCCAAAAATAAGTGTTCGAATGTGGCCATCATATCTTGCTTCAAACTAATTTAGCACCTTTAGACAAATGATACACTTTAACCTCTTGCATTACTTCTTATTGCCAACTACACCTCCTCTAGGCCAAACTTCTATAACCATTCACTATCTTTTGTAGAGATGATACTATTAACTCGAAACATCCATAGATTTTTCAGGATCTTCAGAGATTTACAACCTATCAATGTTGTTGTATCTTTGATTTCTCTTGTCGCTTTACAGAAGATTCGGTATTTACATCCCGCTTCCATGGCCATAAACGTCTTGACCGTTGTATCCTATCTTCTAGTTTTCCAATCTCAAAAAAGAATTATTTCTCTTCAATTCTCAAAACATTAATAATTCATTCTTTTAATATTATTGTGACATCATACAATTTATTTGCCTAAATTACATCATGCTTATTCTCAATATTGTAGGGGCTCCACAACTCAATTAGTTGGACCACAAAACCTATGACGATTCGACCATATTTTCCAATGTAAAACATGAATTTTATCTTCATTTATCCAACCAATAATAGAGGGTCATCACAAGACTTCGGAAAGCTCCCTTTGCTTTCGTAATTTGAAAGAGTTGTCCCATTTTGTTGAAACTAGAAGTTGGTAAAATCTAAAATCAGATTGGTCCAATGTTACTCTGAACAAAATGAAGTTATCTCCATGGTAGATTTAACAACTCCATACTGTTGGGTCTATAATTTTCTTGCAGGAAACCTGAGAACGTTAACTTGCAGGAAAGAACAAGGCAGGGGCATTGCCATGATGAAGTTATTGGTGTTTGCAGAAAAGAGCGTGTCCATATGACTCATATGCAAGCAACAGCAACTATCACCAGCAATTAAAACCAAACCACTCATATCAAACATCAAAAAACTATCTTACAAACATTTTGTAACTATTTGGACATCCATCATGTTTTTAAGTGATATATGGATTACTCCTAAATATCTATAGACTGCATAGAGTGAGACATAACACCAAACACTAGAAACACCGTGCCTAGCTTAGTCACTACACGGTGACACTGGCATCTGAAAACCAACGTGATTCATAAATGAACAGGAAAAACCAATTTTAAAAGGTATATCTGGTTTAATTGATAAGACTAACCTTTGGAAGGAACCTGAGATCCAGGGAGTGATGCATTAGCTGCCAGTGATCTTTTTTCGGGTGGCAAAGCAGTGGAATCTTGAGATTTTACACAGTTTGCCTACGGATAAAATTGCAATTTACGGTTTGATTAATCCTAAATGTGGACAAAACCCAAAAATTAAGAAGAAAGGAAGCGAATTCGGAATCACTTTACGGGTCCCTTGCAGATTTCGGAATCACTTTCCAATAATTCAGTTTTAGGAGTTGAAAGAAAGCGAAGATATCCAATTAAAATGAATAACATACACGATTCAAAGCGAAGGCGGCACATGCCAAATCCAGGCGTCTTTTGAGGAAAGCCTGGTACTCATCGGAATCAATCGGAGGTTGAGAGCCAAAGGATGCCGTACTAGTCATAGGCTTCGATTGATCAGCAATTAACTTATGATTCTTGATCTGCTGCGAGGAAGTAGCGTCAGCGGCAGGGGCCTCCTGAAGGAAACGCTGAAAAGCCCACTCCGACGAACTCCTGTTCATCATTTTAGAGGACGACGAATCCAAGTCATGAGATAACCGCATAGGCGGCGGCGATGACCATAGCTGATCGGCAATGTCGTCCACGGAAAACACACTATCCATTCTCTCTCTCCCTTAGAGAGAGATGAGACTTTCACACACAGTTAAATTGCTAAATCTGACTTGTGCTTCTGATACACTATTATGTATTTTAACCTCTACTCTCTACCAAAACGGGACCCGTCATTTTCGGGAAAACGTCATTTTTACTCTATGTTGCTATTAGAAATAACTTATGTATACTTCAATTAGTTTTACAGCTTGGATGGTGGTTTTCCCTGGTATGGTATGGTAGGGTTATTAAGAGATCGATATTTATTTTAATTTTTTATTAATTATATAGTATGGTATGATTTTGTGTTTCATGATTCTATGATCATGAAAACCCCCACCTTTTTAAATCATTAATTTGATGATATCCCATGGTTCTCTTATTTTTTTCCAATTATACCCTTATTTGAATTAAAATAATTATAATTTATCTTTTATTCTTTATTAAATTTTACCTTAATATATGTATTATTTTTTTATTACTTTCTCTGCATCAACTTTTGAAACTTCTTTTTCACCTTTCGTCTTTTATTTCACGTTTTAGTATATTTTTAAGGTTCGTTTATTTAAAAGTTTTTACTTTTTTATTTTCTTGTATTGTTTGTATAGAATGAAGATATATTAACTTGTATGTTTCCCTACTCGATTCTATGTAATTATTTTTTTAAAATGTTATTAAAAAACTATTGACAAATTTAATATTTATAATAATTAAGGATATTTTTATAAATTTATAAGTTACGATACGGTACCATATAGTCAAATCAAACAACAAATTATTATTAAACAATAGCAATCCGTACAGTCTATCCAAACATTGTATGGTATGGTACTATAAAATACCGTACCGTACCATATAATACCATACATTATGAAACTATGGCAAACCACCATGCAAACAAGCTGATAGGAGAAAATGGAATAAGAGGTTTTTAAAAAGTTCTCAATTAAAAACAAAGAGATTAAATGGAACGCAGACCTAATTAGAGTGATTAAAAAATTTGGGGTGTGTATTAATATTTATAAAATTTTAATAAACTTCCCTCTCTTTTTAAATTTCAAATTTTGAAATTTCCCGCGTCATTATCTTTTCATTCTTTCTTTCTCTCTTCAAATTTTTATCTCATTTTATCTTTTTCTTCTTTCTTTCTTTCTCTCTTCTGCCATTTTCTTTGTCTTTTTTTTATCGTCTTTGTTGCCGCCATAGTTACTGTCGACATTTATCATTTTTTATCGCGCTTTTCTTCTTTTTCTCATTTTGATCTTTATTTTTACAAACTATTTTACATTAATTTACAATTTGTAGATTTCTCTCACTCCACCATTCGGGTGAAATCTTTGACTCTAGCAATCAGAGTGGGGCATGAGGAAGAGGATTGGCATGCCTAGCTTGGTTGGTCACCACTTGGGCAAGCATGGCAAAGGCAGTCCAGAATCCATCTTAGTAGTCGGCTCCCTCATAGGCTCCTAAGGGACTTGGTCCTCATCAATCGGGGCCTATCTTGGTAGAGGGGCTCTTCTTGGAGGCATCTTCTATAAGGCATCAAGGACATCGTCAAAGTTAGGAAGTCTTAAGACACGGTCCATAGCACGACATTAGACATGAAGAAGTGAGACAATTCCTAAAACGTCATCATAGCCTCCCACTCATAGGTATGGTACACTTCACACCCATGAATAGGACTCTATTCGACGCAACATGTTGGACTCCGATGATCATTTATAAACCTAGTGCTCTGATACCAAGCTTTTCACGACCTAGGCCTAGGGTCTAGAAGTGACATGGCGAATGGGAACCCGAAAGTCCCCAAATAAGCCTCATAGCATCCATGTATACGTCATCGGTTCGAAATGCACATAATTAAACAATAAGCATATAGTTCTAAAGGATGGGTAAGTATGACTCACGCTGTGGGGATGTCGTAGGGATAAGGATTTGCATGGATTCACATAGCACATAGCATGTAGGAACTAAGGCGCGGATAAGTATGACTCGCCCTATAGAGATAGAAGGGACTTAGGACTTTCAACATTTCCACATCCCTCATCATAATCATATCATCATAACATCAACATCAAGAGATAGACATAATCATAGTCACCATAAACCTCAAGCATAGCACATATCAAGACATAATCATAGTCACCATAAACCTCAAGCATAGCACATATCAAGCCCGTACATAGGGTTTACATAATGTCCAACAATGTCTCTAAGTCATAGAATAGGACGAGGGCTAAAACATGACCTGGGCCCACCCTCAAAGTAAAGACATAAGTGGAAATAACATAATAGGTAGATAGAATGTGGGTCTTGTCCTTGAAGTAAAGGACTCATCAATAACAAGCTCACAATCTAATCTAACAGTCAAGAGGTGGATGAAGATAGTCTCTAATCCCTACATGGTTAGATCATATAGGCAAAAGAGTATATGTTAATACATTTGAATGTACTAAGTATGCGGGCATGCAAATGCTTATGAACATACAATCCTGCAAATGTTAGATGATAAGGGCACATATACATAGAAGAAAGTATATAAGAAAGAATAATATATCAATATGTCATAAAATCCATGA
The DNA here is from genome assembly GCA_029948455.1 of Solanum rostratum. Classification (NCBI taxonomy): domain Eukaryota; kingdom Viridiplantae; phylum Streptophyta; class Magnoliopsida; order Solanales; family Solanaceae; genus Solanum; species Solanum rostratum. The sequence continues at coordinate 48,064,541 of CM057052.1, forward strand.
TGCGTGAATGTCATAATACTTAACATAATAGGGATGATACCTCAACCGACATATAGACCAAGCGATCCATTACTTGGAATCCCGATGTTGCCTCTACACCGAAGAAAGAGTGTGCTACTTGCCAAAGGTAACCCATACACTCACCTTACGGTAACAACACCCATTTCGGAGAGTAACTCACCTTACAAGAACAACACCCATTTCGGAGAGTACCTTACCTTACGGGAACAATACATATTTCGAAAAGGATTTCCATAATATATCATAATCATCCATAAAGGGGCAAAAACATAAACCTATGTTTGGCACATAGTTATGAGACTTGAGGATTTATATAAGGATCGTTGGAGATAGTCCCCCTCGCACAAGTCACTCGGTGCTAAGTCATCATCCCACAAGAATACATATACATATACGTGCTTTTAATAGGAGCAAAAGTCTTTTCATATAATGTTCATGCATCCATATGCCATGAGGAATGAATGAATAGCATGGGTACTAAGAATTCATAACTAAATCATCATAATATAATAAAATCATAGTAAGTCCATGAAGAAATCATCAATTAAAGCATACTTGAAATTATCCATACGTAAATTCAACATTGGCTTAACTCATAAAGAGACACCTAAACTTGTCCACATTTTTCACTTAGACACCTAAACTAAGACAAGTTCCTAATAGACACCTCAACTGCTCAGGTTTGATCCCATTAAACAATTTTATCCTACTTGGCACTCTCCGCTACTGTTTTTTTAATTTTTCAGCCAAAAATAAATAGTTACGGTCCAAAAAAAAATTTCCATAAAAGTAGGTTCTCAAAATTCTCAGTTATCCGAAAAAAAAAAAATTTCCATAAAAGTAGGTTCTCAAAATTCTCCGTTAACCATATGCGGAAAAAAATTATTACAATTTTAAATAAAAATTTTTTGCACATGGTTAACTGAGAATTTTGAGAATCTACTTTTATGAAAAAAAAAATTTTTTGGACCGCAACTATTTATTTTTGGCTGAAAAATTTAAAAAAAGTACCGGAGAGTGCCAAGTAGGATAAAAGTGTTTAATGGGATCAAATCTGAGCAGTTGAGGTGTATATTAGGAACTTGTCTTAGTTTAGGTGTCTAAGTGAAAAATGAGGACAAGTTTAGGTGTCTGTTTATGTATTTGGCCTTCAACATTTAAAGGGATATGCATATTCAAACCTTCATAATATCAATGCAATTCAACATAATAGAGCTTAAGTCACCTTTAAAAAAATCAATTGAATAAAACTCATATCTCAATTTAATCAAATCATCACTAATTTAAAAGATCCATATTCAAAGTAAGCTTAAAATTCATAAATTATGAAGTAAGAAGTCTTTGGGGTCTTCATGATTTGAAAGTGATCATGAATTAATCCCACATACCTTAGATAACTAGAAGAATTAAGAAGAAATTGATTTAAGAAGAAGACCCTCCTTGATTCCCAAGTTGAATCTACAATGTCACACTTGAAAGGAGTTTTTAGAAGAGAGAAATATTTAGAGTTCTAAGTGTGATGAATGAAATTGAATAAAGATTAAGGAATATAGGTCTTTTTGGGGATTTAGGATAGGTTAGAAAGTCATAACCAACCCTTAAAAATAACCAAAATTACGAGAAAGTCATTAATGAGGCGGGCATTAAAAAGTGCCCCGGGGACTCGTGGGGGAGCACTATGAGCCGTACAACGGACCACGGTTCGTACAAGGGGCCATTCAAATGTCCAAGTTTCGAGATGGTGATTCCATACTTAGAGAAATTTTGAGTCCAGGTCTTCATGACACCCTCACCATGGCCCGTGAGAGGTGTACGACCCCTATAAGGGTCCCTGGAGGTTGCCGTAGCCAATTTCTTGGCTTGGAGCTAGGGCACCTACCAAGAGCCCCTTCCATGGCCGGTGGTGAGGACCACGGCTCGTGGGAGGTGCCACGGAGGACCACTAAGCCTAAACTCATTCTTGATCCTCATGAGGCCATGGACAAGGCCAAGGGTCACCCCATGGATACCCCACGGCTCGTGGACCGCTCCACGACTTGTGGGAGTGTTCCTGGAGGGGTATCTTGGCCACAAACTCTGAAAACTCAATTTTAAGCATCATTAACGCTTCTCGAGGTGCTGGTCCTTACATTATCTCCCCTTTAGGAAGATTCATCCTCGAATGAGCTAGAACATGGCTTGAAAGGCTTGACTTGAACATAAAACATTTCAATATAGGAACACAATGCATAACCCACTTCTTGAAAATTATAAAATCATCAAAACTCATGTCAAAACATCCTTTATATCATTTTCGTGAGCATGTATGCATGTCATATCATGAAACATAAGAGTGAAAGAATTAGGACCATTCAGGATAGGAAGAACCTAATACTTTAGGCTTGAGTAGATTGAAAAAGATAGGGATACCGCCTCATCATGTACGTCTCCGCCTACCATGTAGCACTCTCCATATGTTGATTTCTCCAAAGCATTTTAACCAAAGCCAAATCCTTGTTACAAAGATATTTTACTTGACTATCTAAAATTTTATCTGACGCTTCTTCATAAGTCAACTTCTCCTCAACCTCAACACCTTCCAAAGGAACAATCGAACTAGGATCACCAATCAACTTCATCAACATTGACACATGGAAAACCGAGTGAATAGAACTCATGTCCCAAGGCAAATCCAATCTATAGGCCACTTTGCCAATCTGTTCAACTATCTCATAAGGATCTACATACCGGGGACTCAACTTGCCCTTTTTACCAAAACACATTACGCTCTTCATAGGAGAAACCTTCACATACACCCAATCATCGACATAAAATTCAAGATCCCTCTTTCTAACATCTGACTAAGACCTTTGACGACTTTGAGCTATCTTCAACCTTTCCCTAATCAACTTCACCTTTTCCATGGCCTCCAATACCAAATCTAGGCCAATCAATGCCATCTCACCCAACTCAAACCATTCCACTGAGGATCTACACCTTCTCCCATAAAAAGCCTCAAACGGTGCCATACCAATGCTAGCATGAAAACTATTATTGTAGGCAAACTCAATAAGTAGTAGATGATTAATTCAATTACCCTTAAATTCCAACACAAAAGCCCTCAACATTTCTTCCAAAGTTTGGATTGTCTTCTCGGCTAGTCCATCAGTATGAATGGAAAGCGGTACTTAATTTCACCTTACTACCAAGACATTTTTGAAACAATTTCCAAAAGTGAAAAGTAAATTGGGTACCATAATTCGATATAATAGACATAGGCACACCATACAATCTAACCATCCCTCGGATATACAACCTTGCATAATCTTCGGCATTGAAAGTAGTCTTGATCAATAGGAAATAAGCCGATTTGGTCATCTTATCAACAATAAATAAAATCCAATTGCTTATGGGTATGGGGCAAGCCAATCACGAAATCCATATTCACATCTTCTCACTTCCAAGTGGGGATCTCAATATCTTGAGCCAAACCACCGGGCCTTTGATGTTCCACCTTCACTTGTTGACAATTAGGACATTCAGATACAAACTTTACTATGTCTTTATTTATACCATTCCACCAATACACTTCCCTCAAGTCCTGGTATATTTTGGTAGATCCCGAATGTATAGAATAATGAGAGTTATGGACTTTACCCATGATCACCTATCTAATACCATCAACATTCAAAACACACAACCGATCTTGATACCGAAGCACACCATCTCCCCCTTGAGAGAAAACCTTTATCTTCTTTTTCTGCAACCAATTTCTTTAATTCAACTAAAGACGGGTCCAAGTCTTGTTTGACGTGACATCAACAACCACAGATGACCCAGCCTCATTCTGAACATGAATGCCACCCTTATTAGAGCCAGCCAATCTAACACCCAATCTAGCCAAGCAATGAACATGTTTTACCAGTTCTTTCTTTCCCTCGTCAACATAGGTACACTACTTATAGATAGCCTATAAGAGCATTGTCTACAACATTTGCCTTGCCGGGATAATACTGAACACTCATGTCGTAATCTTTAAGAAGCTCCAAACACTTTCTTTGCCTTGGGTTAAGATTTCTTTAGGTGAACACATATTGCAAACTCTTGTGATCAGTGAACACATCAACATGAACCCCATATAAATAATGTCTCCAAATCTTCAAAGCAAACACCACGACCGCCAACTCAAGATCACGAGTCGGATAATTTTGTTCATGCATCTTCAGTTGACTCGATGCATATGCTATCACCTTACCATGTTGCATGAGCACACAACCCAACCCAATTCGAGAGGCATCATAATACACCACAAAACTTGTCTAAGTCATCCAATAAAGTCAAAACAAGAGCTGATGCTAGCCGACCCTTTAAATTCTGTAAACTTTCTCACACTTATCGAACCATATGAACTTGGCTTTCTTTTGAATTAACTTAGCCAATAGAGATGCAATGGATAAGAAACCTTCAACAAACCTCCGATAATAAATAGCCAACCCAAGAAAACTCTGAATATCAGATGGAGTTAATGGTCTAGGCTAATTCTTCATGGCCTCAGTCTTCTTTGGGTCAACCTTAATTCCATCATTGGATACCACATGACCAAGAAAAGCTACTTCACCAAACTAAAACTCACCTTTACTGAACTTGGCGAACAATTGCTTCTCCCTCAAAGTTTGAAGAACCAACCTCAAATGATCTATATGCTCCCGCTCACTTCAGGAATAAATCAGAATATCATCGATGAAGACAACCACAAAAATAACAAGGAATGACTTGAAAACCCGATTCATGAGATCAATAAAGATAGTCAGAGCATTAGTTAACTCGATTGACATCACCACAAATTCAAAATGCCCGTATCTAGTTTGGAAAGCAATTTTGGGATATCACACTTCCTAACCTTCAACTGATGATAACTGGAATGGAGGTCAATCTTTGAGAAATGGGTAGCTCCTTGAAGTTGATCAAATAAGTCATCGATCCTTGGAAACGGATATCTATTCTTGATGGTCACTTTATTCAATTGTCTATAGTTAATGCACATTCGAAGTGACCCATCTTTCTTTCTCACGAATAACACAGGAGCACCCCAAGATAATATACTTGGTCTAATATAGCCTTTCTCTAACAAGTCTTTCAACTGATCCTTCAACTCCTTTTATCCAGTCGGTGCCATATAATAATGAGGAATGGAAATAGGTTAAGTATCTGGAAGGAGATCTATGCCAAAGTCTACTTCCCTTTATGGAGAAATACCAGACAAGACTTTGGAAAAAACATCCGAAAACTAATTAACCACCAAAATCGACTCAAAAGTAGGTGACTTGGACTCCACATCTCTAACCCTCACAATATGGTAGATGCACCCTTTAGAAATCATTTTTCAAGCTTTGAGATAGGAAATAAATCGACCTTTAGAACTAGAGTCACTATCCTCCCACTCAAGAATAGGCTCGTTTGGAAAATGAAACTTGACCTTACAGTATCTATAATCAACAGTGGCATAAGAAGTATGCAACCAATCCATTTTGAGAATAATATCAAAATCAAACATCTTAAGTTCCACGAGTAACAATAGACTCACCCATAGAAGTATAGACTAAATTGGGATCCTTTAAAACTTCAAGACACAAACCAAACTTAACCGCCAACAGAGGGGTCACAAAAGATAAATTTGCACTCAGATCAAGCAAAGTATAAGCATCAAAATCAAAGACTTTTAATATATAAGTCACTACATCTGGAGTCTTCTCTACCTCCTGTCGAGCATGCAAAGCATAAAACCTGTTATTTCTAGGGAGACCACCTTGAGAAACCCTCGGTTGGACTTGATCACCACATGCCACTTGAACGTGACCTTTCTTGGTAGCTTTAGGACAGTCAGCAATTTTGTGGCCTATATTACCACACTCAAAGCAAGCACCGGAACTTCTCCAGCATGCACCTGAGTGGTTCTTTCCACGCTTGCCACACTGAGGAGGTAATGGTCTACCTCCAACCTTTGCCTTCAAAGAAAGCATTCTACCATTGACAGTCATTGCATTTGAACCTTGGCCCTATTGGAAGCGACCATTTCCACCACCACTCCTAGAGTTGGAGAACCCACCATCATAATGGGCTTTTTAGAGTCATTCATCCTCTTTTCCTTGAGTTTCTCTCTCTCAATCTGTTCAGCATAGCTCATAAGCTTAGAAATATCCATCTCTCTAATAAGCATAGCCATACGACACTCTTTCACAACCAAATATGAGATCCTAGAAATGAACTTGTGTGTTCTTGCACGGGGTCAGCCACTAGCATAGAAGCATACTTTGAGAGCTTTGTAAATTTGAGGGCATATTCCCTCACACATACTATCTTGTTTGAGGTTGATAAATTCTTTCATTTTGGCCTCTCTAAGCTTAAGAGGGAAGAGACGGTCCAAAAAGGAAACTTAAACTCTTCCTAATCAACACCATCATCACCAACCCTCTTCATCAACCATTAAGAATACCGCACTTGAGCCACATCTTTCAATTGATAAGTAGCTAGCTTATCTTTCTCCATTGAAGTCACTCCCATAATAGCCAACACCTTATAGAGTTCATCAATGAACACTTGAGCATCTTCTTTAGATTTTGAACCATAAAACTATGGAGGATTCATTCAGGTTAAATCTCTCACTCTAGCAGCCAGAGTGGGGCATGAGGAGAAGGATTGGCTTTCCTAACCTAGTTGGTCACCACTTGGCCAAGCATGGCAAAGGCAGTCCAGAATTCATCCTGAGTAACAGGCTCTCTCATAGGATCTTGAGGGACTTGGTCCTTATTAATTAGGGCTTGTCTTGGTAGATGGGCTCTTCTTGGTGGCATCATCTGTAAGCCATCAAGGATATCGTCAAAGTTAGAATGTCTTAAGACACGGTCCATAGCACGACATTAGACATGATGAGTTCCTTTACTAATAATCTAAATTGATTTTAATTGCATGTTTTCCTTTATGAATCTCATCCAATTGCATAACTTTGATTCAATTGTCCATGGACCTACACTTATCCCTAGTCTCCTATGATGAAGCTACAAATTTTCATCATCAAGAGCTAAAGTATGTAAAAGCATATTTTATATGACAATAATGATGATATTTTATAATAATGGTTATGATGTTATAATGATAATAATGCTATAATAAGGAGGGTAATTAAAACTCTAATATTGATTATGATGTTAAGGTGGGAATGTCAACTAAGACTCTACGAAAGTTAAAGTTGATAGATTATTCTTATGACATGAGATGTTTTCATGAAAGATTATGATAACTATTTTACAAGCTATGAAAGTATAATTTTAAAGAAGTATGAACTACGTTGAAAGCTATATGCATGATTCATGTATTCCGTGGGATATGACTTAGCACGGAGAGGGCTTTGGTAGATTTCATAGTCCTATAAATATGCGCCACCATAGGAATAACTTTTTCATGTTTTTATGCCTTAAAGGTGTGCTAATAAACCCATATAGATTTTTAATGGACACTCGCCATGCTAGGATAGAGTCTAATGGGTAGGTCAAATGATGGGTTCTCACTATGCTAGGATAGAGCATCGAGTCTACCTTGGCAAAGTAGACTTTTCTTTTCTTGGTTTAAAAGAAACGTCAAGATTCTGTATAATAGTCCACATGATCTTATATGTCGATTATGGTCTTATCACCACATATGTATATTAAGGTTATGAATGGATTTGATGATGCTTCTTTTCATAAATTTAAACTTGCATTGTTCATGCATATTACGTCCTTATCCTATTGATTATGATTATGTATATTAATATTATATTTTGATGTCCTTTGATTTAGGGCATACCTACATACTTAGTACATTCCACGTACTAACACATACTTCTTTGCCTACATAATCTAACCATGTAGAGATGGACGATGAGGTGACTATCCCATTTCGTGGCTAGCTTAGGAGTTGAGATTGATGATTGTTGGCGAGTTCCCATGCTTTGGGAATAAGTCCATTTATGATGTTTCTATATGTTGAAACTTTATCATTTTCTTTTGATGTATATCTTGAGGGTAAGCTAGTAAGCTATGTTCTAGATCCCGCCAAGATCTTATGATGTGGATGCATGTTTGGACACTATGGATTGATTTATATTCCCCTAACGGAACTATGAGGCTGCTAGTTTTATATATTCTACTTGCTATTATCTTATATGTGCTTATTTTACCTTATGAATACTTATGGTATGAATACGAGGCTTGTATTAGATGTCTTCAGGTGTCACATTCACTGTGTCATGGCTAGGCCCTAGGTTCAAGTCATAAGATATCTTCTTGGGGTGATCCTGTATTATATGTGAAGAGGAAGGATGACACTATGCGTATGTGTATTGAATATCATCAGCTAAACAAAGTGACTATTTAGAACAAGTATCCTTTGCCTCATATTGATGATTTATTCGATCAATTGCAGGGTGCTTCAATGTTTTTCAAGATTGATTTGAGGTTTGGCTATCATCAGTTAAGATTTCAAGAGTCTAACATCTCGAAGATAGCATTGAGGATCCATTATGGCTATTATGAGTTCGTAATTTATGTCCTTTGGGTTAGAAATGCTCTAGCCGCTTTTATGGAATTGATAAATCGGGTGTTCAAGCCATATCTGGATATATCTGTGATTGTGTTTATTGATGACATCTTGGTTTACTCCAAGAGTGGGTTTGACCATTTACAACACTTAAGGATTGTACTTTAGAAGTTGAGAGAGGAGAAGTCACATGTCCATCTTTCAAAGTGTGAATTCTAGCTCAAGTCAGTGGCTTTCCTTAGACACGTGGTGACAAAGGATGGTATTATGGTGGATCCAACCAAGGTCGAAGCAGTTCGTGAGTGGACTAGGCCGACATCTGTCACTGAGATATGGAGTTTTATTAGTTTAGTTGGGTATTATCGGTGTTTCATGCAAGGATTCTCTTCTATAGAAACCCCGTTGACTAGACTTACTTAAAAAATGTGGCTTTTCAGTGGTCGGATGACTGCGAGGCGAGCTTGCAGAAACTCAAAGATTTACTGACCTCAACACCTATTCTTACTTTTCCCAAGAAAGGAGTTCCATTTGTGGTGTATTGTGATGCTTCTAAAGCGAGTTTGGGTGGAGTATTGATGCAAAACGGGAAGGTGATAGCATATGCTTCTAGACAGTTGAAGCTGCATGAGAGAAATTACCCTACCCATGACTTAGAGTTAGATGTAGTGGTGTTCGTATTGAAGTTATGGCAGCATTGTCTTTATGGGGTGCATTGTGAGATCTTTAGTGATTGCTGGAGTCTCAAGTATATCTTTTCTCAGCCTAATTTAAGCATGAGGCAGCGTAGATGGTTGGAGTTGCTAAAAGACTATGATATCTCTATCTTATATCACTCAAACAAGGCCAACATGGTGGCAGATGCTTTGAGCCGAAAGGCTTCTAGTATAGGGAGTTTGGCATTCCTGAGGGCGATGGAGAGATCCTTAGCTTTGGAGGTTCATTCACTTGCTAGACAGTTAGTTCGGTTGGATATTTCTCCTCCTCATAGTATTCTAGCCTTTGTGGAGGCTAAATCTTCATTGCTTGATTTAGTATATGTTCACTAATTTGATGATGCTAGATTATGCTTGATTCGTGATAAGGTGTTGAAGGGTGAAGCAAAAGCTGCTACTATTAATTCTAAGGGCATATTGAGGATTAATGGTCGAGTTTATGTGCCTAAGGTAGAAGATTGCGTGAGATTGATATTGGAGGAAGCTCATTGTGCTAGATATTCAATCCATCCTGGTGTGATAAGATGTATCATGATTTAAAATAGCATTATTAGTGGTGTGGGATGAGGAGAAACATTACAGAGTTTGTGGCAAAGTGCTTGAATTACCAACAAGTCAAATATGAGCACCAAAGGCCTGGAGATTCGATGCAGAGGATGCCCATTCTCGAGTGGAAATAGGAGCATACCACGATGCATTTTATTACTGGCTTGCCCATGGCCTTGGTAAGTTTGATTCAGTTTGGGTGTTTGTTGATCAATTGACTAAGTCAGCTCACTTTCTACCGGTGAAGACTAGCTATAGTGCGGTGCAGTTGGCTAGGTTGTATATCTAGGATATTGTTAGATTGAATGGGGTAACTGTGTCTATAGTGTCGGACAAAGGATCCTTGCTCACTTCCCATTTTTGGAAGGCACTATAGAGTGGTTTGGGTACTCGATTAGATTTGAGTTATCTTTCCATCCTCAGACTGATGGACAGTCCGAGTGCACTATTCAAGTGTTTGAGGATATGCTTCAGGCCTGTGTGATAGATTTTGGGGCCCAATGGGATCAACAATTGCCTTTAGCAGAGTTTGCTTACAACAATGTTGTCATTCCAACATTCAGATGGCACCATTTGAGGCATTATATGGTCGGAGATGTAGATCGCCTATCAGGTGGTTTGATTCAAGTTTAGCTGATGTGTTGGGTGTTGACTTACTTAGAGATGCTATGGATCACATCTGGTTGATTCAGAATGTCGACAGCCTAAAGTTGCTAGAAGAGTTATGCTGATAGGAGGACTAGGCCTCTTTAGTTCATGGTTGGTGATAGTGTATGACTAAAGGTATCAACCATGAAGGCTGTGATAAGGTCTGGAAAGAAGGGAAAGCTTAGCCTTGGGTTTATTGGCCCGTTTGAGATCTTGAAGAGGGTAGGTGAGGTTGCTTATGAGTTAGCATTGCCGCTGCGACTATCAGTTGTTCATCCTATATTTCATGTTTCCATGCTCCGTCAATACATTCCAAATGAGACACATATGATTTCTTATAATTCCGTTGAGTTCGGTTCAGACTTGTCTTATTAGGGAGAGCTGATAGCTACATTAGATAGGCAGGCTTAGAGGTTGAAGTCCAAGGATATACCTTCAGTGAAGGTTCAGTGGTGACACCTTCCTGTTGAGGAGGCTACTTGGGAGTTGGAATCAGACATGCGGGCAAGATATCCAAGCCATTGTGAGGCTTTAGATATATTCATTCTCTTATGTTCGAGGATAAACATTATTTTTAGTGGTGAATGATTTTTGAGTTTATTTGTGAAAAATTACTATTTCTCCCTTTCGTATGTTGCTTTGGACCTCTTTTGAACTATCTGTGTTGTCAGAATGTAGAAATGGAGTTTTAAAAGTGGAAGATTTGATTTTTGGCATTTTTCGAATCATAAGTTATTTAAAAAGTGAGTTTTTGTTCCATTCAGAGTTTTGAGTGTTAGAATGGAAAATCATCAGTTCCATTAGCTCGGGAATGTTGAATCCGATTTAGGAGAAGTTATGAAACTAAATTTTGTAGTTACATTGGAGATTTTGGGCCTAAAGTTGCATTTTCAGTTGTTTCCAAAGCCAAAGTTTGACTTTGATCAATATTTAGAGTTCGAAAGCTCGGATCGAAATTTTGGCAGTTTCGGTAGTTTCGGATGGTATGGTGAAACTAACCCTAGAAATGACCTTGTTGTAATTTTTGGAGTTTCTAAGGGCAGTTTTGGTATTTTTAGTTTTAAACTAGTTTTATCGAGTACCGGCTCAAGGAGACCTCGAAATTGAATTCTGACATTTCCATTGCATTCGAAATTCCGTTTCTAGTAGGGTTACACCTTTGCTTTCTGTGTGTAGGATTTCAGATGAGTTTCAGAGGTTAAAAAACTTGTTTTGAATGGTGTTGGTGCAAGTTGACCACGGTCAACGCTAGTCAATATGGTCAAGTTGACCACGGTCATTAACGCCAGTCAATATGGTCAACACCCATTTTTCTTTTATCTTTATTGCTGAAAATTTCCGTTTCTTTCCCATTTTGACTACTCCATCATTTTTTCCCATTTTTGAATTTTAAAAAGCTTGGAGGTGCGATTTGAGCAAGAATTTTGTGGATTTTAATTTGGGTAATTTTCATAAACACCAAATCTTTTATTTCAGTATTTAAATTGTGATTTTGACTTGAAATTTTTGGTTTCAACCGTCCACTTTTTATGGGGTTTCAAGAACATGATTCAATCTTTAAACGATGATTTCTCCCTCAATTTCTACTCATATTTTATGAGATTTTCACCCATAAACTCCATTTTTTGTGTAGAACCAGATTTTGAGCTAAATTTTCATATTCGAAAATTCTTGAAATTTATTCCTAATTTTGACTATTTTGCCCTAGGATTCCATTCGTGCCAATATGGGTATCGAAATTCATCTTTTGATGTGTATTATCTATACTTGATAGTGGTTGATTGATTTTAGAGCTTGTTTCATGGTTAGGGTTGATCAAAAAGCTTGGTTCAAGTGTAGTTTCGACATCGAAGTAGGTTCGGCTAACCTTTTTGGGGACTGGATTTGAGTTATTGAATGTGATTATGTGACAATTGAAAGATTTAAATTACTTCATGAGTATTTGGATTGATATGATAGTATTTTGGCGAAAATATGATATCGGATATAATTTGGAATTGGAGTAATTGTGTTTTTGTTGGTAAATTGAGTTGTACTCTTGACAGTTGAGATATTTTGGATGCCATTGTGATAATATAAGACTTGTGATATTATTTGGGAAGTTTGGTGATAGTTTTTTGGTAAGTTGAGATACTTTTGGGAATCATGTGCATATTTTGGGACTTGTGAAGTTCAGTATCATCGGTATACGTGGTTATTGGTAAGAGTATGGTGATTTGAGACATGTTGACAGTTTGTGGTACCAGTTGTGACTCTTGGCATTACCTTTCTGATCCTACAGATATTACTTATCGGTATTCGTTTATATTATTGTTATATATCTTGATATTGTGGCATTGTGTGTCACGACCCAAAATCGGATCGCAACTAAAGAGAATAAAGTGAAGCAAAAGCAACCAAAACATTTAATACGAAATTCCAAAACCTGAAGTCATAAGTACATGAGCATCTAAAGTAGTGCGAATGAGCAAATACAACTGTCTCAAATGAAAATACAATGTTGTCTAAATAGGTAATACATAGTCTAATAACAAAAGAAAGTCTCAAAGAAACAACTATGACTCGAAGTCTGAGCCTCACCGTTGGATCTTGTAATGAAGAAGATCTCTGATGGAATAGAGTCAACTACTTTATAGGGGTTCATGTCCTCGATCTGCAAGGAGGAAATAAAGTAGGGGTGAGCACACTGAAATGTACTCTGTAGGTTCAACCGACTGGATAAGAGAAATTGAATAAGCATGTAATAACTAAGTGTCTCTACCACATGCATCACAAAGTTAGTACACATTATATACATAAAAAAGTAGATAAATGTAGTAAATATAGTCAAGGGTGCAATGCATATGAGATGTATAAATGCAATGGCATTGCAGGACATGTACATGGTGAAATCACGACCGTCGCAGGGCTGATGTACACATCTATCGAGCCGAAGCTACCAAATAGAACCCGAAGGCGTCGTAGGCCATCTACTCAAATATCTCAAGGCATTGCAGGCCATAAATTGAAGTATCTCGTGGCATCACAGGCCTTATATTAAAATATCTCAAGGCATCGCGGGCCTTATACTATAATATCTCAAGTAACACAATGGCTCAGGTGGTACAGATGCAATATGAGATATGTGCATGCCAATGCCACCATATAAGCATATATAAACAATATAGAGGGATAAATGATATGTATAACAACCATAACATCAAAAAGGCTATGCCAAGTGAATCAACTTGTACGACAATGCTATCAATAAATCTCTTATCACCATTCTCTAATCCATAATTAAATGTCAATGAAATCGGACTCTACAAGTCTCAAAATATGCTAAAAAATGTCGAATATATCACCATTATCATCAATTTATCACAAAACTCTCCAAATGGTATGATAAGTCTCATATTATCACAATAATATTTAGAATTATCTCGATTCTCAAGATTTTAATTTATCAATAGGATCACAATTTACTCAAATTTCAGCATAACAGGTATCACATTTCCATCAAAATTCCATCATATCAGCCTATTTACTCAAGAATCAATCTAAATCTTACAATTATCACATGAACATATCCAATAACTCAAATCCAGTCCCAAAAAGGTTAGCCAAACCTACCTCAATGACGAATCCAAACTCGGACAAGCTTTCAATCAACTCAAGCCTCCAAATGATCACCAAATCAGACAATCGCCAAAAGCCTTCCACATTAACCTTCGTAAAAAATCTCCCAAAAGCTTGAAATATTTGAGAAATGGAGTAAAAATGGTGGTTCCAAGATTTAATACTGTACAGGTGAAAAATACTATCCCCAAACGTGGGATGGGGCTGGCGAACATGGAGGGGAAGGCCAACCAATGCTTCGCAAATGCAGAACAAGATTCGCAAATGTGAAGAAGTCCACTGACCAACCTCCATGAACGGGGAGTCACTATCGCGAACGTGAAGAGTAGACAGGACAAGCCTCCGCATACGTGGAGGCACTAGCGCAAATGTGGAGTATAAAGGTAATTGCACTAGAAACCTGATATATCAGCCAACTTTAAAACTCGAAACGGACCCGCGGAACTCATCCAAAATTAGAATTACATAAACCAAATATGTATCCGAACTAGAAATGGTGAACCAGACTCAACGAAATAATCAGAATTTAATTTCAAGGTCTTCTTGACACATTTACCCATGCAACTCAAATAAACTAGTTTAAAGCTCAAAATATCAAAAATGCCCTTGAAAAATCTAAAAATTATGACGAGACCATTTCTAGTATTAGTTTCACCATCTGAAACTACTAGAACTATCGGAATTTTCTAAACTCTGAATGTTGACCGAAGTGAAACTTTGGCTCCAGAAACAACTAAAATGCAACTTTGGGTCTAAAAACTTCATTTTAACTCCGAATTTAGTTATGTAACTTCTCTAAGACCGAATTCGACATTCTGGAGCTGATGAAATAGATGGATTTTTGATCTAACACATGAAACTCCTAGTGGTACCTAAACTCACTTTTTCAACAACTTAAGCTTCCAAAAAATTCCAAAACTCATATTTTCAACTTTTAAAACTCAGAATTTTTGTTCAAACAATATAGATTATTCAAAATAGGTCCAAAGTAACTTACGAAAGGGCAAAATAGTAATTTTTATAGATAATCTCAAAAATGACCAACAAGGTCATAATATTATTCACCACTAAAAATAATATTCGTCCTCAAACATAAAGAAAGAAAAGGTACATGAAGCCTCAAAAAGGTTAGGATCTGGCCGGCATATCTAACTCCAACTCCCAAGTAGCCTCATCAACTGGTCAGTGTCGCCACTAAACCTTCACTGAAGGGTATCTACTTGGACCTCGACCTCCGGACCTGCTTGTCCAATACAGCTACTAGCTCCTCCTCATAAGCCAAGTTTGAACTCAACTCAACTGAATCATAAGAGATCATATGGGACTCATATAGAATGTATCGGAAGAGCATGAAAAACTTGAAATATAGGATGAACTACTGATAGTCTCAGTGGCAATGCCAACTCAGAGGCTACTTCACAAACTCTCCTCACAATCTCAAATGGGCTAATAAATCTAGGACTGAGCTTGCCCCTCTTCCCGAATCTCATCACACCTTTCATGGGTGAAAATTTCAGCCAAACATTGTCCCTAATAGAGAACTCAAGAGGCCTAGTCCTCCACTCTACATAACTTTTCTGGTGGCTCTGAGCTGTCAATAGCCTACCCTGTATCAATCGAACCCGATTCATGGCATCCCTGAGTAGATCCACACTAAACACATTTGTTGAACCCTAGTCAAACCATCATATGAAAGATCTACTCCTCTGGCCATACAAAGCCTCAAATGGTGTCATCTGATTGCTAGAGTGATAACTGTTGTTATATGCGAACTCTGCCAATAGTATCCTTCAACAACTGAATAGTGAGCTCGGACTGTCCATCAGTCTTGGGGTGAAAAGGTGAACTTAAATACAATCGAGTACCCAAAAAACACTGTAGAGCCTGCAAAAAATGACAGGTGAACACATAATATCTGTTTGACACTATATACACTGGCAACCTGTGCAATTTGATAATCTCCAAGATATACAACCTAGCCAACTGCTCCTTACTATAGCTAGTCTTCATCGATATAAAGTGAATCGAATTGGTCAAACGATCAACAACCACCAAAATTTAATCGAACTTGCCCAAGGCCAAGTGCAATGATGTAACAAAATCCACAGTCACTCGCTCCCACTTCCACTCAGGAATGGTCATCCTTTGCATCGATCCACCGGGCCATTGATGCTCGTACTTGATTTGTTGGCAATTCAAACACTTTGCCACGAACTCAGCTATATCCCTTCTCATCCCTAATCACTAATAATGTTATTTTAGATCATGGTACAGCTTTGCCACACCAAGATGGATGGAATATCTGGTACAATGTGCTTCCTTCAATCTCATCCAATCCCTTACCTTAGGCACACAAACTCTACCATTTATCCTCAAAAAACCATCAGAATTAATAGTAGCCTTTTTGGTTTCACCCTTCAACACTTTTTCATGAATCACATATAATCTAGTATCCTCAAACTAGTGAGCATATATTTGATCAAGCAATGAAGATCTAGCCTTGACAAAGGCCAAAATACTTTGAGAAGGGGAAATATCTAACTGAACCATCTGTTTAGAAAGTGACTGAACCTCCAAAGCTAAGGGCCTCTCCTCAGAGCTCAAGAATGCCAAACTCCCCATACTAGAGGCCCTTCGGCTCAAAGCATCTGCCACCACATTTTCTTTTCCAGAGTGATATAGAATAGAGATATCATAGTCATTTAGCAACTCCAACCACCTATGTTGTCTCATGTTCAAATTAGGCTGAGAAAAAAAATATATTTGAGACTCTGGTGATCGGTAAAGATCTCACAATGCACCCCACAGAGATAATATCACCTTATATTCAACACAAACACTGCCGCAACCAACTCTAAATCATGGGTAGGATAGTTTCTCCTATGGACCTTCAACTATCTAGAATCATATGTTATCACCTTCTCCCTTTGCATCAATACACCACCCAAACCCACTCCAAAAGCATCATAATATACCACAAATGGCAATCCCTTCTCGGGCAAAGCAAAAATAGGTGTTGAAGTCAATAAATCCTTGAGCTTTTGAAAACTCGCATCACACTCCTTTGACTACTAAAATGGCACATACTTCTAAGTAAGCCTGTTCAGTGAGGCTGCTATAGAAGAGAATCCCTGAACAAAACACTAATAATACCTAGCCAAACAAATGAAACTCCAAATCTCATTCATAGGGGTAGGCCAAGCCCACTCATGAAAAGTTGCCACGTTGGAAGAATCTATCATAATACCATTCTTTGTCACCAAATGCAAAAGCAAAGCTACATACTCAAGCCAAAACTCACACTTTGAGAACTTGACATATAACTTCCCTTCCCTCTATTTTTGGAGTACAATCCTCAAGTGTTGAACATAGTCTGATTTATTATTGAAATAAACCAAGATGTCATTTATAAACACAATCACAAGTATGTCCAAGTAGGGTTTGAACACTTGGTTCATCAACTCTATAAAAGTAGTCAGGGTATTAGTCAACCCGAATGAGATAACACGAACTCATAATGACCATAACAGATCCTGAAAGTTATCTTCGAGATATCAGACTTCCAAACTCTCTATTAATGATAGCCAGTACCGAGGCACCCTACAACTGGTCAAAAAGATCATCAATGTAAGGCAAAGGATACTTGTTCTTGATGGTCACTTTGTTTAGCTAATGATAATCAATACACATATGCATAGTGACATCCTTCTTCTTCACAAATAAGACATGAGCACCCTAAGAAGATACACTGGAATGAATAAACCCTTTCTTCAATAAATCCTCCAATTTCTCTTTCAACTCCTTCAACTCAGCTAGAGCCATCCGATAGGGGAAATAGAAATGGGATTAGTGCCCGACTCTACATCAATAACAAAGTTAATATTATGATCCGGAGAGACACCATGCAAATTAGTTAGGAACATATCCACAAACTCTCTAGCAACCCTGGTGGTCTCTAATGATGATGACTCCTGAGAATAAACCCAAACTTAAGCCAAATATGACAAGCATCCTTTATCCATCAACCGATGGATATACATATAAGAAAAACAACCTCAAATAGGAGCTAGGTACTCTAGTCCAAGCCAACTGAGGCAAATCAGGGCAAGATAAGGTCACGATCTTTGCATGACAATCCAGGATAGCATGAGGAGGTGATAACCAATCCATACCTAATATCACATCAAAGTTGACCATATCTAGCAATATCAAGTAGGCAATAGTATCTCTCCCCATAAAAATCATAACACAATTCCGTACACCCAATACACCACTAATGTTTTACCTACCAGGGTGGAAACACAAATAGGCTCGACAAGGGGCTCATACAAAACATCAATATCTGAAGCAAAATAAGCCAATATATAAGAATAAGTAGAGCCTGGATCAAATAAAATTGAAGCAAAATGGTGGCATTCTAGGATCATACCTGTGATAACTGCATTAGAGGCCTTTGCCTCTACTTTATCTGGAATAGCATAGCAGACTCTATGCCCACCACTAGTCTATGAGCCTCCACGAGCTCCACCTCTCCCCATGCTACGAGCCCCTCTAGTACCACCCCTCATGCCTTGAGAGGTGTCCTTGGGTGTTGAGGCTAGAGCCGAATGGGCTGACTGGGAGCCTGAGGCTTGGGTGGGAGGTACATAGTGAGGGAAATGATAGCCAAGTGCCCAATCTCATCACAATGATAACAAGCCCTAGTCTTTCTTTCTTTGAGATGACTGACTTGAAAAGCCACCACATCTGGCCGCACCAAAAGAGTTATCTTGGCCTATCTGAGTAAGCCTTAACCTGTCAATACTATCAGATGCGGGGATGGCTGCATAGACTACCCGACCCAGATGGCCTTGCCTCTGAAACTCTTTATCTCATGGTGGGGGTCTACTAAATTGGTCATGTTGATGAAATCTCTTCTTACCACCCTGTCTATCATGTCTGATACGCTCTTTCATACGAGCATGATCTACCACTCTCTGACATGTGGCCCCAGCCAGAACCAAGGAAGTTGTGGCCTCTTGAAGATACCCCGCCAATCCCTTGGCAAAGTGCCAAATCCTCTCAAACTTCGTAGGGATACTAGACAAGGCATATATGGATATTGTATGAAATCTGGCCTCATAGTCCGATACTAACATAGAACCCTGCTGAAGTTTATCAAACTCATCCCGACAGCTCTCCCGAAGGCTATATGGTACGAACCTCTCCACGAATACCTCTATAAACTACTCCCATGTCATAACTGGTGATCCAACCGATCAACGAGCCAAAACTGATCTTGACCACTCCTTGGCTAGGCCAGTGAACTGGTAAGAGGTATAAGCAACTCCATGTGACTCAAGGATGGCCAAATTACATAACCGGTGTTGCGCCTCATTTTCGAACCAGTCAAAATAGCTCGCAACATCATGTGGCCGTGCTCTCTGATTTTAGAAAATTTTGTTTAGAGTCGCCACCTAATTTTAAGGAAAATATTAGTAAACTAGTTTAAAAAAATGTAAATGTAGACTCTGTTTTGATTTGCGAAACCAGTAAAATTCTAGGTAAAGGTTTTGGTTACTCGGGGGGAAGGTGTTAGGCATCCCTCAGAACCTATCTGAAGATAATCCTTAAACTTAGTTTAGGAAAATATAATTAGTGATAAATTATTCATTTATTTTCTTAAAATTAATGATGAAAAAAATAATGATTAATTTGAGTTAGAAAAAAGAACAAAATACAAGGTATGTCATACGTATTGTCTATAATATCTATGGAAAGCTTTAATGATATTATATTTTTTTTTTTTGCAATAAAAGTGAATAATCAATATAATAGATAGATAAACTTGAATTGTGTGAGAATTCATATATTAGAAAAATATATACGCATGTTTAAAATCATATGGGATGAATAAACCTATAAAATATATCGTAAGCAGTTCATGGAAATAGTGGTTATGAAAACTTATCACTTTATTTACAAAATCAAGATGAAAGATGAAATAAGATAATGGGTTGTGTAGATATATAACAATACACATAATTTGAGTAAAAATTAAATAAAATGAGATTTTGAAGTAAAATAAATAACTAAAATAACATAAAATAAAGTAAGAAAAATTTATGTAAAACTTGTGATCTTGTATGTGTATAAAATAAAATAAGATATGTTTATGTATGTTGTCAAAAATATATGGGACTTATTATTTTATTTATGTGCACTGATAAAATGACAACAACTATATATTGTAGTAGAAATATGTTAGGACGTAAATTTTTTATATTTTATCTATAAATAAATAACATTCATAAAATGACGATGGATATAAAATAAGGATATGATTTGTAGAAAATTATATATCAAGTATAGAGGAAACTAAGATAAAATATATACTTTGTGTACGATGTATATACAAATATATATACACCTTGTATTATTGAACCTGTTAAAGAAAAATTTAAATCTCGAAAGGTTATGTTAAGAAAATAGCATAATACCCGAGTCATATTTATTCTTTAAAAAATACAATAATTTGTAAGAAATTAGTCAAAAAAATTTAGGATGCTATAATACATTTTATTTTATTAAAGAAAATCCGTTAAAAGATTTAAAATGACCCAAATGAGAATATTATATTTTATTTGGAAAAAAATAAACTTAAAACCTAAAGTGGCCTAATTATGGGGTCCATTCTATAATTATATTAATTTGATAAAATATATGGTTAACATTCATTATGATAAATAATTTATTCCTTCAAGTGGTTATTTAAGTCTTTAATTAGTCAGAAATACTAAAATAATATTTAAGATAATCTTTTCTAAGAACTTTGACTTATTTCAAAAAGACTTTTAAAAAATGATTATAAAAATTTGTCCAATGTAATACCCGGTAAAATTACCAAAACACTCCTAGAGGAAAGATGTGCGCATAATGCATCTTCCCATGCTCCGCTGGCAAATCCGAGGCCGAATTTGCGATCAACATAAAAATTGAGTTGAAGAGTGGTCTCGGTTGATCTTGAGAGCAATCGTATCAAAAGATAATTTTTCGATGCAAAAAGGCGAACCAGTGAGGGTGTGCGGCATTTTATTCCAAAAGTTTTCTATGGGATTGGAAAGCTCGTTTGGAGAATTTTCAATGAAAAACACCAAAAATTGACACTGTCCGCATTGCGGACCCATGTCCCGAGATGGATTTTTGTAAAATTTTGTGAGGGGCATCTAGACCTTTCCAAACCCTTCCTAGGCCTAAACCATGATCAATATGAGTCGATTTAAGCGAACCCCATTCTAGGTCATTCTAAGTTCTTGAAAAAGATTAGGGTTAAAGAGGAGCATAAAATTGAGGAGTCGAGGAGAGTTCTTGAGGATTGATTATCCAAAAGCTTCACACCAAGTATGTAAAGCTAAAATAAAAGCATGAGATTGTTCTCTCATGTGCCCCATAGATGGTCATAAAAGAGTTGAGAGTCTAATGAGGCTACATACAAAATTCTTGATGGTTTCTTGAAATTTTGCATATATAATACATGTATTTTCTTATGTTAATGATCATCATAAACTTGTTTTCTTTAATTGAATATTTTTCATGAGAAATTGTTTAACCATACATGTTAACTTTTGAAAGCATGCATGAATGAACCTAGGAAATGAGTCTAGGGCCTTGATTTGAGAATGCCGATTGTGATTGTGATGTGAGGATGATGTTGAGTTGAAAGAACTTGGTGAGTATCTATCAATGATCTCTAATGGATTGTTCCCTAATGATTGTCCTAAGCTTTGAGCTACTGATTGATGAGAGCCTCTATGAGACTGATTAGATGATGAGTGCCTCCACGAGGCTCATTGAGATGGTTCGAATGAAGATGGATTGTTTTATGAGTATTGAGTCCTCGGAGGAATATCGAGCACTGAAATGGGTAAGAGTAATACCAACTCGCATTCATTAACTACATAGCCAAGCGTAGGTGAGGATTAGAACCACTACATTATATTGAGGTTCCCTCTGGATAGAAGTCCCTGAAACAATAGAGGACTTGTAGATTGTCGTTTCCATTTTGGATTATCCATTACGGTTTTGATTCGTTCTCTACCTAGCAAGTATAGAAAGGCGGTGGCAACACCGGTAGGATGTTGTACAATCACTGGCTCATAAGTGATTGTTGTCGAATAAGAGAAATTTCCAAAAAGTTCCCACATTGAGTACTCTGAGTCGAGACGAGATGAGTAGAGTTGAGTCAAATTTGATTGATGATGGTTGATTGGTTGATGGGTCACTTGTCTACTCTTTACTCTTTTTTTAGATAGACATGTGACATTTTGATTTGGTTATTATTCTGAGTTGATATTATTTCCATATTATTCTACGTGTTTCTATTGCATTCAACTATTTTAAATATCGTACATTCCACATACTGACGCCACTCGGTGCCGCATCATTTCATGATGCAAATACAGGGATTAGAGATCGTCAACAGTCACATCGCTGAGGATCTGAGCAGTTTAGTGGATTGGTGAGCCTCCCTTACTTCGGAGGATTCATTACATTTAGTTCATCTTGCTCACTAGAGTTAGACTTTTGAGTTAGGTTTACTTTATTTGAGGTAGTCATGGGTCTATAATTGACACCATATGATAGTGATAGAGCCTTCAAAGACTAGAGGTGAATGTTGATGATAAGACTTGTTGAGCTAGTTTCTTACTACTAGCCCTGCCAAAAATGACAAACAAACACCAACTTGAGCAGCTAATTTCAACAACAACAACTCTTCTTTAGAACAACACTTGAACCTTAAAGCAGCAATAAAACTTAAGGCTAGTTCGTAGTCAACAAAATCGATTTAAATCAACTTAATGGACCAAAATACTACGCAGGTCACCAAAAAATCAACTCTAGGAAAATGAATTATGTAAGCCAAAAACTTTCTGCCAGAGAGAGGAGAATTTCATACTTATTGATACGAGAATAGGTAATACATAGTCTAATACAGAAGTCAACAAAAGAAAGTCTCAAAGAGAGAACAGTGTAACACCCGACAAAAAATACCAAAATACCCCTAGAAGAGAGATGTGCGCATAATGCATCTTTTCATGCTTGCATGACAAATTTGAGTTCGGATTTGTGATCAGCACAAAAATTTGAGTGGAAAATGGTCTCGGTCGATTTTTAGAGCGACCTAATCAAAAAATAATTTTTCGACCCGAAAATAAAAAATAGTATTAATGCACGACAAAGGCGCGTCGCGCCTCTATAGTGAACTTACACTTACCTATTTTTAAATTTTTTTCGACGAAATTGAAAAATTCGTTTGAGAGATTTTCAAAGAAAAATACACTTGTACGCGACAAGTCCGCGTTGCGGATTGGGTTATTCCGAAGCTGAAATTTTTTTAAATTTTGTGAGGGGCATTTTGGATAATCCCCAACCCCTCCTAAACTCAATACACGATCTAATTAGGTCGTTTTAAGCGTAAAAAGGGTTGTAAACCCCCATTCTATGTCATTCTAAGTCCTTTGAAAACCCTTAATAAAAAGACTAGGGCTTGAGGAAAGAGGAGAAGAGCTTGAGATGGAGGAATTCAAGAGGAAATCCTTGAAGAGATTGTTGAAAGCTTCATCCCTGGTATGTAAGTCTAAACTAAAAGCATGAAATTTTCCTCTAATGTGCCCCATAGATGGTCATAGAGGAGTTGAGTGTTCATGAGTCCCCCTACATGTTCTCAAGTTGACTCTTGAATATCTTCTTATAAATTATGTCTACTTTCATGTATTTTCGTATATTGATGATCATCATAAACTTATTTTCTTGAATTGAGTGTTTTCATGAGTTGCATAACCCTACATGTTGACTTTTGAAAGCATGCATGAATGAGTCTAGGGGTTGAGTCTAAAGCCTTGCCGTGAGATTTTTGATTATGACCATAAATGATGATGAGTTGATAGAGCTTGATAGCCCTAAGAGTCTCCTTAAATGAACTCTAATGATTGTCTATTCGATTGTTCCTTAATGATTATTCCAAGCTTTGAGCTACTAATCGAGTTTGATTGATGATAGGGTTAAAGTCCCTATGAGTTGATCGAGGGTAGGGTTACCCTAGAGTCCCTATGAGATACTGATCAATCACGGGGTTAAAGTCCCTGTGTGATTGGTTGAGATAGAGGTATTATGAGCATTGAGTCTTGGGAGGAGTATCGAGCACCAAAATGGGTAAGAGTGAATCCCACTCACACTCATTAACTACTGCGTAGGAGTGGATTGATTCCATGAAAGTTGGATAAGTTCTTATTTGGAGGACTAACTATCCATTAAAGTCGGAGTTGTCCCCCTTTTTGAAGTCCCTGAAACAATAGAGGACTCGAGAGACTCGATCCCTTGTGGATCATAGGAGTTCCTTACCTAGAAAGTATGGAACGGACGTGGCAACATCGGCGGGATGTTGTATAATCACTGGCTCATAAATGATTATTGTCGGATAAGAGAAACTCCCAAAAGTTCCTATCTTGAGTACTTTGAGTCAAGTCGAGTTGAGATAAGTTGTATTGAGTTGAGTAGAGCTCTGTTGAGTTGAGTTTATTGATGAGGTTGATTGGTTGGTGTGTCACTCGTCTAATCTTTACTCTTCCTTTAGATATACATGTGACATTTTGATTTGGTTATTATTCTGAGTTGATGTTATTTCCATATTATGCTACTTGTTTCTCTTTCAATTAGCTATTTACATCTTGTACATTCCACGTACTGACGCCAGTCGATGTTGCATCATTTCATGATGCAGATACATGGATTAGAGGTCGTCAACAGACATATCGTTAAGGATCTGAGCAGTTCAGTTTATTGGTGAGCCTCCCCTACTCCGGAGGATCTCCCATTATTTATTTCATCTTTCTTTAGAGTTAGACTTGATTTAGCTTTATTTTGATTGAGGTAGCCATGGGGTTGTCATTAGCACCAATTGATAGTGATAGAGGCTTCATAGACTAGAGTCAAATGTTGATTGTTGAGACTTGTTGAGCTAGTTTCTTTCTACTAGCCCTTTTATTTATAATATTATTTTGAGACTAGATGAGATGTGCCCATTACTTTCCTTTGTCTTTCGCTGATTATCTTGAATTACTGATTGAATGAATGTGATGAGGCCAAGTGGTTCGCTTGGGGACTAGCAATAGTCTCTGGGTGTCGGCCACGCCTAGGGTACCCTTTCGGGGCATGACAAACTTGGTATTAGAGCACATAGTTCAAGTGTCCTAGGGAGTCTATGAAGTCGTATCTAGTAGAGTCGTGTTTATGGGCGTGTTTTCGTCTACACTTTATAAGTAGGAGGCCGGCTATAGGACATTAGGAATTGTTACACTTCTTTCTTATTCTAAATTCGTGCGATAGGGTTAAACTCTAAGAAAGCTCTCTTCCGATTCGTGTGTTACGCGTTTACAGACTTGTGACCATGTTTCCAAGAGGAGCTGATGATGTGAAAGGTTGTGCAGCCAGACAGAATGCTAACCACCGAGCCCCGAAACCAGGATGGACCTATAGGCCCAGCCTTCCCTTCCGTGCAGCCACCCCAGGCTGACATCATCAATGCTGAGCTTGCTAGGCCGTCCAAACTTTGGCCCAGGCTGTGACCAAACTGGTTGCTAGACGGGGGGCAGGTAGGCGGGGTGTCCCAAATACATCTGGAGTCCATGAGTCCTTGAGGATGAACCCACCTAGGTTTAAGAGGTCGAAGAGGAATAGGAATAAGAGTCACTTTTAAGCAGAGCCTCATAGCTTTAGGGCTCAGGGATCTCAATCACAGGCTAGCGTGGCTCTAGGTTCCAAAGGCAAGCCGCCTTGTGGCATGTGTGGCAAGTTTCACTTGGGAAAATACCGTGATAGGAGTGGTGGATGTTACAAGTGTGGCCAAGAGGGTTACTTCCAGAGGAAATGTCCAAAGTGGGCCAAAAATGCTCAAGCTTCTACCCCGGCACCACTAGTGAGAGAAGATAATGAAGATTTTCCAGATGTCTCCCCCAATGTTGTGACTGGTATGATTCGAGTCCTTACTTACTTTTGATGATTATTCATGAGAGAGAAACTTGTGTCTCTAAAGAGTTTATTGTTACCAACTAAAGGGTGAGGTCTTATACCACCCTGAGTAGAGTTGTCATTCTAGAGCTAGAATGATGACGATAGAAAGGAAAGGATGAGATAGTGAGAGTGATAGTTGATTGGCTCTTGTAATTAGAGTTATATGCCCATTAGGTAAGTAGTGAGATGACGAGTCGATTGCTATACGTTTGATGAAAGAGTGGTGAGTACCCTATGATTGTCATGATGAGGTATAGAGAGGGAGCTAGTGTTAGAATGTGTTAGAGCGTGCTCAAAACTAGGAAGAGTTCTATGTTGATGTATCCTGGTATTTGTATTGTGAGGGTGAGACGTGGATGTTGAATAGAGGGACAGAGTGCTTTCAATGTGATAGAGCTACACTAGGCTTATAATTCTGAAGAAAGAGCCCCATGAGGTTTATATAGTTATAAGCTTAGCTAGGTAAAGGGGTATAGTGAGTGGAGGAATGGTACTTAAGTTGTGAAAAGCGGATGTGTTGAGTGAATACCAGCTATGAGATTTTAGTGGGCTTATGCTCTGAAATTTGCCTAGTAAATGTAAGATTGGTGTGATGTTGGAGAGGTGTGTGATAGATGCGTGTGTTAGAACTAGACTCTAAGCTTAAATGTTGAGGAGTAGTGGTAAAGAGGAGACAACATCGTGAGAGTGATAGTTTTAGTTGGAGATTTGCCCTAAGAGGTTCACCATAGTGTGTGTTTCAGATTAAAGAGTTAGCTTGCAAGGAGTATGATGTTATGAGTATGGTATAAGTGTCGTTAGATGGAAAGAGCAAATTAAGGACGAAACATTTGATAGGAGAGGTTATATTGTAAGAGTTAGGGGACGTGGTTATGTACGCCATTAGAGCAGCAAATATAGAAAGATTTCCCTAGCGACAGGAGGAAGGTAAGAGTGGTATCTTTGAAGAGAGTCTTAGTGGCTATTTTATATATGCGACTATAGTATGATAAACGAAGTTTAAGATGCCTATTCTTGTGGATAGTGATTCCTCGATCATGTGGAGGTATATGTTTATAGCCTAGTAGAGGAAATTGATTCGCAAAACTTGAGAGATAACCTTTGAGCTAAGGGGGAAGATGATGAGATGATAAATCTAAGAAAATCTTAAGGTTTCGATAGAGATGGGTTAATCAAGTTCATTACCATATCATTCGTACCTTGTTCTTCCATTGAGGTGATACCCTATTCCCGTATGGTATATGACTATCATGCCTATGGCCTAGTCCTATGTACCACTTGTTGATTGTCATTCATATTGAGTTGTGAGGATGAAAGGCGATGAATTCATTCATTAATTTTGATCTTACCCCATGGATTTAAGAGTTTCTACTCATATGTTAAATGAGATATGACCTGAGTTTTATACTGTGGATAGTTTTGTGAACCCAAATTGAGTCTCAATAGACGAGGGAGATTGTACTTCATTGCGAACGTTCTCAAGTAAGATTTCTCAATTAAATCGTGCTAATAATCTTCGTTTCAAGTTCATTGAGTGATCCTCTCTTCCCAGTCTTAATGGAAATGTTGATGAGAATAGAGGAGTGAGGGTTGATTAGAGAGTGTAAGGGTCCTTTATTCTGATGTCATCTTACGCATGCCCGACCTTTGATACATTATGTTAATGTTGATGGTAGGATGTAGAGTATCAAAGTTTTAGATGTAGAATCATGCTTATTTGGCATGAGGAGGTAGTAGTTGGGGTTTTCCCCAAAGCGGGAGATGACGAGTCCCTCTAGGCCCAAGTAGCGATGCTGATAATAGTAGACAGAGAATGAGGATAGATGAGGAGCAGTGAATGTATCCTTATTGTGACATTGGTGTTGTACTTGTGTCATGTAGGGGTATGGATAGAGATAGGGAGGAGGGAAAGAATGAAACCTTATGATGTGCGATAGATGGGTAAGAGTATGTTGGTATGTCTTTGAGTAAGAGCTTGTGAATGGAGGAGGTAGAAGTACTAAGTAGGCTTGAAAACTCTTAGATATAGTTGAAGTGGTTAGAGTAATAGGCTTGAAAGCATGGTTTTTATTATGCGAGTATTGATGATAGACAGTTGAAGTCTTCGTGATGAGGGTTTCAAGTAAAGATAGTGGAGTAGTGAAGCGGACTAGTGATCTTTTAGGGAAAGTCCCTGTGAGAGTATAGGGCTTGAGTATTAAGGATTAGCCATGTACGGACATGATCATCTTAACAATAGCACCATGAGGCTCAGAAGTAGGCTCGAATGAAATAAGAGGACGTGGATAGGCAGGGAGTTGAATAGGAACTATAAGTTTAAGTTGACGGAGAAGAGTGCCATGAAAGTAAACACAATTAAGGTGGAGCGTTTAGCTTGAGAATGCCCTTAGAGTCTTGTATATCACGATGGTCCCCTTTCTCAATTAGAGTTGACGACTTCCTTCTTGAGTTCAAACAACTGATTTACAAAGTGTTTAGATGATTCGAATCGATTAACTTTCGATGTTCCATTCATGCCTTGATGTCAACCTTTACTCATCATTCGAGGATGAATGATCCCAAGGGGGAGATACTGTAACACCCAACAAAAATTACCAAAATACCCCTAGAAGAGAGATGTGCGCATAATGCATCTTCCATGCTCGAATGGTAAATCCGAGGCCAGATTTGCAATCAGCAAAAAAATTGAGTGGGAAAATGGTCTCAGTTGATTTTTAGAGAGAACCGATCAAAAGATTATTTTTCGATCCGAAAACGAAAAATAGTGTTGATGTGCAACAGAGGCGCGTCACACCTCTGTAATGGACTTAAAATTAATTTTTTCAAATTTTTTTCGACAAGATTGAAAAACTCATTCAGGAAATTTTTGGAGAAAAATATACTTGTACGCGACCAGTCCGCAACGTGGACTGGGTTATTCCAAAGCTGGAAATTTTCTAAATTTTGTGAGGGGCATTCCGGATAATCCCCAACCCCTCCTAAACTCAATACACGATCTAATTAGGTCATTTTAAGCGTAAAAAGGGTTTTTAAACCCCATCTAAGTCCTTCAAAAAGCTGTAACAAAAAGACTAGGGCTTGAGGAAAGAAGAGAAGTGCTTGAGATTGAGGAATTCAGAGGAAATCCTTAAAGCGATTATTGAGAGCTTCATCCCTGGTATGTAAGGCTAAATTAAAAGCATGTGATTGTCCTCTAATGTTCCCCATAGATTGTCATAGAGGAGTTGAGTGATCATGAGTCCCCCTACATGTTCTTAAATTGACTCTTGAATATCTTCATATAAATTATGTCTACTTTCATGTACTTTTGTATGTTGATGATCGTCATACACTTGTTTTCTTGAATTTAGTGTTTTCATGAGAAAATTACATAACCCTACATGTTGACTTTTGAAAGCATGCATGAATGAGTCTAGGGGTTGACTCTGAGCCTTGACGTGAGATTGTTGATTGTGATCGTAAATGATGATAAGTTGATAGAGCTTGATAGTCCTAAGAGTCTCCTAAAATGAACTCTAATGATTGTCCATTTGATTTTTCCCTAATGATTGTTCCAAGCTTTGAGCTACTGATCAAGTTTGATTAATGATATGGTTAAAGTCCCTATGAGTTGATCAAGGGTAGGGTTAGAGTCCCTATGAGATACTGATCGATCACGGGGTTAAAGTCCCAGTGTGATTGGTTGAGATGGAGGACTAATGAGAATTGAGTCTATGGAGGAGTATCAAGCACCGAAATAGGTAAGAGTGCGTCCCACTCACACACATTAACTACATTGCCAAGCGTAGGAATGGATTGATTCCGCTAAAGTTCGATAAGTTCCTATTGGAGGACTAAGTATCCATTAAAGTCGGACTTGTAAATAGAGGACTCGAGAGACCCGATCCCTTGTAGATCATAGACGTTCCTTACGTGGAAAGTATGGAACGGTCGTGGAAACATCAGTGGGATGTTGTACAATCACTGGCTTATAAGTGATTGTTGTCTGATAAGAGAAACTCTCAAAAGTTCCCACCTTGAGTACTCTATGTCGAGTCGAGTTGAGATGAGTACCATTGAGTTGAGTTCCATTGAGTTGAGTTGATTGATGAGGTTTATTGGTTGATGGGTCACTTGTCTAATCTTTACTCTTCCTTTAGATAGATATGTGACACTCTGATTTGATTATTATTCTGAGTTGATGCTATTTCCATATTATTCTACCTGTTTCTGTTTCAATCAGCTATTTTACATACTGTACATTCCACGTACTGACGCCACTCAGCGTTGCATCGTTTCATGATGCAGATACAGGGATTAGAGTTCATCAATAGGCACATTGTTGAGGATCTGAGCAGTTTAACTTATTGGTGAGCCTCCCCTACTGTGGAGAATCCCCTATTATTTATTTCATCTTGCTTTAGAGTTAGACTTGATTTAACTTTATTTTGATTGAGGTAGCCATGGGTTTGTCATTGGAACTACGTGATGGTGATAGAGGCTTCATAGACATGAGTCGAATGTTGTTCGTTGAGACTTGTTGAGCTAGTTTCTTTCTACTAGCCCTTTTGTTTATAATATTATTTTGAGACTAGATGAGATGTGCCCATTACTTTCCTTTGTCTTCCGCTGATTGTCTTTAATTATTGATTGAATGAATGTGATGAGGCCAAGTTCTTCACTTGGGGACTAGCAATAGTCTCTGGGTGCCGGCCACACAGAGGGTACCCTCTCGGGGTGTGACAAATGGCGACTTGAAGTCTGACCTCATCGTTGGATCTAGTAATGAAGAAAATCTCTAATGGAATATAGTCAACTACCATGTGCGGGTCCCTGCCCTCGATCTGCAGGAAGGAAACAAAGTAGGGGTGAGCATCCCAAAATGTACTCAGTAGCTTCAACCGACTGAGTAAAAGAAATGAATAAGCATGTAATAGATAAGAGTCTCTACCACCTGTATCACAAGGTTAGTACACAATATTCACATAAATAAAAGCAGATAAATGTTGTAAATGGAGTCAAGGATGCAATGCATATGAGATGTATGAATGCAATGGCATCACAGGCTATATATGTGGTGCAATCATGACCGTCTCAGGGCTGTTGTACACATCTGTCGAACCGAAGCTACTATATAGAATCCGGGGGCATTGCAGGCCATAAACTCAAATATCTTATGGCATTGCAGGACATAAACTAAACTATCTTGAGCGTCGCATAACTCATACTGAAGTATATCAAGGTGTCGCAGGCCTTATACTGTAATGTCTCAAGTTACAAAATGGCTCAGGTGGTATATATACAATATGAGATGTGTGTATTCCAATGCTATAATACAAGCATATATAAACAATATAGAAGGATAAGTGATATGTATAATAGCCATATATCAAAAAGGCTATGTCAAGTGCATCAACTAGTACCATAATGCCTTTATATAAGTCTCACATCACCACTCTCTCATCTATAATTATATGTCAATGAAACTAGACTCTGCAAGTCCCAAAATATGCTCAGAAATCTCGAATATATCACTATTATCATCAATTTACCACAAAATTCTCCAAATGGTATCACAAGTATCATATTATCAAAATAATATTTAGAATTATCTCAATTCTCAAGATTTCATCTCAATTTATCAATGGGATAGTAATTTACTCAAATTTCGGCATAATCTGTATCATATTTCCATCCAAATTCTATCATATCATCTCATTTACTCAAGAATAAATCTACATCTTACAATCATCACATGAACATATCAAATAACTCAAATCCAGTCCCAAAAAGATTAGCCGAAACTGCACTCAGATAAACTTTTAATTAACTCAAGCCTCCATACGATCATCAAATATGACAATTGCCAAAAGATTTCCACAAAAACCTTCATAAAGAATCGCCCCAAAAGCTTGAAATATTAAAAAAAAAATAAAGTAAAAACGGTGGGTTTTGGATTTAACACCGTACAAGAGAAAAATACTCTCCGCGAATATGAGGAGGGGCCGGCGAACGCGGAGGGGAAGGCTAATCGATGCTCCACAAATGTGGAATAAGATCCGTGAATGCAAAGAAGTCCACTGAATGACCTCCGTGAATATAGAGTCACTGCCGTGAACATGGAGAGTAGACAGGACAAGCCTCCGCGAAGGAGGCACTAAGAGAGGTAATTGCACTAGATATATCAACCAATCTCAAAACTCCAAATAGACTCTCAGGACTCATTCAAATTCAGAATTTCACAAACCAAATATGTATCTATAATAAAAATGGTGATCCGGACTCAACGGAATAATTATAATTTTATATCGAGGTCTCTTTGATACATTTACCCATACAACTAAAATAAACTAGTTTAAAGCTCAAAATATAAAAACTGCCCTCGAAAACTCCAAAAATTATGAAGAGACCATTTATAGCTTTAGTTTCACCATCCTGAACTACTAGAACTATCAAAACTTCGATCCGAGCTTTTGAACTCCGAATGTTGACCAAAGTCAAACTTTTGCTCCCAAAACAACTAAAAATGCAACTTTATATCTAAAAGTTCATTTTAACTCCAATTTTTTCTAAAACTAATTCGACGTTTTGGAGCGAATGGAATTAACGAATTTCTGATCTAACACTCAAAACTCAAAATGATACAAATATCACTTTCTTAACAACTTAAGTTTTCAAAAAATGCCAAAACTCATATGTTTCACTTGTAAAACTCAGGATTTTAGTTCCAACAATAAAGATAGTTCAAAATAGGTTCAAAGTAATTTACGAAAGGGCAAAATAGTAATTTACATAGATAAGCTAAAAAATGACTAACAAGGTCATTGCAGATTAGCATGTATTCATCTCATTTTGCACCTATACCACCCTTTGATCACATAAAGGTAGCAAGGTTGAGATATTGTACCATTGTTTTTATTAAAATCCCTTGACTATGCTAAGGTAGCAAGGGTGAGATATACCACTTTTCAGATTTTGTACCATTTTTATAAAACTCCTTGACTATGCTGAGGTAGAAAGGGAGAAATAATAACACTTTTTAAAGCCCTTTGACTACGTTGAGGTAGCAAGCGAGAGATTGAGATATTATGATACTTGAGAGATTTTGGTATATGGTCCCAAAATTGGTTCTACTTGGTAGCCTTAGCTCGGTAGATGAATACATCGGCCCCTGAGACGGTCGTGATTCCACTGCATGTATTGCATTCACACATTGCATGTGCATTGCTTCATTGATTACTAACAATATCTTATTCTTTGTTATTACATGATTATCCAATTTCTCCTATTCAGTTGGTCGAACCTACTAGGTACATTTTGGTGGACTCACCCCCTATTTTGTTTCCTCCTAGCAGACCGAGCATGGGGACTCCCACGGGGTAGCTGATTTATATTGTGCGGAGTTTCTCATCATTACTAGATTAAGTGGTGAGACTAAAACTTCGAGTCACCGTTGTATTTTTGTGACTTCTTTTTACTGTCATCTATTTCACACTATGTATTTCCTTTTGAGATAGCTTTGTATTTACTCATTCATATTACTTATAAGCTCTTGTACTCATGACTTCAGATTTTAAAATTTAAATAAAGTGTTGTGTTGCTTTTGCTTTAGTTTTAATTTCTTTACTTGTGATCCGATTTTGGGTCGTGACAGATTTGCTCCCATATTTACTAATGCTTGAACTTCTTATAGGAAGTTAGAACTTTCGTAAATTATATGCATTCTTTCTCCTACTGATTTGATATATTCTGTTATTATTTCTAGATTTACCCTAAATACTTTTCTTCTTCATTTATTTTTTGTACTTGTGTCTACTGTATGTTGCTGGGTTTTTTGTTGGAAGGGGCTTGAACTAGTTGATTTCATAAATTCTTTTTGGCTTAAAACTGAATCAAACTTTTTTTCTGCATCACTACATATATTCTATCTATGAATTTGTCAAGGTCATTTAATGTTGTTTGTAATTTCTTTTATTCTCTATATCCTAGATTTGTCTATTTAAAATTCACATTCTTTAAAATGAAATTTTATTTCGATTAAATTCATTCCTCCTTTCTTACACCCTTCACATTTAAATATTATATTTATACTTTCTTCATACCATCGTTTTGCTTCTCTTAAAGCTTCTTCCACTTCATATCTTTCTTGTATTATTTCTACGTTCATCATATTAGTCCCCATTTCTATAGTTTTCTAGGTTTTGTTGTCTAATTTTTTTGCATAGTATATTTATAATCAGTGAATCTTATAGATGTTTCTCCTTTAAAATTCATATACATTAAATGAGATTTTGGTACTCATGCTCTTTTCATATTAAATTTTTCTAAATTCCATTCTACTCCTGCATATTCTTTTGGATAATTTTTTATTGATTTTTAACCGATCTATTAATTCGTCTACTTCAGTATTCCTAGAATGTTCTATTATATGAGCCTTTGCTTTAATAATTTTATCTATTTTTATATTTATTTCTAACAACAATACTATGATAGTATTATTTTATTTAATAAATTATAAAGAAAATAAGAAAAGAGGATTATAAAGAAAAAAAAAGATATTTTGGAGGCCAAATCATATAATTAGTGGTTATCAATAAAGAACTAATTCTACTCAATACTTCCTCTCTCATTCAAGTTTTCTCATGCGTAACCCTTATATTTTACTAGAGTAATTCCTATATTATATTTTCCTTTTTTATACTACCCCATCCATCTCTTTCTCGTAACTTATGTTTTTAATAACTTCTTCTTTAACCTTATCCCAGATATGACAATCAATATGTCCTTTACACTTTTCGGGCTTCAAGGCCTTAGCATCCTACGAATTTATAAGTTAATCCATTGTTATTATTAAGTAATTAAGAGGTTAACCATATACTAAGAGTAGTAATACAAACAAATCTTCATAATTTAAATGTAATATACATAATACAATAAATTCAAAACATAATATACATAGTACGACATACTCTTTGAGGGATAATATATGAAGTAAAATATAAAAACTTACATGACTTAGACTGAGAAAGATTTTCATTTCGAAAAACCTGACGGACTCTTACACACTTGCCAAATTATTATGCAAACAACTATATGACAATAACAGGTTTACTTAGTAAGGAATAGTTTTGGTTGGGGATAAGTTGAAAAGACGAAGGTATATTGGTGAAAGGGATGGAGGTAGATTGGGGACTTGAACTGCGCATTTCACCATAATATTTTTGGATTTGAATCTTGGATTCCGTCACAAGCTTCTATCAATTCAGACAATGTGTCTTTATTTTATTTGCCTTTGATTACAAACCGTCCACGTCTATAGTATCTTATCTTGCACAATACTGTTTGTCTGCCATCACTTCTAACTCTTCACATGGTTGCTGTAATGCCCGGTAAAAATTCCAAAATACCCCTAGAGTGAGGGTATGCACGTAAAGCATTTTCCAATACCGATATAGCAAATTCGATACTAGATTTGTAATCAGCACGGAAAATTAAGTGGGAAAATGGTCTTGGTCAATTTTTAGAGCGACCTGATCAAAAGATAATTTTTCGATCCGAAGTGTAAAACAGTGTTGGTGCGCGACAGGAGCGCGTCATGCCTCCATTGCGAACCAGCACTTATATATTTTTTTAAATTTTTGACGGGATTAGGAAAACACATTCAGAAACTTTTTCTAAAAATACAAAGTGCGCGACCAGTCCACGTCGTAGATTGGTTTTTTTGGAGCCAAAAATTTCTAATTTTTACGAGGGGCATTCTGGTAAATTTCTAACCCCTTCTAAACTTTAAACATGATCTAATAAAGTTGTTTTGACGTAAAAAGAGTCTAAAACCCCCATTTTAAGTTCTATTCCATAATCAAACAAGGCTAGGGCTTGAAGAAAGAGGAGAAGAGCTTGGGTTTGAGAGATATGAGAAGAAATCTTTGATGTGACTGATTGATAGCTTAATCCTAGGTATGTAAGGCTAAACTAAAAGCATGGGATTGCTCTCTCATAGCCCTATAGATGGTCATAGATGAGTTGATAGTTTCAAGAGTCTACATGCATGAATCCTTGATGGTTTTTCTTAATTTTCTATTTAAATTCACATGTTTTTCTATGTTGATGATCATCATACTATTTGTTTTCATAAATTGAATATTTTCATGAGAATTTGCATAACCGTACATGACTAATTTGAGAAGCATGCATAATGAACTTGAGAATTGAGTCTAGAGCCTTGAATTGAGATTGTTGATTATGAGGAGAGAATGATGATGAGTTGATAGAATTTGATTGTCTTATGAGTCTCTATAAATGAACTCTATCGATGTGTCTATTCGATTGTTCCCTAATGACTGTCCTAAATCTTGAGTCATTGATGAGATGTTGATTGATGAGAGGGTTAGAGTCCCTATGAGTTTGATTGTGAGAGGGTTAAAGTCCCTATGAGATTGATTGATGAAAGGGTTAAAATCCCTATGAGATTGATTGATGACAGGGTTAAAGTCCCTATGAGCTTGATTGATGAAAGGGTTAGAGTCCCTATGAGCTTGATTGATGAAAGGGTTAGAGTCCCTATGAGTTGATTAATGATAGGGTTAGAGTCCCTATGAGATTGGTTGAAATTGGAGTTTTATGAGCATTGAGTCACGGGAGGAGTATCTCGTCAAACTACGTTGCCAAATGTAGGTGAGGCCTAGAACCATCGTATATATTATGGTTCCCTCTTAATTAGAAGTCCCTGAAACAATAGCAGACCTATTGACAATTGACATGAGCTGATATGGTTTTGATTCGTTCCCTACCTGGCAAGTTTGAAACGGTATGGCAGCATCAACATGATTGTTGTACATTCATTGGCTTATAAGTGATTGTTGTCGGATAAGAGAAACTCCCATAAATTTCATACCTTGAGTACACTGAGTTGAGACGAGACAAGAGGAGGTGAGCTATTTTAAGATGAGTCTGAGATAATTGATGAGCTTGAGTTTTTAATGGGTCACTTGTTTGCTTTTTATTCTTGCATAGATAGACATTTGACATTTTGATGGTATTTGATGATTACTTTGAGTTGATGTTGTTTCTATATTATTCTACCTGTTTCTGTTTCTGTTTCACTGAACTATTTTACATGCCAGTACATTCCAAGTACTGATGTCTCTTTTGGACTGCATCATTTTATGATGCAGAGGTAGGTACTAGAGATCATCAACAGTGGCTCCGTTGAAGATCCGAGATTCTCAGATGATTGGTGAGCCTCTCCTATTTCGGAGGATACACTACTTTTACTTCATCATGCTTTAGAGTTAGATTTGACTATTCTTATATTTTGATTTGGGTAGCCACGGGTCTGTCATGGGCACCACATCATTAGTGATAGAGGCTTCATAGATGATGGTTGAACGTTGATGTTGAGATTGCGAGCTAGTTCTTTCTACTAGCCTTCATTATTTTATATATTCTTTTGAGACTTTAGATGAGATGTGCGCATTACTTACTTATAATTTCCATTGTTCAGTAGAATTTATTTGATTGAATGATGTGATGAGGTTAAGTGGTTCGCTTGGGGACTAGCAATAGTCTCTGAGTGCCGGCCACACCAAGGGTACCCTCCGGGGGCGTGACAAACTGGTATCGGAGCACAGAGTTCAAGTGTCTTAGGGAGTCTATGAAGCTGTGTCTAGTAGAGTCTTGTTTATGGGTGTGTTGTCGACCACATTTCATAAGCAGGAGGCTATAGGACATTAGGAATTGTTACACTTTTCTTCTTATCCCAATTCGTGTGATAGAGTTAAACTCTATGAAAGCTCTTTTCTAATTCGTGCTCTACATGTGCAAAATTGATATCATGCCTCTGTTGATTATAGATCCCGAATCGTTAAGTTCCAATTTCCTAATGAACCAGTTCTAGAGTGGAAGGGTGATTCTATTACACCTAGAAGAAAGTTTATCTCATATCTTAGAGCTAGAAAGTTGATTTCCAAAGGTTGTATCTATCACCTCGTGCTAGTGAAATTTGATAATGTTGACTCCCCAACTCTTGAGTCAGTTCCAATTGTTAATAAGTTTCTGGGAATTTTTTTTCCTGATGATTTGCTTGGAGTCCCTCCTGATAGGGAGATCAACTTTGGGATTAATGTTCTTCTTGATACCCAGCCTATTTTGATTCCACCTTATAGGATGCCCCCCGCTGAGTTGAAAGAGCAATTGAAAGATTTGCTAGAGAAGGGCTTCGTTAGGCCAAGTGTTTCTCCTTGGGGTGCTCCCGTCCTATTCGTGCAAAAGAAATATGGGTCCCTTAGAATGTGTATTGACTATAGGTAACTGAGCAAGGTCATGATCAAGAACACATGTCCCCCCCATGGATAGATGATTTGTTTGACCAACTTTAGGGCGTCTCCTTTTTCTCCAAGATAGACCTTAGATCTGATTACCCTTAGTTGAAAGTGAGGGAATGTGACATTCCAAAGACAGCCTTTAGGATTAGATATGGCCATTTTGAGTTCTTGGTCATGTCTTTGGGTTGACGAACACACCTACAACCTTTATGGACTTGATCAATAGAGTATTCAGATAATATCTTGATATGCTTGTGATTGTTTTCATTGACGACATTTTGGTGTATTCGATAAGTGAGGAGGAGCATGCTAATCATCTCAAAGTTTTCTTCCAAACTCTTAAGGACCATGACTTGTATGCAAAATTCTCAAAGAGTGAGTTCTGACTTAAGTCAGCGGCCTTCCTAGGCCATGTTGTTTTCGGCGATGGTATTCAAGTATATGTGCAAAAGATTGAAGCGGTTAAGAACTGGTCTAGACCAACCACTCTGATGGACATAAGAAGTTTCTTGGGGTTGGCAGGCTACTACCGCAGGTTTGTTGAAGGATTTTCTCCCCTATCCGCACCATTGATTAAATTGACTCAAAAAAAGGTTAAGTTTCAGTGGTTCGTCGAATGTGAGAAGATTTTCCAAGAGCTAAAGACGAGGTTGGCTACTGCACCGGTTCTAACCTTACCCAACGGGACAGAGGACTTTTGTAATTTATTGTGATACTTTGTGGGTTGAATTGGGATGTGTATTAATGTAAAGAGGGAAGGTGATAGCCTATGCTTCCATGCAACTCAAGGTTCATGAGTGGAACTATCCAACCCATGATCTCGAGTTGGCAACAGTGGTGTTTGCACTTAAAATCTGACGCCACTACTTGTATGGAGTACATGTGGATGTGTTCATTGACCACAAGAGATTGCAATATGTTTTTAGTCAGAAAGAGCTCAACCTGTGACAAAGGAGATGGTTGGAGTTGCTCAAGGATTATGACATGAGTATTCTCTACCACCCAGGTAAAGTTAACGTTGTTGCTAACGCTCTTAGCAGGTTGTCAATAGGTAGCATAGCCCATGCGGAGGAAGAAAAGAAGGATTTAGCCAAGGAAGTACATCGATTGGCTCGATTGGGAGTTCAACTTGAGGAGAATAATGAAGGAGGAGTTATCATAATGGGTTTGCTTCATCCTTATAGGCAGAGGTGAAGGAAAAACAAGACCAAGATCCTATCATACTCCAATTGAAGGAGGTTGTCCACAAACAGAAAGTGATGGTTTTCTCCAAAGGGGGAGATGGAGTGTTGAGATATCATAATAGATTGTGTGTTCCCAATGTTGATGGTATTCAAGACAGAATTATGGATGAGACCCATAAGATTAGATATTCCATTCATCCAGGCTCTACCAAGATGTACCATGACTTGAGAGGAGTCTATTGGTGGAGTGGAATGAAGAGGGATATTGCTGAGTTCGTTGCGAAGTGCTCGAATTGCCATCAAGTGAAAGTTAAGCATCAAAGGCCATGTGGATTGGCTCAGAATTTTGAGATTCTGGAATGGAAGTGGGAAATGATTAATATGGACTTCATTACTGGTCTACCAAGGTCTTGAAAGCAACATGGTTCGATTTGACTAATTGTAGATAGGATGACCAAATCAGCTCACTTCTTGGCAGTTAAGACAACTAACACTGCGGAGGAGTACGCCAAGTTGTACATCCGGGAGATTGTGAGGTTGTATGGAGTTACCTTGTCTATTATCTCAAACATAGGAGCTTAATTTACCTCCCAATTTTGGATGTTCGAAAAAGGATTGGGTACTAAAGTGAACCGGAGCACAACCTTTCATCCGCAGACAGATAGTCAGGCAGAGCGTACTATTCAAACATTAGAGGGTATGTTGAGACTTGTGTTCTTGATTTCAAGGGGAATTGGGATGATCACCTACCATTGATTGAATTTCCACAAACAATAGTTATCATGCAAGCTTTCAAATGTCTCCCTACGAAGCCTTTGAGAGGAGATGTAGATCACCAATTGGGTGGTTTGAGGTTGGAGAAGCGGAGCTGATTAGGCCTGATCTTCTCCACTAATCAATGGAGAAGGTCAAGGTCATTAGAGAGAGATTAAAGACTGCCCAGAGTCACCAGAAATCTTATACTGACGTGAGAAGAAGACTTAGAGTTCGAGGTAGATGATTGAGTATACTTGAAAGTGTCACCTATGAAGGGTGTCATAAGATTTGGGAAGAAGGAGAAGTTGAGTCCATGCTATGTCAGACTTTATCAGATTGTAAAGAGGATTAGGAAGGTCGCTTATGAGTTAGAGTTGCCTTCCGAGTTAGATGGAGTCCATCCAGTATTCCATGTGTCGATGTTGAAGAAATGCTTGGGAGATCCTACCTTCGTTATCCCTGTTAATAGCATTGGAGTGAATGATAGCCTATCTTACGAAGAGGTTCCAGTTCATATCCTTGATCATCAAATTCATAAGTTAAGGAACAAAGAGATAACCTCAGTCAAAGTCTTGTGGAGGAATCAATTCATTGAGGAAGCCACATGAGAAGCTGAGGAAGAGATGAAGACCAAATATCCACACCTATTCGTGCCAAATGACGAGAGTTTTAAAGGTAAACTTCTTACCCTCCACTGAATTGATTGATCTATTCTTGATGTGACTTTCTATTCTTAAGTCTGAGTAGTATTGATTAAGGTCGAGGCAGAGTCGAGAGTTTGATTGATTGAGTTGAGTGTTGAAATGAATCTTGAGTCTATTCGTGCCTTGATATCTACCCTTACTCATTATTTGAGGATGAATGATCCCAAGTGGGAGATGATATAACACCTAGTGAAATTACCAAAATAACCTCTAGAGTGAGAATTTGCGCATAATGCATCTTTCAATGCCCGTATAGCAAATCTGAAGCTAGATTTGTGATCAGCACAAAAAATTGAGTGAGAAAATAGTCTTGGTCAATTTTTAGAGCGACCCGATCAAAAGCTAATTTTTCTATCCGAAGCGCAAAACAGTGTTGGTGTAAGACAGGAGTGCGTCGCGCCTCCATCGTGGACCAAAACTTATATTTTTTTGAAAATTTTTGATAGGATTAAGAAAGCTCATTCAGAAACTTTTTCTAAAAATACACAGTACGCAACCAGTCTGCGTCACAGACCCGTGTTTTTTAATTGAAAATTTTTAATTTTGCGAGGGGCATTCCAGTCAATTCTCAACCCCTCCTAAACTCTATACACAATGTAATAAGGTCATTTTGACGTAAAAAGAGTCTAAACCCCCCATTTTAAGTCTTATTCTATAATCTAACAAGGCTAGGGCTTGAAGAAAGAGGAGAAGAGCTTGACTTTGAGAGATTTAAGAAGAAATCTTTGATGTGACTAATTAATAGCTTTATCCCAAGTATGTAAGGCTAAACTACAAGCATGGGATTGCTTTATCATGTGCCCCATAGGTGGTCATTGATGAGTTGATGGTTTCAAGAGTCTACATGCATGAATCCTTGATGGTTTTTCTTAAATTCTATTTGAATTCATATGTTTTTCTATGTTGATGATCATCATACTATTTGTTTTCTTAAATTGAACATTTTCATGAGAATTTGTATAACCCTACATGACTAATTTGAGAAGCATGCATAATGAACTTAAGAATTGAGTCTAGAGCCTTGAGTTGAGATTGTTGATTGTGATGAGAGAATGATGATGAGTTGATAGAATTTGATTATCTTACGAGTCTCTATAAATGAATTCTACCGATGTGTCTATTCGATTATTCTTATGACTATCCTAAATCTTGAGTTACTGATGAGATGTTGATTGATGAGAGGGTTAGAGTCCCTATGAGTTCGATTGATGAGAGGGTTAGAGTCCCTATGAGTTTGATTGATGAGAGGGTTAAAGTCCCTGTGAGATTGATTGATAAAGGGTTAGAGTCCTTATAAGCTTGATTGATGAAAGGGTTAGAGTCCTTATGAGCTTGATTGATGAAAGATTTAGAGCCCCTATGAGTTGATTGATGGTCGGGTTAGAGTCCCTATCAAATACCAATCAATGACGGGGTTTGAGTCCTTATGAGATTGGTTGAGATGGAGGTTTTATGAGCATTGAGTCATGCGAGGAGTATCGAGCACCAAAAGAGTGAGAGTTAGTCCGACTTAAACTCGTCAAGCAACGTCACCAAGCGTAGGTGAGGCCTAGAACCATCATATATATTGTGGTTCCCTCTTGATTAGAAGTCCCTGAAACAATAGCGGACTTATTGACGATTGACTCCATATTGGGTGAGCTGATATGGTTTTGATTCGTTCCCTACCTGGTAAGTTTGGAACGGTGTGGCAACATCAGCGTGATTGTTGTACATTCACTGGCTCATAAATGATTGCTGTCGGATAAGAGAAACTCCCATAAATTTCCTACCTTGAGTACTCTGAGTTGAGATGAGATGAGAGGAGGTGAGCTCCTTTGAGAGGAGTCTGAGATGATTGATGAGCTTGAGTTGTTGATGGGTCACTTGTCCACTCTTTATTTCTGCATAGATAAACCTTTGACGTTTTGATGTTATTTGATGATTACTTTGACTTGATGTTGTTTCCATATTATTCTACCTGTTTTTGTTTTCACTCAACTATTTTACATACCAGTACATTTCAATTACTGATGTCCCTTTTGGACTTCATCGTTTTATGATGCAGAGGCAGGTACTAGAGATCATCAACAAGTGCTCCATTGAAGGTTCGAGATTCTCAGTTGATTGGTGAGCCTCCCATATTCCGGAGGATACACTACTTTTACTTCATCATGCTTTAGAGTTAGATTTGACTATTCTTATATTTTGATTTGCGTATCCATGGGTCTGTCATTGGCACGACATGATTAGTGATAGAGGCTTCATAGAAAATGGTTGAACGTTGATGTTGAGATTGGGAGCTAGTTCTTTCTACTAGCCTTCATTATTTTATATATTCTTTTAAGACTTTAGATAAGATGTGCCCATTACTTAATTATAATTTCCGTTGTTCAGTAGAGTTTATTTTATTGAATGATGTGATGAGGCTAAGTGGTTCGCTTGGGGACTAGCAATAGTCTCTGAGTGCCGGCCACACCAAGTGTACCCTCTCGGGGCGTGATGGTTGCTATAGTATTTTATCTTTTTTTTTATATTTTGTTGTTGTGTTCATCTATTGTTCATGTCTCTAAGTTATGTAATGCGAATAAGTCAACTCATTCTCGAATTGTAGTCTTCTTCATCATGATCTTCTTCATTCGATTCATATTGGGTTTCTTCGTCTTTTATGTCTTGATACTTATCTTGGAGTTTTTTTTCAGTTGTAACAGTTTCTCTATCTTGCAAGTATTTCTTCAATGTTTTTTTTTATTATTTTTTATTTTATCCTTCTCTTTCTTCTTTAGTTTAATCACATTTTTCTTAAACGACTCACCCCTTAGTGTTTTGGAGAGTGTACTTAATTGTTTTCATTACTTACACTTTTTGGCAAAGTGTTAGCCATCAACGGACTTGATGTGTCTTTTTCGATTACTGTTTGAGCCAGACTAGCTGTCTCTAGCCGACACAGTGGATCTTGTTGTATTCATTGGGAAATACACAACATTTTCATACATTTTCTTCAGACATGGAGAACTCTAGTAATTCTTGTTATAGTCTTCTATGCTTGTTTGTGTTTGGTATAACTCAAATTTTACAGCCCATAGTTGTTCTTCTATTATTGTTAATTTTTCTATAAGTCGGGTGTTCTCTTGCATCGAGGTTTCATTTTTGCAGTTGTGTCTTCTAAATGCTTTGTCTATGGTTGAGAGATGAGCACAAAAAATAATTTTATC
Source organism: Solanum rostratum (assembly GCA_029948455.1). Taxonomy (NCBI): domain Eukaryota; kingdom Viridiplantae; phylum Streptophyta; class Magnoliopsida; order Solanales; family Solanaceae; genus Solanum; species Solanum rostratum. Next base: position 48,108,828 of record CM057052.1, read on the forward strand.
TGTATCTTTTTTAATATTGTACTAGATAATTTTCTTGGGTTTTGTTTGAGGACCGGAGGCGTATAGTAATTAGGTCTTGATATTCCTCTAGCATAGTCTAATAATTTATTAAAATTGTTAAAGCCTTTGAAAAATGGGTATTGCAGTCAATGTATTGACTCTAAAACTTCTATTCATATTTGAAAAATGTCACTTATCTTTCCATGCTCAACAACATAGTATTTAAAATTAATTTTTTTACTTTTATCTGTAAAATATTAACATAATGCATTTACTGCGGCTATAAATATTTATTATCTTTCCTATTATAAGATATCAATATATTGTCTACTAAACACCTTTGTGGTCTATCTATTATGTATTCGGGCAACACTCTAAATGACAAATTAAATGATGAATAAAATATTAAATTATGCTTTCCAAAATGGTTTCTCTCCATTGTCTCTATTGCTATAATCTGAGGTCTGAAATGGATATTACCTAAAACTATCTACGCATATGAGTCTAAAGTCGAAGATATACCTTTTGCCTTGTCTATAGGCTTTGGGGTTGTTGGTCTCATGCTAAAAAACAAATAGTTCTGATTAGTTCATTCTTATATTTAATATACTTAATTAATTAATCTACTAAGTTATTTTATTTTCCTTTGATATATTGCATGACAATATTTTCATAGGTTGATATTATGTCTATAAAATTAAGCATCTTCGTCTACTACTCATTTTCTCATTTATTTATTGATGAAATTCAACAATTGCTTTCCAGTTTGTCGTGACTATTATTTCAGCCTTATTCAAAATGTATAATCTAAAACTATTTAGTCTATGTACCAATGCTAGTACTTCTTCATCTATGCTGCTCATATTTCCTTTATTTTTATATTTTTCACTTTGGTACGCGCTAATTGTTTCTTCATTTTATTGCTATATTTATTTGATTTGGTTTTTAATACCGCTCCCCATCCTATGAGTTGAGGATCTTCCGAAAATAGCCTCTCTATCTCTATAAGGTAGTCGTAAGGTCTGCATACATTTTACCCTCCCCAGACGCCACTTGTGGGATTCCACTGGGTAAGTTGTTATTGTTCCATCCTATGAAGTTGCCATCTATTTCTATAATTAAATAGTCTGTTTCTAGAGGTATACTTAAATCAAAAATATTTTTAATTTTTTCTTTAATATTTTGCACTAACCTAATATCTTTTGTATTAAATAATTTTTGTCCTTTGCTTCCAGTCTTAGAGTATAGGCGTCCTGCTATTTTTTCTAAGTCTTTAATAAAGTTTCTAGAATAATTTTTAAGTCCTACAAATCTTTGTATTTCTTTCGTATTTTCTAATTTATCTGGCATCTGTAGAACATTTTTAGCTAAATGTGATTGTAATTTAATTTTTACGTCTCCTAATATTACTATTTATATGTGTTTTACATAATTCTTTTTGTTGATTATTATACCTTTTTTATGAACAGTCTAAATATTATTTCAAGGTGACCTAGATGTTCTCTAATATACTTACTGAATACTAGAATATTGTCTACATAAACTAATTTTTTTGTAGTCTCCAAATATACTATTCGTTCTTTTTTGAAAAATTAGTGGTGTAGTTTTTAGGCCAAAAGGCATAACTAGGCATTCAAAATGTCCCTCAGAACAAGTAAACGTTATCTATTCTATACTTTCTCCATGCGTTCAGACCTGCCAGTGTCCTAATTAACAGTCAAACTTACCAAATATTTTCTTTCCTTGTTTTGCATTTATTAACTCACTTTTATCTATAGTTTATATGCATCTACTCTAATATTATCATTAAGTCTTTTATAATTTATTATTATTCTTGCTTTTCCTCTTATTACTTCATTATGATTTCGTACCGTAAAAAGCTGCAGACCTATGTTTTGACGTAACATTAGGCCCGGGAGGGTACCCTAGACGTGGCCGGCACTCAGATACTATTGCTAGTCCCCAAGTGAACCAATTGGCCTAATCTCATTCATTCACTCAACATTCATAGCAATTCAGTGGAAGACTAAAGGTAAGTGATGGTGGAAGTCTCAAAATATATTAGTAAAATAGGCTAGTCTGAAAGAAGTTAGCTCAACATAATCTCCAATCAAAACTCGACTCTAGTCTATGAAGCCTCTATCACTATCAATTGGTGCCAATGACAGACCTGTGGCTACCTCAAAACAAAATAAAGCTAAATCGAATATAACTTTAGGAATCTAGATGAAAATAAAATCATTATCATCCGAAGTAAAAGAGGCTCACCAACTCTAATGACTGCGATAGATCCTCAACGATGTATCTGTTGATGATCTTCAGTACCTGCCTCTGCATCATGAGTGGAATGTACGAATATGTATAATGGCTGAATGAAACATATATAGGAAGAATAATGTAGAATCACATCAACTCATAAGATACTCAATCGGGATGTCAAATGTCTATCTAAAGCAAAAATAAAGAGTAGACAAATGACTCATCAACACCAATCCAAACTCATCAATCAACTCAACTCAAAGTATTATCAGTGTGGGACCTATTTGAGAGTTTCTCTTATCCGACAAGAATCACTCATAAGCTAGTGATTGTACAACTATCACGCTATTATTGCCACAACTGTTCCATACTTTTAAGGTAAAGAAAGAGTCGGATCCCAAAGGGATCTAGTCTCTTCTCAAGTCCTCTATTGCTTTCCGTGACTTTAACTCAAGAGGGAACCTCAAATGTAATGGCCCAATCCTCACCTATGCTTGGCGACGTAGTTAATGAGTGTGAGTTGGATTTACTCGTACTCATTGCGATGCTCGATACTCCTCCCTAAGACTCAATGCTCATAAAATTCCTTATCTCAACTCAATCATCCGAATTATTCTTGTGGAGACTCTCATCATCTCATTAACTCAACTTAGTTGGGCCTTTCGGCCTATCATCTCAAATTATCTCATCAACTCAATTCTCATGGATAGCTCAAGGCTTAGATTAATCATTAGGAAGAAGTCACTTAGACAAAACTCTTGAGTTCAATTATGTATACTCATAGGATCATCAACCTCTATTAACTCATCATCATGCTCACATCACAATTATAATCATCATGCACAAGTCAAGGCTCTAGACTCCATCCCAAGGTTCGTTCATGCAAGCCTTTACAAAGTAAGATACAAGGTTTATGAAAATAACTCATATAAAACATTTAATCAGTAAAACAAGTTTGTGATGATCATCAATATACGAAAATACATGTATTACATATAATTTACAAGAAAATATTCAAAAACCATGTAAGTAGACTCATTCTCTCAACTCCTCTATTATCATCAATAGGGGAACATGGAAGGATAATTCCATGTTGTAATTTAGCTTTACATACCTGGTGTGAAGCTTTGACAATCACCCTCGCAAGAACTCTCCTTAATCTCTTGAATCCTCGTTCCTCTTCTCTTCTCTTTAGCCTAGCCTTTGTTATAAAATCCTTTTTATGCTCAAAACGACCCATTCAGATCATGTTTTAAGTTTAGGAGGGGTTGAGAAAAGTTTGGAATGCACCTCACGAGATTGGAAAAAAAACTTCGCCTCCGGGAGGCTAGTCTGCAACGCAGACTGTGTACATTTTTGGGATTTTTTCTGAAAATTCTCCGATCGAGTTTTGTAATCCCATAAAAAATATTTGGACCAAGTTCAAGTGTAACTCTACGGCAGGTCTGCATCGCACACCTGTCGCGCACTTACTTTGGAAATCATTGTTGCATAAAAAACTTATCTTTTGATCCGGTTGCTCTAAAAATTAATCCACACCACCTACCAACTCAATTGTTCACGCTGATCGCATTTTTGGCCTTAGATTTGTCATCGAAGGTTGGGAAGACGCGTTATGCGCACATCTTTTATCTAGGGGTCTTTTTGTGATTTTATCGGGTGTTACATCATCTCCCCCGTGGAATTATTCACCCTTGAATGTTGAGTAAAGGTAGACATCAAAGCGCGAATATAATCAAGACTTTTCTCAACACTCACTTAATCAATCAAACTCTCGACTCCTCATCAATCTTAAACAATCTCTACTCAGATTTAGGAATAAGTACATCGACTCAGGAATAGACGAATCAATTTAGATCAAGGATAAGGAAATTACCTTCAACATTCTCATCATCGGGCATGAATAGTTGCAGGTATTTAGCTCTCGTCTCTTCCTCAGCTTCCCATGTAGCTTCCTCAACGAATTGATTTCTCTGTAGGACTTTGATTGAGATAATCTCTTTGGTTCTCAACTTGCGAACCTGACGATCAAGGATTTGGACTAGAATTTCTTCGTAAGATAAGCTATTGTTTACTCCAATGCTCTCAGTAGGGAGTACCAAGGCAGGGTCTCCCAAGCATTTTCTCAACATTGAGACGTGAATATTGGATGAATTGTGTCTAGCTCAGAAGGTAACTCTAACTCATAAGCAACCTTCCCAATCTTCTTCACAATCTGATAAGGACCAATATAGTGTGGACTCGATTTCCCCTTCTTCCCAAATCTCATGACACCCTTCATGGGTGACACTTTCAAATATACCTAATCATTCACTTCGAACTCTAAGTCTCTTCTCCTCACATCGGTGTAAGATTTCTGATGAATCTATGGAGTCTTTAACCTCTCTTTAATGACCTTTACCTTCTCCATTGACTGATGGACAAGATCAAGTCCAATCAACTCAGCTTCTCCTACTTCAAACCACCCAAATGGTGATCTATATCTTCTCCCATACAAAGCTTCATAAGGAGCCATTTGATTACTTGTATTATAACTATTGTTATATGCAAATTCAATCAATGGTAAGTGGTCATCCCAATTTCCTTTGAAGTCAAGGACATAGGCTCTCAACATGTCCTCTAATGCCTGAGTTGTATGTTCTGCTTGACCTTCTGTCTGAGGATGAAAAGCAGAACTCAGATTTACTTCAGTACCCAATCCTTTCTGAAAAGATATCCAAAATTGGGAGGTGAACTGAGCTCCTCTGTCCGAGATGATGGACAAGGGAACTCCATAAAACCTCAAAATCTCATGGATGTAAAACTTGGCATACTCTTTTGTAGTGTTAGTCGTCTTAAATGCTAAGAAGTAAGCTAATTTGGTCATCCTATCCACAATCATCCACATCGAATCATACTACTTTCGGGACCTTAGTAGACCGATAATGAAGTCCATGTTGATCATCTCCCACTTGCGTTTAGGAATCTCAAAATTCTGAGCCAACCCACATGGCCTTTATGTTTAACTTTAACTTGTTGAAAACTCGGGTACTTTGAAACAAACTCAGCAATATCGCTCTTCATTCCACTCCACCAATAGACTTCCTTCAAGTCGTGGTACATCTTGGTAGAGCCAGGATGAATGGAATATCTAGAGCTATGGGCTTCAGCCATAATTCTATCTTGAACACCATCAACATATGGAACGCACAATCTACTCTGGTATCTCAACTCTCCATCTCCCCATTTGGAGAAAACCATCACCTTCTGTTTGTAGACAACTTCTTTCAATTGAAGTAAGACAGGATCTTGGTCTTGCTTTTCTTAAATCAATGCCACTAAAGATAAAGCAGACTCATTGTGAACACTGACTTCTCCCTCCTCATTCTTTTCGAGCTAAACTCCCAATCAAGCCAATCAATGCACTTCCTTAACTAACTCCTTCTTTCCTTCCTCGAGATGGGTCGTACTACCCTTTGACAACCTGCTAAGAGCGATAGCAACAATGTTAGCTTTACATGGATGATAGAGAATGCTCATGTCATAATCCTTGAGCAACTCCAATTTTGAGGTCTATCTTTGAGAAACAAGAGGCACCCTGAAGTTGGTCAAACAGATCATCTATCTTGAGGAGAGGATATTTATTCTTTATTGTGACCTTGTTCAATTGCCTATAATCAATGCATATTCTGAGAGACCCATCTTTCTTTCTGAGGAACAGGACAGGAGCACCCGAAGGAGAAACACTCAGCCTGATAAAGCCCTTATCTAATTGTCACGACCCAAGACTAGAGCCTAGAAGTAACACGGAGAATGGGAACCTGAGAGTCCCCAAACGAGCCTCGAAGTATCCAAATCCACATCAGTGGTTCGGAAACACATCCAAATAATAAACACATAATACTAAGAGATGGGAAAGTAGGACTCACGCTATGGGGCATCGAGGGGAAAGGGATTTACATGTATTCACATAACACATAACATATAAGAACTAAGGGGTGGGTAAGCAGGACTCACTCTATGGGGGAAAACGAAACTTGGGGCCTTCCACATTTTCACACCAAACATGCATAGATATCATAATTCAGTAATCGATCCATAATGGCCATTTCCAATATATAACCGAAATCATAAGCTCCAAATACAACACATAGCATGTATAAAGTATAGGAAAGTCTACAAATGTCCAACGATCCCTCTAGTCATAAGATCGAACGGGGGCTAAGACATGTCCCGGGCTCACCCTTAAATAAGAAAGTAGACATCGGATAACATGGGTAGAAGGAAGGTGGCTTGTCCTTGGAGGATGGGACTCACCACAAGTTGAACTTTCCGAATTGAGCTACTTGTCAAGCGGTGGATAGTCATAACGCTCGGCCCTTACATGGTAAGATCATGTAGGCATAGAATATGCATTAGTACATCTGAATGTACTAAGTATGCGGGCATGCAATGCAAATGACTTAGCAACCTGCACTTTAATGTTAGATGACAAGGGTAAATAATATAGGAAGAATCATATATCCAAGGAAGAGTAGTATACAATATGCCACGAAATTTATGATGCATGAAATGTAATGACGTTCATATTTAATGGGGATGTGACCTCCACCAACATGAGTAAGACCAAGTGAGCTTGTGCTTGGAATCCCAATGAAATCCCCTCACTGGTATAGAGGTGGTCTGCTTCCCAAAGGTAAACCATACTTCAACTACGGGAACCACTCCCATTTCGTATGAAGCAACCCTCTCACGGGAATATCTCTCATTTCGAAAAGGATTTTCATATCATAACATAATACTTCACCTTACGGGAACCACTCCCATTTCATATAAAGTAACCCTGCTTACAGGAACATCTCTCATTTCAGAAAGGATTTTCATATCATAACATAATACTTCACCTTACAGGAACCACTCCCATTTCGTATTGCGGGAACCACTCCCATTTCGGATAGGATTCTCATAACATATGCTAGGCATATAGTTCAAGGAAAGGGAGAGGACCCTTAGGGATAGCCCTGACGCCCCCTATCCATCGGTGCTAAGTCAACATCCCACGAGAGTATATATAGTATATGTATACATACTTTCAAAAGGCAATAGTCATTTCAAATTTGATCAATGCACCTTTAGGCTCAAATGCCAGATCATAGTTTGTAATCATAATATTCATGCATTTACAAACACGGAATGGTGCAAGCACCCAAAATGCTCAAAAGCCATAATCATTGACATATATGTGATCATATTCTTGTCATAACCAATATCTTATCAAAATCATTTCATAAAACATAATTGGGCTTAACCCACTTCATAATTTCCATAAAAGCCAACGTTCATGAATGCAAATGCAATGCATGATGTGAGAACAACATGGGTAATATCGATTCAAGATAAAAATCAACATCATAATATGAAATTGAAGTAAATCCATAATTAAATCCACATTTAAACCATAATATATAAATCACTTACGCATAAATCAAGCTTTAAAGGGGACCATGCATCTTCATAACTTCATAACCTCAATGTAAATCATCATAATAGGGCTTAAAATAACTTAAAAGCATAAATAAAGTGCAACCCATACTTCAATTGAATTTAATAAAATCAAATAAACCCACATTTAAAGTGAGCTTAATTTCATGTAAATCAATTGGAAAGAGTTTGGTTCTTCAGGGTTGAAAGGGACCAAGAATCAATCCCACATACCTTGATTAGGAAGATGAATTTGAGAAGAATCTAGTTTGAAGTTGAATCCCTAGCTTGAGTCTTAAGAGAAGAACTTAGAGAGGATATTAGGAATTGATTTTGGAGTGAGAGTGTTTCCAATGAGTATGAATTAGAATAGAAGGGTATCAGCTGACTTAGAGGTCTAGGTTAGGCAAAAAGGTCATAAAACACAATTAAAATAAGTCATAATTACGTAAAAGCCATTAATGAAATAGATGGAAAATGGACAGTCACAACTTCACTGGCACCTACAGGGTCCGTGAGGCACTTCACAGCCCGTGAACAGTGCCCATGAGGTGACACTTAAAAAAATTTCTGTGATACTCAACACTTAGAATTTTCCAAAGCAAAGAGGTGCCATGCGGACGGCTACACGACTCATGTGACGCTACACGGACCATGTCAAGATCTGTGTGACGATACTTAGAAAAAGTTTTGCATGAAAAGGTTACGAGATGGGAATTTCATACTTAGAAAAATTTCAAATCGCGAGCTATACGGTGGGCCACACGGCCCGTACGGCACCACATGGACCGTGTGAGTGGTCATGTGCCTACACTTGGTCTGAAACTCTCTGTCGAATCCCCATAATCAAAATTATGGCCAAGTACCTCTCCACTAGAGGCCACACGGTCCGTATGGCTTCACACTGACCGCATGGGCCTCCCACGGAGTGACACTTGGTCAAATGTTCTCTCAGGCGATATTGCGAGATCTGATAAAGTCGTTCGAAAAAACTCCAGGTCCTTACATCATCTCCCCCTTGGGAACATTCGTCCCAGAATGTGCAACGACAAGGCTTGGAAGCTTGAGTTAAGACATGACATTCAAACACAAGGTATAATTCATAATTCAACGCTTGAAGATCATAAAGTCTCTAAAACCCATATCAAAATGTATTCAAATCATTCAAAACACCATAGAAATCGTTTTTGTGCACATGTATGCATGTCATGTCATGAGACTCGAGAGTGAAAGAACTAGGACCACTTAGAAAATGAAGAACCTAGTACCTTAGGCTTGAGTAGATTAGAAACGATGTGGGTATTGCTTCATCATGTCCAACTCCGCCTCCCATGTAGCACTGTCCACATGTTTATTTCTCTAAAGTACCTTTACCGAAGCCACATCCTTGTTACGAAGTCGCTTCACTTTCCTGTCTAAAATCTTCACTGGGACTTCCTCATAAGACAAGTTCTCCTCAACCTCAATTCCCTCCAAAGGCAGAATAGTGCTAAGATCACCAACTAACTTCCTCAACATAGACACATGGAAGACGGGGTGAATGGAACTCAAGTCCGGAGGCAACTCCAACCTATAAGCCACGCTCCCAATTCACTCACGATCTCATAAGGGCTAACACACTGGGGGATTAGCTTTCCCTTCTTACCAAAACACATTACACTCTTCATAGGCAAAACCTTCACATACACCCAATCACCAACATGAAAATTCAAGATCCCTCTTACTAACATCCGAATAGGAGTTTTGGCGACTTTGTGCCATTTTCAACCTTTCTCTAATCACTTTCACCTTTTCCATAGCCTCTAACACTAAATTTGGGCCAATCAATGCCATTTTTTCCAACGCGAACCACCCCACTGGTGCCTACACCTTCTCCATACATGGCCTCAAATGGTGCCATACCAATGCTAGCATGGAAGCTATTATTATAGGCAAACTCAATGAGTGGAAGGTGATCATCTCAGTTACCCTTAAACTTTAACACACAAGCCCTCAACATATCCTCCAAGGTTTGAATAGTCCTCTCAGCTTGCCCATCGATTTGAGGATGAAAAGTGGTGCTAAACTTAATCTTAGTTCCAAGTCCTTTCTGAAATAATCTCCAAAAGTGGGAAATAAATTATGTGCCACGATCCGATATGATAGACCTAGGCACACCATGCAATCTCACCAATTCTTGGATGTACAATCTTGTGTAATCCTCTGTACTATAGGTAGTCTTGACCGGTAGGAAGTGAGCCGACTTAGTCATCCAATCGACGATGACCCAAATGGAGTCAAATTGTCTTCGAATCCGAAGCAAGCCAACCACAAAGTCCATGTTCAAGTCTTTCCATTTCCATGTGGGAATCTCAATATCTTGAGCTAAGCCACCGGGCCTTTGGTGCTCTACCTTCCCTTGTTGACAACTTAAACATTCGATATGAACTTAGCTATGTCCTTCTTCAGACCGTGCCACCAATACACTTCTTTCAAATATCGATACATCTTAGTAGATCCTGGGTAAATTTAATAATGAGAGTTGTGAGCCTCACTCATGATCACCCTCCTAAGATCATCCACATCCGGAACACAAAGTCGGTCTTGGGTACACCATCTTCCCCTTGGGAGAACACCTCACTCTCCTTTTAGGCAACCAACTTCTTCAATTCAAGAACCAATGGATCTAAATCTTGCTTAGCTTTTACATCAACCACAATGGAAGATTCTGCCCCACTTTGAACATGGAAACCACCATCGCTCGAGTCAGCCAACCTAACACCCAACCTAGCCAACCGGTGAATATCCTTTGCTATCTCCTTCCTTTCCTTTTCAACATGCGTCACACTACCCATAGATGGCCTATTAAGGGCACCGACTACAACATTGACCTTGCCAGGATGATATTGAATACTCATATCATAGTCCTTTTGGAGTTCCAACCATTTCCTTTACCTTAAGTTGAGATCCCTTTGAGTGAATACATATTGCAAACTCTTGTGATCGGTGAACACATCAACATGAACCCCATACAAATAGTGCCTTTAAATCTTCAAGGAAAAGACTACCGCCGCTAACTCAAGATCATGTGTGGGGTAATTATGCTCATGCACCTTCAACTGCCTTGATGCATATGCTATCACCTTACCATACTGCATAAGTACACAACCTAACCCGATCTGTGAGGCATCGCAATACACCATAAATCCCTCCAAGCCATTTGGTAGAGTCAGGATTGGAGCCAACTTAAGCTGATCCTTCAAGGTTTGAAAACTCTGTTCGCATTCATCTGACCACAAAAACTTAGCCTTCTTTTGGGTCAATTTATTCAATAGGGATGCAATAGATGAAAACCCTTTAACGAACCTTCTATAATAGCCAGCCAACCCTAGAAAGCTTCGAATATTCGAAGAAGTCAACGGCCTAGGCCAATTCTTCATGGCCTCGATTTTTTCGAATCCACCTTGATACCATCATTGGACACCACATGACCAAAAAAGGCCACTTCACTCAACCAAAATTCACATTTGCTAAACTTGGCATACAACTTCTTCTCACTCAAGGTTTGTAGAACCATTCTCAAATGATCCCCGTGCTCCTGCTCACTTTGGGAGTAAATGAGAATGTCATCAATGAAGACCACCACAAAACCATCAAGTAACGGCTTCAACACCCGATTCATCAGATCCATGAACACATCCGGAGCATTGGTTAAGCCGAACAACATCACCACAAATTCAAAGTGCCCATACCTTGTTTGAAAGGCTATCTTGGGAACGTCACACTCCCTAACCTTCAGCTGATGATACCCAGAATAAAGATTAATCTTGGAGAAATGAGTATCCCTTTGAAGCTGGTCGAACAAGTCATCAATCTTGGGCAACGAATTCTTACTTTTAACGGTCACTTTATTCAGTTGCCTATAATCAATACACATTAGAAGAGATCTATCCTTCTTCCTCACAAATAACACTAGAGCACCCCACGATGATATACTTGGCCTAATGAAACCCTTCTCCAACAAGTCCTTCAATTGATACTTTAATTCCTTCAACTCCGTCGGCACCATATGATAAGGAGGAATGTAGATAGGTCGAGTATTCGGGAGAAGATCTATGCCAAAGTCTACTTCCCTTTAGGAGGAATTCTGGGCAAGTCTTCGGGAAACACATCTGAAAAATCATTCACCATTGCAACAGACTCAAAGGTAAGTGTTTTGGACTCCATATCCTTGACTCTCAGAATATGATAAATACATCCCTTGGAAATCAATTCCGAGCCTTGAGTAGGAAATAAACCAACCTTTAATAGAGGAGTCATTACCCTTCCATTCAAGAACGGGCTCACCGGGAGGTTGGAACTTAACTTTTTGGGTTCTACAATCTATAGAGGCATATGATACGTGCAACCAATCCATACCAAGAATTATGACAAAATCGAACTTCTCAAGTTCCACAAGGTTACGCGGGGAAACTTTGTGCAACACAGAAACTGGACAACCATAATAGACTCTATGTGCAATAACAGATTCCCCACGAGAGTATAAATTGAGAAAGGGTCCTTCAAAATCTTAGGACTCAAACCAAACTTAACAACTAACAAGGAGTCACAAAACACAAATTTGCACCCGGGTCAAGAAAAATATAAGCATCAAAATCAAAGACTTTTAACATACTAGTCACGACATCCAGAGCTTCCTCAACCTCTTGACGGGCATGGAGTGCATAGAACCAGTTGTTCCTTGGTGCAACACCTTGGGGAGCTCTTTGATGGCCTTGACCACCATAAGACACCCGACCTTGGCATCTATGAGCATTCTTAAGAAAATCAGCAACTTTGTGGTTTTTATCACCTCACCCATAGCATACACCCAAATCCCTCCAACAAGCACCCATGTGGGGCTTCCCACACTTGCCACACAGAGGATACCCCTATCCACCACCAACCGGTGCCCTGGGAGGAAGTACCTGAGCATTAGCGACCCAAGCACTAGAACCCTTGCCCTGTTGGAAGCGACCAAAGCCACCACTCCGAGAACCCAAGAATCAACGATCAAAACGGGTCCTCTTATGATCGTGTGCCCTCCTCTCCTTGAGTTTCTCCCCTTCGATCTGTTCAGCATATCCCATGAGTCTAGAAATATCCATATCCCATATGAGCATAGAAGTACGACATCCTTTACAAGTAGATCAGAGATACCAGAGATGAACTTGTGCATCCTTGCACGAGGGTCAGCCATAAGTGACAGAGCATACTTAGAGAGCTTTGTGAATTTGAGGGCATAGTCCCTCACACTCATACCTCCTTGCTTGAGGTTGATAAATTCAGTTATCTTGGCCTCCCTAAGCTCAAGTGGAAAGAAGCAATCCAGGTATGCAAGTTTGAACTCTTCCCAATTGAAATTGCCACCGCAAACCCTTTCCATAGACCATTGGGTGTACCACACCTGAGCCACATCTTTCAGTTGATAGGCAGCCAATTCAATCTTCTCTTCAGAAGTGACACCCATAATGTTCAATATCTTGGTGAGCTCATCAATGAACTCCTGAGCATCCTCATCAGCCTTCGGCCCATGGAACTCTGGAGGATTCTTCCGGGTGGAATCCCTCACCCTAGAAGCTGGTGTAGGATCCCGTGGTAGATTAGCCTGCCTAGTCTGAGATGTCTCCACCTAAGAAAGCATGGCAAAGGCTATACAGAATTCACCGTTTGAGATGGGTTCATCCATAGGCCCTTGAGGTGCCTGATCCTCATCAACCGGAGTCGGCCATGGTGGGTGGGGTCTTCATTGAAGCATCTTCTAAAATATAGCAACGACACAGTCATGATGAGGAAACCAAATATACAAGCTATAGCACGACGCAAGGCATGAACAAGTGAGGCAATTCCTAGAATGCCTTCGTAGCCTCCCACTCATAGGCATGGTGTACTTTACACTCATGAATAGGACTCTACTTGACGTAGCATGTTGGACTTTGAGGACTATTTATAAACCTAGGGCTCTGATACCATCTTTTCTCACGACCCGAGACTAGGGCCTAGAAGTGACACGACGAATGGTAACCTGAGAGTCCCCAAATGAGCCTCAAAGTATCCAAATCCACATCATCGGTTGGGAAATGCATCTAAATGATAAACACATAATACTAAGGGATGGGAAAGTAGGACTCACGCTAAGGGGCATCGAGGGGTTAGGGATTTACATGGATTCACACAACACATAACATATAAGGACTAAGGGGTGGGTAAGTAGGACTCACTCTATGGGGGCAAACAGGACTTGGGACCTTCCACATTTCCACACCAAACATGCATACATATCACAATTCCATAATCGATCCATAATGGTCATTTCCAATAGATAACCGAAAACATAAGCTCCAAATACAACACGTAGCATGTATAAAGTCTACGAGAGTCTACAAGAAGTCCAACTAATCTTTTGTCACGATCCGAGACTAGGTCCTAGAAGTGACACTACGAATGAGATCCGAGAGTCCCCAAACGAACCTTGAAGTATCCAAATCCACATTAATCAGTTCGAAAATGCATCCAAATAATAAACACATAATACTAAGGGATGGGAAAGTAGACTCACGCTATGGGGCATCAAGGGGAAAGGGATTTACGTGGATTCACATAACACATAACATATAAGGACCAAGGGGTGGGTAAGTAGGACTCACTCTATGGGGGTAAATGGGACTTGGGACCTTTCACATTTTCACACTAAACATGCATACATATCACAATTCCATAATCGATTCATAATGGCCATTTTCAATAGATAACCAAAAACATAAGCTCCAAATACAACACATAGCATGTATAAAGTCTACGAAAGTCTACAAGATGTCCAACAATGCCTCTAGTCATAAGATGGAACGGGGGCCACAACATGTCCGGGGCTTACCCTTAGATAATAAAGTAGACATAGGATAACATGGGTAGAGGGAAAGTGGCTTGTCCTTGGAGAATAGGACTCACCACAAGTTCAACTTTTTGAATTGAGCTACTCGTCAAGCGGTGGATAGTCGTAATGCTCAGCCCCTACATGGTAAAATCATGTAGGCATAGAGTATGCGTTAGTATGTTTGAGTGTACTAAGTATGCGGGTATGAAATGCAAATGAATTATCAACCTGCACTTCAATTTTAGATGACAAGGGCACATAATATAGAAAGAATCATATATCCAAGAAAACGTAGTATACAATATGCCACAAAATTCATGATGCATGAAATGCAATGATGTTCATATTTAGCAGGGATGTGACCTCAACTGATATGAGTAAGACCAAGTGAGCTAGTACTGGAAATCCTTATGAAATCCCCTCACTGGTATAGAGGTGGTCTACTTGCCAAAGGTAAACTATACTTCACCTTACGAGAACCACTCCCATTTCGTATAAAGCAACCCCATTATGGGAACATCTCCCATTTTGGAAAGGATCTCCATGTCATAACATAATACTTCACCTTACAGGAACCACTGTCATTTCATTTGAAGCAACCTTCCTTACGTGAACTACTCCCATTTCGGATAGGATTCTTATAATATATGATAGGCACATAGTTCGAGGAAAAGGAGAGGACCCTTGGGGATAGCCTTGACGCCCATAATCCATTGATGGTAAGTCAACATCCCATGAGAATACATATAGTATACATACATACTTTCAAAAGGCAATAGTCATTTCAAATTTGATCAATGCACCTTTAGGCTCAAATGCCAGATGATAGCTTGCAATCATAATATTCATGCATAGGACTAGCTCGATTACAAATACAGAATGGAGCAAGTACCCAAAATGCTCAAAAGCCATAATCATTGACATATATGTGATCACATTCTTGTCATAGCCAATATCTTATCAAAATCATTTCATAAAACATAATTGGGCTTAACCCACTTCATAATTTCCATAAAAACCAAATTCATGAACGCACATGCAATGCATGATATGAGAACAGCATGGGTAATATAGATTCAAGCTAAAAATCAACATCATACTATGAAATTGAAGTAAATCCATAATTAAATCCACATTTAAACCATAATCTAAATCACCCATGCATAAATCAAGCTTTAAAGGAGACATGCATCTTCATAACTTTATAACCTCAATGTAAATCATCATAATAGTGCTTCAAATAACTTAAAATCATAAATAAAGTACAGACCATACTTCAATTTATTTAATAAAATCAAATAATGAAAACCCACATTTAAAGTAAGCTTAATTTCATGTAAATCAATTGAAAAGAGTTTGGGTCTTCTAGGTTGAAAGGGACCAAGAATCAATCCCACATACCTTGATTAGGAAGATGAATTTGAGAAGAATCTAGTTTGAAGTTGAATCCTCAATTGAATCCCTAGTTTGAATCTTGAGAGAAGAACTTAGAGAGGATCTTAGAAATTGATTTTAAAGTGAGAGTGTTTCCCATGAGAATGAATTAGAATAGAAGGGTATCAACTAATTTAGGGGTCTAGGTCAGGCAAAAAGGTCATAAACACAATTAAAATAAGTCATAATTATATACAAACCATTCACGAAATGGATGGAAAACAGACAGTCACGGCTTCACTGGCACCTACACGGTCCGTGAGGCACTTCACGGCTCGTGAACAGTGCTCGTGATGTGACACTTAAACAAATTTTTGTGATGCTCAATACTTAGAATTTTTCAAAGCAAAGGGGTGCCATACGGACGGCTACACAGGTCGTGTCAAGAGCCGTGTGACGAAACTTAGAAAAAATCTTGCACGAAAAAGTTATGAGACAATAATTTTGTACTTGGAAAAATTTCACGTCGCAAGCTATACGGTGGGCCACACGGCCTGTACGACACCACACGGGCCGTGTGCCTGCATTTGGTCCGAAACTCTCTATTGAATCCTCGTAATCGAAATTATTGCCAAATACTTCTCCACTGGAGGCCACATGGTCAGTGTAGCTTCACAATGGTCGTGTGGGCCTTTAAGGAGCGACACTTGGTCAAATTTTCTCTCGGGCAGTATTGTGAGATCCAATAAATTCGTTCAAAAAAATCCAGGTCCTTACACTAATAAATCTGTCAATTGCTCTTTCAACTCTTTCAACTCAGCGGGGGCCATCCTATATGGTGGAATTTAGATAGGCTGGGTATCAAGAAGAATGTCAATTCCAAGGTCAATCTTCTTATCAGGAGGGACTCCAAGTACATCCTCAGGAAAACTTCAGGAAACTCATTCATAATCGGGACTGACTCAAGAGTAGGACGCTCAACATCGTCAGACTTAACTCGCACGAGGTGATAGATTCAACCTTTAGAAACCAGCTTTCTGGCCCTAAGATAGGAAATAAACTTTCCATTAGGCGCAACAGAATCATATTTCCACTCTAGAACTAGTTCATTTGGAAATTGGAACTTAACGGTTTAGGCTCTACAATCAATGGAGGCATAACAAGCATGGAGCCAATCTATGCCAAGGATCACATCAAAATCAATAATTTCTAACTCAATTAAATTAACAAGAGTATCACTATGATGGATGGACACTACACAATCTCTATCGATTCTCTCAACTAGAATGGACTCACCCACTAGAGTAGAAACATCAAAGGGTTCAAGAAGACTTTCAGAAGTTCTATCAAATCTCATAGCCACATAAGGAGACACAAATGATAATGTGGCACCTGGATCCATCAAAACATAGCAATCAATATTAAAGAATCAAATCATACCTGTCACAACATCTAGGGAGTTCTACTGATCTTGGCGACTACCCTGGCATACAAATGGTTTGTAGCTCCGCTTGTGCTTGATGTAGCACCTTTTTAAGTTTCTCTGGCTGGTGGGGCTGGTGCAGAAGATTGAGCCCGGTCAGCCCACTTAGGACAATCTCTCTGAATGTGACCCACTTGGCCACACTTTAAACATGCATCACTCCCCTCACGGCATCTCCCCAAGTGTAATCTGCCACACTTACCACATGGTGCCTTACCTTGTGAATCTTGACCCACACTAGCCTATGACTGAGATCCCTAGGCTCTAAAATTTTGAGACCTCTGATCATTCCTATTTCTGGGTGCAGGTGCACTAGCAGATAATTGTGTTGGCCCTGAATGAAACCTGTTACCATTCCCTCTCTTTCCAACCTCATGGTTGGATGTCTTGGCCCACTTATTCCTAAACTCTTCCTTGTCGTGTTGCCTCTCCTCATTAGCTTGTTGGACATAAGTCATCAGCCTTCCAATATCCATATCACTCACAAGCATAGCTCCCCTTCCATCTTTCTTTGGCCCTTCATTTAGCCCATCAACATACATCCCTATTCTCCCCCTCATATCAGCAACCATGTCTTGAGCATAGCGAAATAGCTTAATGAACTTAAGCCCATATCTTGCACAGTCATAGAGCACTATTTCAGATTCAAGAACTCTCTTATCTTAGCCTCCCTCCATTCTCTTGGAAAGAAATGCCCCAAGAAAGCTTTTTTGAACACTACCCAAGTCAGAAATTGGGATTCCTCTCCTTTACCCTTCTTCCACTGATCAAACCACAGCCTGGCAACACCCTTGAGCTGGTAGGCAGCTAATTCAACTCTATCAACATCAGCCACATGCATCACCTAAAACACCTTTTGAAGCTTATCAATGTAGTTCTCAGGATCCTCATTGGATGCGAACCCTGTGAATTCAGGCGGGTTCATCCTCAAGAACTCACGAACTCTAGATGTGTCGTGTGTATCCCGTCTACCTACCCCTTGTCTCACAACAGCTGTTGTGATAGCCTAGGCTAGAGTTTGGATATCCTGACAAAGCTCGCATTAGAAACCTCAGCCTGTGGGGGTTGCTCAGTAGGGATAGTTGGACCTATGGGTTCATCATGTCCCTGGGGCTTAGGTGGGTTAACATTCTGTCTGGCGGGATGCCCTCTTTCTCTAATAGCTCTTCTTGGAGGCATGATCACAACTCTACAAATGCACAAAGCACGAATTAGAAAGGATTTCTCATAGAGTTTCAAGTCTATCGCACGAATCAGAGTATAAACGAAGTGTAACCATTCCTAATGTCTGATAACCTCTTGCTTATAAAGTGTGGTGCACAACACATCCATAAATAAGATCTACTAGCCACGGCTTCATATACTTCCTAGGACACTTGAACTCTGTGCTCTGATACCAACTTTGTCACGCCCTAGGAGGGCACCCTAGACGTGGCCGGCACCTAGAGACTATTGCTAGTCCTCAAGTGAACCACTTAGGCTCATCACATTTATTCACTCAACATTCATAGAAATTTAGTAGATGACTAAAGATAAGTAATGGTGGAAGTCTCGAAATATATAAGTAAAATAGGCTAGTCTGAAATAAGCTGGCTCAACATAATCTCCAATAAAAACTTGACTCTAATCTATGAAGCCTCTGTCACTATTAATTGGTGCCAATAACGGACCCGTGGCTACCTCAAAACATAATAAAGCTAAATCAAGTCTAACTCTAGAGAGCAAGATGAAAATAAAATAATGATCCTCCGAACTAAAGGAGGCTCACCAACTTTCTTAATGGTGATAGATCCTCAACGATGTGTGTGTTGACAATCTGTAGTACCTGCCTCTGCATCATTAAATGATGCAGTCCAAATGGACCTCAGTACGTGGAATGTATAAGTATGTAAAATGGTTGAATGAAACAGATATAGACAGAATAATATAGAATCACATCAACTTATAAGATACTCAATCAGGATGTCAAATATCTATCTAAAGCAAGAATAAAGAGTAGACAAATGACTCATCAACACCAATCCAAACTCATCAATCAACTCAACTCAACTTAGAGTATTATCAGCATGGTACCTATTTGGGAGTTTCTCTTATCTGATAACAATCACTTGTGAGTCAGTGATTATAAAACAATCCTACTGATATTGTCACAACCATTCCATACTTGCCAGGTAAAGAACGAATTGGATCCCAAAGGGATATAGTCTCTTCTCAATTTCTCTATTGCTTTCAGGGACTTTAACTCAAGAGGGAACCTCAAATGTAATAACTCAATCCTCACCTACGCTTGGCAACGTAGTCAATGAGTGCGAGTTGGATTTACTCTTACTCATTTTGGTGCTTGATACTCCTCCAAAGACTCAATGCTCATAAAACTCCTCATCTCAATTAATCATATGAATTAGTCTCGTAGAGACTCTCATCATCTCATTAACTCAGCTCAATTGGGCATTCGGCCTATCATCTCAAATTATCTCATCAAATCAATTTTTATCGATAGCTCAAGGCTTAGATTAGTCATTATGAAGAAGTCAATTAGACAAAACTCTGGAGTTCAATTATGAATACTCATGGCATCATCAAACTCCATTAACTCATCATCATGCTCACATCACAATTACAATCATCATGTTCAAGTCAAGGCTCTAGACTCCATCCCTCAGTTCCTTCATGTATTCCATTACAAAGTAACATATAGGGTTTATGAAAATAACTCATGTAAAACATTTAATCAGTAAAGCACGTTGATGATGATCATCAACATACGAAAATACATGTAATACATATAATTTACAAGAAAATATTCAACAAACATATAAGTAGACTCATTAGACCCTCAACTACCCTATTACTATAAATAGGGGCACATGGAAAGACAATTCCATATTTTAATTTAGCCTTACATACCTGGTGTGAAACTCTTACAATCACACTTGCATGAACTCTCCTCAATCTCTTGAATCATCGCTCTTTTTCTCTTCTCTTTAGCCCTAGCCTTTGTTAGAACTTAGAAAAGACTAGGAATGGGGAATAAAATCCTTTTTACGCTCAAAACGACCCACTTATATCGTATTTTAAGTTTAGGAGGGGTTGAGAAAAATCTAGAATTCCCCTCACGAAACTGAAAAAAAAACTTCGCCTCGGGGAGTCTAATCTGCGACGTGGACTGTGTACATTTTTGGGGTTTTTCACCAAAAATCCTCTGATAGAGTTCTCTAATTCCGTAGAAAATATTGAGACCAAGTCTAAGTGTAACTCCGTTACGGGTCTGTATCACACACCTGTCGTGCACTTATTCTGGAAATTATTTTCATATCGAAAAATCATCTTTTGATTCGGTTGCTCTAAAAATCAACCAAGACCACTTTCCCACTCAATGTTTTATGTTGATCGCATTTTCGACCTTAGATTTTTCATCGGAGGTTGAGAAGACACGTTATGCGATCATCTCTCATCTAGGGATATTTTGATAATTTTACCGAGCGCTACACGTAGATATTCTTATTAATCTTCAATTTAATAATTTTTTAATTTGTATAGAAAAATCTTTCATATCCTAATTGGTGGCTTCTATTGAAGCTATTTTTATTATATATTATTAGTTTATTATCTCTAATTTACATACTACTTTATTTGTTTTCCACTGCTTTAGTGGTTGTTGTCTTATTATTTCCATTTCATCCAATATCCTTACTATTTTCTAGGTCCTTTGGGCTTTTTATAACTTTTGTTCTTTCTAGTGTTGTCTTGAAGTTATAGAATTTTGTTTTTATATCTATCAAAGTGTAGTCTTTATTTAGCATGTAGGTCTTTTCTCCATACATATCTTCTTATTTTTTAACATGTGTTGTCATTTTTACTCTCGTTACAACATGACTGCAGGTGTCGGGGCCTAGTGCACTAAAGGATATAATTTATGTCTTATAATTAATGTATCTTCCTTTTATTTCTAGTTGTGTAGTTTGTACAGGCATGTAATTAGTATTTTTTTAAATACAACTCAATCCCTTGAAATCAAGCAACTACGATTATTATTTAATATGAATTGTAATCCTAAAACAAGATTTACGTTTATATTTAATTCTCTTACTCAGATCATTTCTATCTTGTAAGTTGGTCTATAAAATTCATTATATGTGTTTATAAAGTTAATCTGTGTTTTATCCATACAATGTTGATATATATGATGGGTTTTATCCATTTGTATTGCTGCAATTGATCTATCTACAATCTTTATTAAATTTGATGGTATTATTTTCTTATTTATTATGCACCTGGTACATCTTATGTCTACCAATGCTAGAGTCTCTATTTTTATATCTCCTATTTTAATTCTTGTTAGTATCTTTATCATGGTAAAAAAAATTCTTTATTACACTCGAGGGTTTCATAATTCTCTATATTCATAAGTTCGGTTTTCTTGTATTGATTTTGTCTTTTCTTTTGCTTCTATTTTTTCTTTCCCTTTCTCTAGCATACGTATTCTCTGTTCTAACTCATTTATCCTAGTTTCTAATGTCATTATTCTTAAAATAGTAGTTTGATTTCTTTCTTCTTTGTATTCTTCTTCTTTTATTACCTTATTTTTTATTATATTGTCTATACATGTGATCCATCCTTCCATATAACATAACTTACATTTCGCCCTTTTTATTTGCTAGGATACCATTTACATATAACACATTGATTACCATCTATTCCTTTATTTCTTTTAAATTCGTGGTTACATTCTTGTGAAATATTTACCATTGTGCTCTTGTACTTCTTCTACATCTAGATTTTCTATTCCTAGTCCTATTTCATTTATTAATTCTTCTTATTCTGAATCGGATGAGTTTAATTGTAGTCTTTCTGTCGCTTCCATATGTAACACCCCAATTTTTTTCTAAGCTAAGACCAAGTCATCCTTCATATGATATAGGATTTTAATTGATGATTCTTAATTGAGCACAGATGTTAAAGACAATTTCTTAGTGTGGGAATAGAATTGGAGATGATAAAAGGTCTCAGTTCTAATGTAAGATTTTATAAATGTTATATGGACCAATGAATTTTACATTGTATGTACATGCTAGGATAAATTCCTAAGTATTTAAAGTATATAGATGTGATTTAGAGTCATAAGAGATCTTTTACATCAAGTCAAGTCCAAAGAATTTCTATGGACTAAGTTTTCGTATGAGTTGATAGAAGGGTCAATTTCAAATGACAATATCTCCCAAAGTATAATGAGTTAGGTGACCATAATATATCAAATTAAATATCTTTGAATAGCTTTCCAACACATCTTATTTCTCCTTAATCAAAGTTCAAAGTAGAAAGTTATAACCATTTTACTGAAGACCTGCAGAGTTGTCTGAATATCCGCAACAGCTCCGTGTCGTGGACCTAACGCGAACCCTTTCTGGATAAGCTAAATGATATCCTTTTATTTTATTTTGAGGGTACTTTTATCCTAAAATCTTTGGGGGTCTATTTAAGAAATGAAAACGCATAAAATGTGAGTTTTTATAATTAAAACCCTCTCCTTCACTCCCAAACATAAACGCTCAAGAAAATCATCAAGTTAGGGTTAGCTTTCAAGATTCATCATCAAGGTAAGTTATTCTTCATGAATTTCAATCTACCCGACCCAAGTTTCTTCATCTATTCATGAATCTCTAATAGAGTCTTAAATCATAACCTAGGGTTTCAAGGAAACGAATTTAAAAATTATAAGAACGGATTCCTTAATTCTTCTTTTTCAAGAGTCAGGTTTCTTCATCAAGAACTCTAAAGATTCTAAGTCAAGAATTCAAGAATCAAAGATAAGCCCTCTAAGCAATGTCATTCCAAGTTCTTCCGCTCTAAAAGAGCTACCGAGATCGAGGATTTCTCCAAGAAGGCTAGTATTCATCAAATTTGGATTGTAATATCAACTTTTCAGGTATGTAAGGCTAAATTAAAAGCATGAGATTGTTCTCTCATGTGCCCCATAGATGGTCATGGATGAGTTGATGGTTCAAGAGTTTACATGCATGAATCCTTGATGGTTTTTCATAGAGTTTTATTTGAAATTACATGTTTTCCTATGTTCATGATCATCATACTATTTGTTTTCTTGAATTGAATATTTTCATAAGAATTTACATACCCCTACATGATTAATTTGAAAAGCATGCATAATGAAATTGAGAACTAAGTCTAGAGCCTTGAATTAAGATTGTTGATTGTGATGAGAGGATCATGATGAGTTGATAGAAATTGATTTGTCTTATGAGTCTCTATAAATGAACTCCACCGATGTGTCTATTTGATTGTTTCCATATAATTGTTCTAAATCTTGAGTGATTGATGAGATTGATTGATGAAAGGGATAAGGTACCTATGAGATGTTAATTGATGAGAGGGCTAGTCCCTATGAGATGTTGATTGATGAGAGGGTAAAACCCATTTGAGACTGATTGATGATAGGGCCAAAGTCCTTATGAGTTGATTAGATTGATTATTTTATGAGTATTAAGTCATGGGAGGAGTATCGAGTACCGAAAGAGTGAGAGTTAGTCTGACTTGAACTCGTCAAACTACATTGCCAAACGTAGGTGAGGCCTAGAACCATCACATATATTGTGGTTCCCTCTTGATAATAAGTCCCTAAAAGCAATAGCGGGCTTATTGACGACTGACTTCATATTGGGTGAGCTGATATGGTTTCGATTCGTTCCCTACCTGGCAAGTTTGGAACGGATGTGGAAACATCAACGTGATTCTTGTACATTCACTGGCTCATAAGTGATTATTGTCGGATAAGAGAAACTCTCATAAATTTTCTACCTTGATTACTCTGAGTTGAGATGAGATGAGATGAGAAGAGGTGAGCTCCTTTGCGATGAGTCTGAGATGATTGATGAGCTTGAGTTATTGACGGGTCACTTGTCTACTCTTTATTCTTGTATAGATAGACATTTGAAGATTTAATGTGATCTGATGATTATTTTGAGTTGATATTGTTTTTATATTATTCTACCTGTTTCTTTTTCACTCAGCTATTTTACATACCAGTACATTCCACATACTGATGTCCCTTTTGGACTGCATCATTTTATGATGCAGGGGTAGGTACTAGAGATCGTCAACAGGCGCTCCGTTGAAGATCTGAGATTCGCAGCTAATTGGTGAGCCTCTCCTACTCCAGAAGATCCACTATTATTATTTCATCTTGCTTTAGAGTTAGATTGGACTATTCTTTTATTTTGATATGGGTAGCCATGGGTCTATCATTGGCACCACATGATTAGTGATAGAGGTTTCATAGACGATGGTTGAACGTTGATGTTCAGATTGTGAGCTAGTTCTTTTTACTAGCCTTTATTATTATATATACTCCTTTGAGACGTTAGATGAGATGTTCCCACTTACTTACTTTTATTTTTGTTGTTTAATAGAGTTTTATTTCATTGAATGATATGATGAGGTTAAGTGGTTTGCTTGGAGACTAGCGATAGTCTTTGAGTGTCGGCAACCCCAAGGGTACCCTCCCGGGGCATGACAAACTTGGTATCAGAGCACATAGTTCAAATGTCTTAGGGAGTCTATGAAGCGGTGTCTAGTAGAGTCCTTGTTATTGGTGTGAAGAGCTCCATATCCATAACTTGGAGGCTATAGGAAATTTAGGAAAAGTTTCCCTTCTTTCATATTCTGAATCATGCTATAGAGTTGTTTCCTAACAAATCTACAATGATTCATGTGTTGCACTAAACCTTTCGACTATGACTCATCTACAAGGTGATAGAGACAGTAATGTCCAAACTCCTATAGATGAGGTCCTCTGCGATAAAGTAATTAGAATGGTAGAGAGACTGCACTAGGCTTAAGAAGAGCCGACTAGTGTGCTAAGTTGATTGACTAGAAAAAGTGCACTATTACCTATATGAATTATGCATTTGAGTTAGCTCTAGATGTACCCAGACCATCTTTTTCAAAACTTGCTTCCGATGTGACCCATGAGAGAGAAAACTTATATCTCTAAAGAGTTAGTTGTTATCACCTAAGAGTGAGATGTGAGGTCTTTTAAACCTTGAGTAGAATTGAATCATCCCAAAGTTAGAAGGATGATGATGGAAAGAAAATGGTGAGATAGCAAGAGTGATGGATGATTTAGGCTTGTAATTAGAGTTACGTACCTATTAGGTAAGTAATGAGGTGATGAGTCGATTGCCATAAATTTGATGAAAGAGTTGTAAGTACCCTATGATTTTAATGATGAGGTATAGAGGAAGAGTTATTTTTAGAATGTGGTAGAGCATGCTCAAACTAGAAGAAAGTTATGTTGATGTGTTGTAGTATTCATACTATTGAGGGTGACGTGTAGATGTTGAATAGGGGAAAAGATTGCTTTCATTATGATAGATCTAAATTAGGCTTATGATTTTAATTGAGCGTTCATGAGACTCATCGAGTTATGAGCTTAGTCTAATAAGAAGATATGAGTGAATAGGTGAATGGTACTGAGTTGTGAGGAAGGAATGTGTGATTGAATACTCGTTATGAGACCTTAGTCAGCTTATGCTCCCTAAATTGTTACCTAGTAGTTGTTAGTTGGTATTAGAGAGGTGTGTGATATATTCACATATTAGTACTAGACCCTAAGCTTGAATTTTGAGAAGTGATGCTTAAGAGGAGACAACATCGTGAGAGTGATAGTCTTAGTTAGAAATTTGCTATAAGAGACTTGCCATAGTGTATGCTCGAAGATGAAGACATTGATTTGTGAGGAAGTGATGATATGGGCAGGGTACAATTGCCCCTCAGGTAAGGCAAGTGAGACGAGGATAGAACAATAGATAAGAAGAGGCTTGAGACGTGTACCCATGATTGTGTAAAGATGTGTGAAGCTTTAAGATATGACTATTGTAAGAATCCGAGTAGCATATTCGTGTTGTAAATGTGGAGTAGGTTGATTTTAGTATTCCTTATCATCACGAGTAACTAAGTTGATTGGGGCTTATGGATTGGTGATAATGAGTTTCCGTTATAGTTTAAGTCTTATACAAATGAATTTATGGGAGCACAGAAGTTGAGCATTAGCAGGCAAAAGAAAAGGTTAGATTGTGAGAGTTATGCAGAGTAGTTATGTATGCCAATAAGAGTAACAAATATAGGAAGATTTCCATAGAGACATGAGGAAGCTAAGAGTGGTATCTTTGAAGAGAGTCTTAGTGGCTAGTTATATATATACGACTATAGCATAACAAAAGAGTTTAAGATATTCTTGTGGATAGTGATTCTTTGACTGTGTAGATATATGTACTTATAGCCTAGTGAAGGGAATTGATTCACAAACTTAGAGTAATAACCTTGAGAGCCAAGGGGGAGATGATGTAACACCCAGTAAAATTATCAAAATACCTCTAGAGGGAGGGTATGTGCGCTCATATGGAAAATTCGAGGCCGGATTTGTGAGCAACATGAAAGATTGAGTGGGAAAATGACCTCAGACGATTTTTAGAGCGACCCAATCAAAAGATAATTTTTTTGATTCAAAACGCAAAATAGTGTTGGTGCACCATGGAGGCGCATCGCGCCTGTGTCACGGACCTGTACTTATATTTTTTTGAAAATTTTTTATGGGATTGAGAAAACTCGTTCAGAAAATTTTTATGGGCTTGAAAATACAGAGTGCGCGACCTGTCCGCGTTGCAGGAACTGGCCTTTTCCAAGCTAAAAATTTCTAAATTTTACGAAGGGCATTCTGATCAATTCCCAACCCCTCCTAAACTCTATACACAATCTAATTAGGTCGTTTTGACATTTAAAGAGGCTAAATCCCCATCAGTCCTTTTCTAAAAATAAAAGAAGGCTAGGGCTTGAGAGAAGGGGAGAAGAGCTTGAGATATAAGAATTCAAGAGAGAATGAGAGTTCTTGATTTTGATGATGATGAGAATGTTGGAGGTAATTTCCTTACTCTTGATTTAAATTGAGTTGTCTATTTCTGAGTTGATGTAGCTATTCTTGAGTTTGAATAGAGATTATTAAGATTGATAAGGAGTCGACATTTTGATTGAGTGAGTGAGTATTGAGAGGAGCTTCGATTATTATTCATGCCTTGATGTCCATCCTTACCCGTCATTCAAGGACGAATGATTCCAAGGGGGAGATAATGTAACACCCCAATTTTTTTCTAAGCTAAGACCGATTCATCTTTCATATGATATAGGATTTAATTGATGATTCTTAATTGAGCACAGATGTTATAGACAATTTCTTAGTGTGAGAATAGAATTCGAGATGATAAAAGGTCGCAGTTCTAATGTAAGATTTTATAAAAGTTATATGGACCAATGACTTTTAGGTTGTATGTACATGCTAGGATCAGTTTCTAAGTATTTAAAGTATATTAGATGTGATTTAGAGTCATAAGGGATCTTTTAAATCAAGTCAAGTCCAAAGAATTTCTACGGACTAAGTTTTCGTATGAGTTGATAGAAGGGTCAACTTCAAATGCCCATATCTCCTAAAGTATAATAGGTTAGGTGACCCATAATATATCAAATTAAAGATCTTTGAATTAGTTTCCAACACATCTTATTTCGCCTTAATCAAAGTTCGAAGTAGAAAGTTATAACCATTTTACTGAAGACCTGCAAAGCTATATGAA
The DNA here is from genome assembly GCA_029948455.1 of Solanum rostratum. Lineage (NCBI taxonomy): Eukaryota > Viridiplantae > Streptophyta > Magnoliopsida > Solanales > Solanaceae > Solanum > Solanum rostratum. The sequence continues at coordinate 48,136,933 of CM057052.1, forward strand.
GATCCACGACAGCTCCGCGTCGTGGACCAATCGCGAACCCTTTCTGGATAAGCTAAATGACATCCTTTTATTCTTCTCCCGTTCGGGACCCCTATTTCCTGAAACCTTTGGGGGTCTATTTAAGGTCTGAAAATGCATAAAACGTGAGTTTTCACAATTAAAACTCTCTCCTTCACTCCCAAACATAAACGCTCAAGAATCATCAAGAAAATCATCAAGTTAGGGTTAGCTTTCAAGATTCATTATCAAGGTAAGTTATTCTTTATAAATTTCAATCTACCCAACCCAAATTTCTTCATCTATTCATGAATCTCTAATATAGTCTTAAATCATAACCTAGAATTTCAAGAAAACGAATTCAAGAATTCTAAGAAGGGATTCCTTAATTCTTATTTTTCAAGAATTAGGGTTCTTCATCAAGAACTTTAAAGATTCTAAGTCAAGAATTCAAGAATCAAGGATAAGCCCTTCAAGCAATGTCTTTCCAAGTTCTTCCACTCTAAAAGAACTACCGAGATCGAGGATTTCTCCAAGAAGGCTAGTATTCATCAAATTTTGATAGTAATATCAACTTTTCAAGTATGTAAGGCTAAACTAAAAACATGGGATTGTTCTCTCATGTGCCCCATAGATGGTCATGGATGAGTTGATGGTTCAAGAGTTTACATGCATGAATCCTTGATGGTTTTTCTTAGAATTTTATTTGAAATTACATGTTTTCCTATGTTGATGATCATCATACTATTTGTTTTCTTGAATTTGAACATTTTCATGAGAATTTGCATAACCCTACATGACTAATTTGAAAAGCATGCATAATGAACTTGAGAATTGAGTCTAGAGCCTTGAATTGAGATTGTTGATTGTGATGAGAGGATGATGAGTTGATAGAAATAGATTGTCTTATGAATCTCTATAAATGAACTCCACCAATGTGTCTATTCATTTTTTTCCTAATGATTGTTCTAAATCTTGAGTCATTGATGAGATTGATTGATGAGAGAGCTAAAGTACCTATGAGATGTTAATTGATGAGAGGGCTAAAGTCCCTATGAGATGTTGATTAATGAGAGGGTAAAACCCATTTGAGACTAATTGATGATAGGGCCAAAGTCCCTATGAGTTTATTGGATTGATGGTTTTATCCGCATCGAGTCATGGGAGGAGTATCGAGCATCGAAAGAGCGAGAGTTAGTCCGACTTGAACTCCTCAAACTACATCGCCAAACGTAAGTGAGGCTTAGAACCATCACATATATTGTGGTCCTCTTGATTAAAAGTCCCTGAAAGCAATAGCAGACTTATTGATGTCTGACTCCATATTGGGTGAGCTGATATGGTTTTGATTTGTTCCTTATATGGCAAGTTTGGAATGGCTGTGGTAACATCAGCATGATTGTTGTACATTCACTAGCTCGTAAGTGATTGTTGTCATAATTAGAGAAACTCCTATAAATTTCCTTCCTTGAGTACTTTGAGTTGAGATGAGTTTGATATGATTGATGAGCTTGGGTTGTTGACGGGTCACTTGTCTACTATTCATTCTTGCAAAGATAGACATTTGACGATTTGATGCGATCTGATGATTATTTTGAGTTGATGTTATTTCTATATTACTCTACCTGTTTCTATTTCACTTAGCTATTTTATATACCAGTACATTCCACGTACTAATATCCCTTTTGGACTACATCATTTATGATACAGAGGTAGGTACTAGAGATCGTGAATAGGCGCTCCATTGAAGATCCGATATTCGCAGCTAATTAGTGAGTCTCCCTTACTCCGGAGGATCCACTATTATTATTTCATCTTGCTTTAGAGTTAGATTGGACTATTCTTTTATTTTGATTGGGTAGCCATGGATCTTACATTTGCACCACATGAATAGTGACAGAGGCTTCATAGACGATGGTTGAACGTTGATGTTGAGATTGTGAGCTAGTTCTTTCTACTAGCCTTTATTATTATATATATTCCTTTGAGACGTTAGATGAGATGTGCTCACTTACTTACTTTTATTTCCGTTGTTCAGTAGAGTTTTATTTGATTGAATGATGTGATGAGGCTAAGTAGTTCGCATGGGGACTAGCAATAGTCTTAGAGTATCGGCCACGCCAAGGGTACCCTCTTGTGGTGTGACACTATACCACAGAATATATGTTTTCACTATCTAACATTATACTCGTCTATATTTATTAATGTTTCTTGAAAATCTTCAATTGTGAATTTCTTATTCGACTATTTTTCATTTTGGACATATATTTGTCAAATGCTCTACGTTTGTATAGTTCACACGCTTTTGCTCTACCCATGAATTATCCAGTAATAGGTCTTTTACAATCAGATCTACCAATACAGTAATGGTATTTGATTAGGAAACTTTGTTGGGTAGCTGACCCTCTTAGTCCGTTCTTGCCAGATGGGGGCCTACCTAATCTTTATGTTTTATGCTTTTTAAATAAGATTTCCTCCGCTTTATGGATGGCCATTTTTCACCAATGGAGAATTTCTTATCATCTTAAATTTAGTTGACTGGATTTACACCAACGGAAACCATAAACTTCCTATACAATAGGGGGATATGGTAGAGTTTTTTTTTCAATAATGGATGGAGTTCCTTTTTGCACCCTATCCCATTTCACTGGTACTGATCATTGATACTATAAAAGTTGTTTCCTTACTTTTGTACCAACTCATGATCTGAACGAATCGCACATATACCCTAGTACATGTTCCTCGACACTGAGGGCACTCCCAAAAAGCAGGGAATTTTGTGACGTTTCTGATTGGTTGTCTTGTATTTCTAATAAGTTGTTAAATAGTTGGCATCTTGAATCGTATACATAATATGATAGGTTGCTTTACAAGTAAAACATTCTAATTTACTCTTATAGTTTTTATCAGTTCTATATTTTCCAATATGCTTGTTTCTGTCTAAATATGATTTTCTAGCTAATATCTTTTTTCAGCAATATCTTCTTTTATTATATTTATTCTCATAGTGTGGTATGTTTCTTTTATAGTGTTTCTTTCTATTATGATCCTTTATCATAGTTTTGATTAGTATATATTATATTTTTACAAAAATTATTTCATCTTGTTTTAATTGTTTTTTTATTTGTATATTTGTGCACTTCTCAGTTAGTATCTTCATTCTATGTTGTACTCTGCGTTCTATTGACTATCTGGCATTTGAATTTTTGATTACTTTATCTCGTTTATACCATCTTTCATCTATGTCTCTTCCCAGTGGTCCTAGTAGTTTGTTAAATAATTTCTTTCCTAGATCCTCATCGAACGAATTTTCACTAATTATGCATTAGTAATAATAATCTTTTAAAAATGTCTTTATTTGAAACCACCTTGTAATATTTAGTTGTTATGATATTTTTTAAATCATTTCTCTATAAAAATATTGATCCACTATTTGGGTCTTCCCTTGTGATTGGACTATCTATCTTTTAGTAAAATTATATGAATTTGCTCCCATATTTACTAATGCTTGAAATTCTTGAGGGAAGTTAAACTCATAAGCCTCCTATAGAGCTTTTACCATTTCTCCGAAGAAAGTCTCCATGTACTTATACATTGTCTTTGCATCGGTGTAAGGCCCCACATATGGGAAATATGAAAAGTGCAAGAAAATTAGTTCTGAAAATTTTCTGAGTAGTAGTGGTTCCTACTAAGGGTCTTATGGGCCGTATGTTGATGTAGGAGTCATACATTGGCTAGTGCATTTTTAGTAGCTCAAGTTTGGAGAACCATCTATGTACGAAGTGGGCTACAGACCATGACATAATTCACAGGCCATAACTTGTGCTCGTAGAATGAAGGCCAGACTTGGTAAAAATATGATTTTATGATATTGGAGGTACGAGTTATCATATGGTGCATACTCTGACTTATGAGCCATAAGTCTTTTCATGGGTTGAGGATAAGAGATGGTTTCGAGGATTCAAAATGTTATCAGATGAAACCCTATTCTTACGACCAATAGAATGGACCATGACCCGTAAACAGAGTCTCGCAGTCCTATCCAGCTAAATTGTAAAGAGGGAAAATTTGATATTCTTTATTATTCTAAGGTTAAACCACGTCGTTTAGGCCCCAAATTCTTCACTTTCTACCCTTATACACCCTCAACACTCTCATTTCAACTCATTGACAAATACCCTAAGCCCCAAACATTCTCAAAGCTCTTCAAAAGGCTTTCAAGCAAGAAGACCAAGTTAGGGTTTCCGTTTCCTCATCTCCAAACCAGATTTTCCTCCATTAAATCACCAAGGTATGTGATTTGTGATTTGTGGGGACCTTCCCTCCACAAAGCTCAACCAATTCCCTTCTCCAATGATTTCTCGAGTCAAGGTAATATGTGATGATTTTATGAAATCTTTCATATGATGATTTTATGAAGTATTTAATGATGATTTACCCTTGTATATTCTTATGAGATATAAAGTCATGTCAAGTCTATGTTTAAAGTGAGGGTTTGATGATACCCTAGCCAAGTCTCTTTATGCTGATAGTGGGTTATTTTGGATAATGCTTGAAGGTTTTATTTCACTCCTCTCATGGAATTTACTCATGATTTGCATGGTTTTAAGTTTATGTAAATGTACCCACCATGATTTGACTAAAAGATGCATGTAAAGTTTCTTAAGTAATGAATGCCTTGTGGCAAGATATGTATGTTATGCAAGTTGAGACTAATAAGAGGGCTAACCAGTATGTTATGAGCTCATGAGCATGATATGAATAACAAGAATGATGTAAAGACCTAACTTGATGAAATAAGCTATGTTTGATGAGATACTCGAAGAATGATATTATGATGTTTTGAGACTATGCATATGATGACTATAACTATGATTCAAGTATTCCATGGGATTGTGACCTAGCATCGAGAGGACCTTAGTAGTCTCCCATTTTCCCTAACTATGTGCCACCACAGGTATAATATTGATCCTCTATATGGGCTTGTACCTATCGAAAAGGCAATGGCATAAGGTAGGACATTTGTTGAACCAATCGAAAAAGCTATGTCATAAGGTAAGGATATCATATGAAATCCACCAAAAAGGCTATGTCACAAGGTGTTTGGTATACCTTGTCAAAGTAGACCACTCCTCCTCCGATAGGGAGTGAACATCAGGATTCCAAGTTGTAGCTCACTTGGTCTTATATGTCAGTTATGGTCCCTTCCCGCTATGTATATGGTCATGTGATTTGATGATTCTTCTTTCATGTTCAACTAAGAATTTGCCATACATGACATATTAAGCCCATATTCATTATTTATGATTATGCATATTGTTTAATTATGACTTATGTTCCTTTATGCATTTGCATCCCGCATACTTAGTACATTCCAAGTACTAACGCATATTTTTCCTATACTTAATACATTCCAAGTACTAACGCATATTTTTCCTACGTGATCTAACCATGTAGGGACCGGAGCTCAATTCCATTCTCCTCGTGTGGCTAAGAAGTTCATCAGAGATTTTCTACTGGCGAGTCCTCCACATCCGAGGACATTACCCATTTACTTTCATCCTCTATTAAAACTTGTCTATTTTCAGATACTATTTATTGAGGGTGAGCCCAAGAAGTGACTTGGCCCTCATTCTATTCATAACTAGAGGTGTTGTTGGACATGGTTATGCTACTCATTATGCTTATGTAATTTTTGAAGGTATCCCTTAGTCCTTATTCCCTTATGTGCTAGCTGTATGTTGGTGATGAGATGAAAGTCCAAAGTCCCTATTTATCCCCATAGCGTGAGTCATACTTACCCACCCCTTAGACTTATTTGTTATGTGATTCATGTATCCTCTTCCCTATAACATCCCTATAGCGTGAGTCCAAAGCCCCGCTTTCTCTTAGATATAATTTGTTATGTGATTGTTTTTTAATTATGCTTCCACAATACCAAGGATATGCCATGCATGCTTAATAAGGCTTGTTTGGGGTCTCCTCGGGTTTCTCATTCATCGTGTCACATCTAGGCCCTAGGCTTGGGTCATGAAAATCTTGGTATCAGAGCACTAGGTTTGTAAATGGTCCTCGAAAATCCAATATTCCGCGTCAAGTAGAGTCTTGTTCAGGGTTGTGAAGCGCACCACAACTATGAATAGGAGGTTGTGAGGCATCTTAGGAAATGAATCACTTCTTCATACTCTATGTTGTTCTTTAGATTTGAATTAAGGCTTCCTTTCTCTAATGGATGGTCTTTTCTCTTCTGGATCATGCCACCAAGATGAATGGAGCAAAGAGCTCCCACTCTCGAGGGTGAACCGGTCCGTCCGGCTCCACAAGTTCTACAAGTGGAAGGATAAGAATTCACTCATATTGAATATCGGCATGTGGTTACAATATTGGTGAGGGTTGTGGCCAACTAAGGAGTTCCAACTCCTCATACTCTTACTCCAGCTTCAAGAGTGAGCGATTTTACAAAGATGTATCCCGTGGAGTTCTATGGTTCAAAGATGGAAGAAGACCCCCAAGAGTTCATCGATGAAGAATATAAATTCTTTCATATTATAGGGGTAAGTTCGGAAGAGAAAGCGAAATTAGAGGCCTGCCAACTCAAAGGCCTTGCTCAAACATGGTACAACCAATGGAAAGTGAAGAGGGCGGTTGATGAGACCATTCTTTGGGAAGAGTTTAAAGTAGCTTTCCTTGATCGCTTCTTCCCAATTGAACTAAGGGAAGTGAAGATGACGGAGTTCATGAACTTCAAGCAAGGTTCTATGAGTGATAGGAAGTATTCCCTTAAATTTAATGGTCTCTCAAAGTATGCTCCTCACTTGGTCGCCGATGCTAGGGCAAGAATGCACAAGTTTATTTCGGGTGTGTCCAACTTGATCAATGAAGAGTGTCATACTGCCATGCTTACTAGGGATATGGATATATCTTGGCTTATGACATATGCTGAATAACTAGAAGGAGAAAAGCTTCAAAAAAGGAGAAGTGAGGAGTCCAAAAGGGCTCATTATGAGGATAGATTGCAAGGCACTAAAGGTGGTCGTTTCCAACAAGGCCACAAATTCCAAGGCCAAGGGTCCTCTAATGCCCAAGGCCAAAGATTTTTTAATGATAGGGGTCCCAACCCTAAGACTCAAGGTGGCAATGGAGATGACTCTTCCAAGGTGCTCAAAATGCGAGAGGAATCATGGTGGTGCATGTTTGAGGAAATCGGGTGCTTGCTTCGGGTGTGGAAAAATGGGCCACAAGATTATGGATTTTCCAAATAAGGGTAGAAATGATCTTCCTCAAGGACAAGGTGCTCAAGGTGACCAAAGGGCACAAGGTGGCCAATAAGGAGGTGTTCCACGTCATAACTGGTTTTATGCTCTTCAAGGAAGACAAGGAGTTGATGAGGCACCCAATGTTGTTATTAGTATGTTAAAGGTTTATGATTTTGATGTTTATGCTTTATAAGATCCGAGTGCCACTCTTTCATTCATTACTCCATTTGTGGCTAATAGGCTTCATATGTGTCTCGAGTTATTATGTGAACCCTTTGAAGTGTCTAGCCCCATCGGTGAGTCCTTCCTTGCTAAAGGAGTCTATAGGGTTAGTCCCATGTCTATATTTCATCAAGTCTTGCCTTGTGATTTTGTTGAACTAGACATGGTAGATTTTGACATTATTCTCGTGATGGATTGGTTACATGCATATCATGCTACTATTAATTGTAGAATCGTAAGGTCAAATCCAGATTTCCTAATGAACTCATCCTTAAGTAGGAAAGTCATGATTCTGTGGTCAAGGGTAGGTTCATCTCTTATCTTAAGGCTCAAAAGTTGATCTCTAAAGGTTGCATTTATCATCTTGTATGGGTTAGGGATGCCGAGTCTAAAGTCCCTTCTATTGAGTAAGTCCCAGTAGTCAATGATTTTCTTGATGTCTCTAATGAATTTCCCAATATTCTTCCCAAAAGGGAAATAGACTTCGGTATAGACCTCCTCCCTGACACTCTACCTATTCTCATCCCTTCCTATTGAATGGCCTCGGTGGAGTTGAAGGAGTTAAAGGACCAATTGAAAGATTTGTTGGAGATTTCATAAGTCCTAGCAAGCCACCTTGGGGTGCGTTGGTGTTGTTTGTGAGGAAGAAAGATGGCTCACTTAGAATGTGCATCGAGTATCAGTAACTCGACAAGGTCACCGTGAAGAACAAGTATCTCCTTCCAAGGATAGATGACCTACTTGATCAACTTCAAAGGGCCAGTCACTTCTCCAAGATTGACCTTCAGTCCGGGTATCATCAATTGAGGGTAAGGGAGTGTGACATTCCTAAAACAGCTTTCCAAACAAGACATGGGCATTTTGCATTTTTAGTGATATCCTCCGGTGTAACCAATGCCCCGGCGATATTTATGGATCTCATGAATAGGGTCTTACCTTGATATGTTTGTGGTGGTATTCATTGATGATATCTTGATTTATTCCCAGAGTGAAGGAGAGTATGCCAAGAACCTAAGGGTAGTGTTGCAAACATTGAGGGAAGAACGGATATTTGCTAAGTTTGGCAAATGCAAGTTTCGGTAGAAAGAAGTTGCATGCTTGGGACATGTGGTGTCGGACAAAGGGATCAAAGTGGACCCAAAGAAGATGGGGAGTAATAAGAAATTGGCCTAGACCCTTGACTCCACTAGACATGAAGAGTTTCTTGGGCTTGGAGGGTTACTACTGGAGATTTATGAATGGTTTCTCCTCAATTGCTTCTCCTTTGAACAAGTTGACCCAAAAGAAGGCCAAATTTATATGGACCGACGAATGTAAAAAGGAGTTTTCAAGCTATGAAGGACAAACATACGTCCTCTCCTATCTTGGCTCTACAGGAAGAATTGGAAGGGTTTGTTGTGTATTGTGAGGCTTCAAGAATGGGTTTGGAGTGTGTTTTGATGCAAGATGGCAAGGTCATTGCCTATGCTTCTAGGCAACTAAAGGTGCATAAGTGTAATTACCTCTACCATGATCTTGAATTAGAGGCCATGGTGTTTTCTTTAAAGATATGGCGTCAATATTTATATGAGCTTCATGTAGATGTGTTCACCGACCATAAGAGTCTCCCATACATGTTCACCCAAAGAGATATAAATTTGAGGCAAAGGAGATGGTTGGAGTTCCTTAAAGATTATGACATGAGTCTGCATTACCATCCGGACAAAGCTAATATTGTGGACGATGCCCTAAGTTGAGTGTCCATGGAAAGTATGACTCATATTGATGATGGCAAGAAAGAATTTGTAAAAGACATCGATCGGTTAGCTAGGATGGAGGTTAGATTGAATGAAGCCAAAAATGGTAGTGTTATGGTAATAAATGGTTCTAAGTCTTCCTTGATTGAAGAAGTCAAATCCAAACAAGATCATGACCCCATTTTGGTGGAATTGAAGTAATTGGTGAAGAATGGCAAGGCAGAGGTTTTCTCCCAAGGGGGAGATGGTGTTATTAGGTACCAAGGTAGGTTATATGTCCTCGATTTGATGGGTTGAGAAACTCGATCTTGAAAGAGGCACATAATTCATTTTATTCCATTCACCCCAGTTCTACAAAGATGTATAGAGATTTGAGGGAAGTCTAGTGGTAGGGTGGTATGAAGAGGGATATCGCTAAATTCGTAGTCGGTTTTCATAATTGCCAAAAAGTCAAGGTCGAGCATCAAGGTTGGGTGTCCTAGCCCAACATATTGAGTTTTCTACTTGGAAGTGGAAAGAAATTAACATGAATTTTGTGGTTGGGTTACCAAGGACTAGAAAGAACTTTGATTCCATTTGGATTATCGTTGATAGAATGATAAAGTTGGCTCACTTCCTACCAGTTAATGTGGATTATGGTGCCGAAGACTATGCCAAGTTATACATTCATGAGTTGTTGAGATTACACAGGGTTCTATTGGCTACTATTTTGGATTGTGGTACGCGATTTACTTCGCACTTTTGGAAGTCCTTTTAAAAGGGCCTTTGTACCAAAGTCAGGCTTAGTACGGTGTTTCACCCACAAACGGATGGCCTAGCCAAAATAACCATCCAAATCTTGAGGATATGCTTAGGGCTTGTGTTTTGGAGTTTAAGGGTAGTTGGGGATGAACATTTTCCACTTATCAACTTTGCTTATAACAGTAGCTATCACTCTAGTATTGTAATGGCTTCCTTTGTATCTTTGTATGGTACACGTTGTAGACCCCCGGTTGAGTTGTTCAAAGTGGGGGAAATAGCTTTGTTTGGTCCAGATTTGGTTACGAAGCCTTTAGAAAAGGTGAGGATGATAAGGGAAAGACTGAAGGCTGCTCAAAGTCGAAAAAAGTCCTATGCTGATATTAGGAGAAGAGATCTTGAGTTTGGAGTTGATAATTATGTATACTTGAAGGTTTTGCTGATGAAGGGTGTGGTTCATTTTGGCAGAAAGGAAAGTTAAGCCCTGCGTATGTAAGGCCTCACTAGATCATGAGGCGTGTTGGTAAAGTTACATACAAATTAGATTTACCCACGGAAATTAGCATGGTTCATCCAGTTTTTCATGTCTCCATGTTGAGGAAGTGTATAGGGGACCCCTAGTTCCACTAGGCCCTTAGAAGCAATGAATGTTAAAGAGAATTTGACTTATGAGGAAGTCCCAGTGGAAATATTAGATAGGCAAGTCAAGTGGTTAAAAAACAAGGATATAACATCCGTCAAAGTCCTTTGGAGGAACCAACAAGTCGAAAGTGCCACTTGGGAAGCCAAAGCGGATATGAAAAAGTGATACCCCTATATCTTTCATTCTAATCAAGCTTGGGATAATATGATCTTCCTATTTTGTAACCTCGTTTCTTTGCATGTCATTTTCATGTCATCTATGCATGGTTATGTGATTTTGAGGTTGCATTGTAAATGATATTTGAGGTATGATTTAAAGATTTTCATGATTCATTTTTACATATTGTGCATGTATTCCATTTCTTAGAGCTTGCCTTTAACACATTCGGGTACGAATGTTCCCAAGAGGGTGATATTGTAAGGCCCCATATGTGGGAAGTATGAAAAGTGTAAGGAAATGAGTTTTGAAAATTTTCTGGGTAGTATTGGTTCCCATGAAGGGTCTTACGGGCCATATGTTGATGTACGAACCATACATTGGCTCATGGGTCCTAAGCATGCATTTTCAGTAGCTCAAGTTTGGAGGATCATCTATGTACGAAATGGTCTATGGATTGTAACATAATCCATGTGACATAACTTGTGATCACAGAATGAAGGCCATACTTGGTAAAAATATGGTTTTTCGAGATTAGAGGTACAAGTTATCAGACGGCCCGTACTCTGGCTTACGAGTCATAAGTATTTTCGTGGGTTGAGGATCAGAGACGGTTTCTGAAGATTCAAAAATGTTATTAAACAAAACCCCATTCTTACGACCTGTAGAATGGACCACCGCCCGTAAACAGGATCTCGTGGTCCTGTCCGGTGGAATTTTAAAGAAGACAAATTCAACATTTCCTATTATTCTAATGTTAAACCGCATCATTTAGGCCCCCAAATCTTCACTTTCCAGCCTTATACACCCTCAACACTCTCATTTCAACTCATTGACAAATACCCTAAGCCCCACCATTTCCTATTATTCTTAGGTTAAACCACATCATTTAGGCCCCTAAATCTTCACTTTCTAGCCTTATACACCCTCAACACTCTCATTTCAACTCACTAACAAATACCCTAAACCCCAAACACTCTCAAAGCTCTTCAAGGCTTTCAAGCAAGAAGACCAAGTTAAGGCTTCAGTTTCCTCACCTCCAAATCAGATTTTTCTCCATTAAATCACCAAGGTATGTGGGTTTTGATTTGTGGGAACCTTCCCTCCACAAAGCTCAACCATACTCCTTCTTCATTGATTTCTCAAGTCATGGTAATATGTGATGATTTTATGAAATCTTTCATATAATGTTTATGAAGTATTTGATGATGATTTACCCTTATATATTATTATGAGATGTAAAGTCATGTGAAGTCTATGTTTTAAGTGAGTGTTTGATGATACCCTTGCCGAGTCTCTTTATGCTTTTGATGGGTTATTTTGAAAAATGCTTAAAGGTTTTATTTCACTCCTCTCATGGCATTTACTCATGATTTGCATGGTTTTAAGTTTATATAAATGTAGCCACCATGATTTGATGCATGCCAAGTTTCTCAAGTAATGAATGCCTTGTGGCAAGATATGTATGTTATACAAGTTGAGACTAATAAGGCCACTAGCGAGTATGCTCTGAGCTCATGAGAATAATATGAATAACAAGAATGATGTAAAGCTCTAACTTGATGAAATAAGTTATGTTTGATGAGTTACTCCAAGAATCATATTATGATGTTTTGAGACTATGCATGCTATGACTATAACTATTTTCAAGTATTTCGTGGGATTGTGACCTAGCGTCGAGAGAACCTTGATAGTCTCTAACTGTCCCTAATTATGTGCCACCATAGGTATGGTAGTGATCCCCTGTATGGGCTTGTACTTATCAAAAAGGCAATGCCATAAGGTAAGGATATTTGTTGAACCTACTGAAAAGGCTATGCCGTAAATTAAGGATATCATATGAAACCTACCGAAAAGGTTATGCCGTAAGGTGGTGCCACTTTCCGAAAAGGCTGCCATGTCGTAGGAAAGTATTTGGTCTACCTTGGCAAAGTAGATCACTCCTCGTCCGATGGGAAGTGAACATCGAAATTTCAAGTAATAGTTTACTTGGTCTTATATTTCGGTTATGGTCTCTTCACACTATGTATATGGTGTCATGTGATTTGATGATGCTTCTTGCATGTTCGACTAAGCATTTTCCATACATGACATATTGAGCCTATATTCATTGTTTATGATTATGCATATTGTTTAATTATGGCTTGTGTTCCTTGATGCATTTGCACCCCGCATATTTAGTACATTCCAGGTACTAAGGCATATTTTGCCTATATGATCTAACCATGTAGGAACCGGAGCTCCATTCCATCCTCCTCCTCCACGTGGCTAAGCAGTTCGATCAGAGATTTGCTACTGGTGAGTCCTCCACATCCGAGGACATTACCCATTTACTTTCATGCTCTTTTAAAACTTGTCTATTTTTAGACATTATTTATTGAGGGTGAACCCAAGAAGTGACTTGGCCCCCATTCTATTCATAACTAGAGGTGTTGTTGGACATGGTTATGTTTACGTATGTTATGAGTCTAACTCATTATGCTTATGTAAGTATTAAAGGTATCCCTTAGTCCCTATTCCCTTATGTGCTAGTTGTATGTTGGTGATGAGATGAAAGTCTTAAGTCCCTCTTTACCCCCGTAGCATGAGTCATACTTGCCCGCCCCTTAGACTTATTTGCTATGTGATTCATGTTAATCCTCTTCCCAACAACATCCTCATAGAGTGAGTCCAAAGATCCGCTTTCCCTTAGAAATTATCTGTTACGTGATTGTTGTTTAATTATGCTTCCGCAAAATCAAGGATGTGCCATGCATGCTTTATAGGCTTGTTTAGGGGTCCCTTCGGGTTCCTCATTCGCGGTGTCACGTCTAGGCCATAGGCTTGGGTTGTGACAGTCGATATCTTGGTATATCTTCATATAGTATGCTACTACTATTCCTTTTCAAAGGCCTATAACTGTGTTCCACATTTATGGGTCATGCGCAGCTATATTTAGTAAATTTTTTTCTTTGTTTTCTCCTTCCTGTAATTTAATTGGTTTATCTGTCGGCATTTTTTTCTTATTGATTTTACATTTTCTACTAATATTTCTTGATTTACCTAAATACTCTTCTTCTTGGTACATTTTTTGTACTTGTGTTTGTTGTATGTTGCTGGGTTATTCGTTGGAAGCGGCTGGAATAAGTTAATTTTATAAATTCTTTTTGGTAACTGAATCCAACTCTATTTCTTAATCAATATCAAATATTCTATCTATGATTTTGTCAATGTCATCTAATTATGTTTGTAATTTCTTCTGTTCTCTATATCTTAGGTTGTCTATTTTAAATTCACCCTCTTTAAAGTGTAATTACGTTTCTATTAAATTTATTCCTGCTATCTTACACCCTTTCCATTTAAATATTATTGTATTTTCTTCATACCTTCATTTTGCCTCTCTTAAGGCTTCTTCCACCTCGTACCTTCTTGTATTATTTCAATATTCATCATATTAATCTTCGTTTCTATGATTGTCTGTGTTTCGTCATCGAACTCTTTTTGCAAATATAGTATATTTATAATCAGTGAATCTTACAGATGTCTCTACTTTAATATTTGTATATATTAAATAAGATTCTGCTACTAATACTTTTTCGTATTAAATTTTTCTAAATTCCATTTTAACCCTGCATATTCTTTTGGATTTAATTTATTGGTTTTATTAGCTTTATTCCTTTATCTCCCATTACCTCAACTACGTCATCTACCTAAATCTTAAATTTTGTATTACTGCTTAAGGCAATTTTCCTATAAGCCCTACACACATCAATGATTATTTCCTTTCTCCATTTCTTTCTAACATTTAGTCTGTATTTCAATTTTGATGTTTATATATATATATATATATATATATATATATATATACCTTGCATATTTTGTTTAGGATAAATTATAGAACTACACAACATATTTTACCATATTTTCTAATAATCCCTACCATCCTAAAAAATTACAAAAATCTCATATTTTCACTCTCTCTCTCTCTCTCTCTCTCTTCAACTTATAGATACCTAAACTATTATTTCTCACTCCTTAATTTATCCTAAATTATCTCCTAATTTTAAGCATTATAATCAATATCTACGTAATCTTCCTATTAGTTGTGTAATCAATCTTTTCATGATTAATTTCAATTTTCAAATTTTTTATCATTATTTTCAATCTAAACAAAAGTGAAGAAATTGAAAAGTCTTCAATTCCTCCGCCAAAACCTAGTGTCTTCCATTTTTCATCTACTTTTTCATAGCAGTCTCCATACCGTCTCTCTCCTTCTAAATTTATCCTAAACTATCTCCTAATTTTAAGTATTCTAATCAATATCTACATAGTCTTCCTATTTTTTTAGTTGTGTAATCAATCTTTTCATGATTAATTTCAATTTTTTATCATTATGTTCAAACTAAACAAAAAGGAAGAAATTGAAAAGTCTCCAATTCCTCCGCCAAAACCTAATGCCTTCCATTTTTCATCTACTTCTTCATAGCAGTCTCCATTTCGATTCCAACGATGAGTATCATTCTAAAAAACAAGGAAATCCTTAATCAAGTATCAACTACCCAGATCAAGCACCTAGTTCTAAATATCAAATATCTACTAGACAAAAAAATCAATTATCAGTAGTTTGATTAGCACAAACGCTTCTTCTTAAAGTATCAAGTACATAAAACTCTTATTCCAATGATGAGTATCATTCAAAAAACACGAAACTCCTTAATCAAGTATCAACTACCCAAATCAAGTACCTAATTTTAAGTATCAAGTATCTATTAGACCAAAAAACATAAAACTTATGTCAGGTATCAATTATCAGTAGTTTGATAAGCACAAGCGCTCCTTCTTAATGTATCAAGTACCTAAAGCTCTTATTCCAACGATGAGTATCATTCTAAAAAAGACGAAAATCCTTAATCAAGTATCAACCAGCTAAATCATGCACTTAATTTTAAGTATCAAGAAAAGGAAATTTTAAGTATCACATGGGATCTGGTTAGTTCGGACTAGATATTCGGTGTGAGGTTCCTTTTCCCCAAGGTAGCCATCAATCAAGGTTAGGGAGACGAAGATACAGAACTAAAAGTAAAATGAGAATGACAAACAAGAAAAGGGAATGACACCTGTGTTGTGACTACCTTGTAACAAGAAGTTCAATATGGTGAGGATAATGAAAGCAATTCCAGGGAAGAAACAAGCAGCCTTCCAAGTGACTCCAACCCATCCCTTGTGATCACCACAGAAGATTATCCTCCAAAGACGAACAGAAATATAGCCATTTACAACGCCAAGAATCAAATGTATCTATGCAGTTTTGCGTTCTCTTGCAAGAATTTCCTAGAGGTTTTTGAATTTTTGAAATTATATCTATTGCGCATACATAGCAACTGAAATTGCTTTATACCCTAATTAATGGGTGATTGAATTTAATTTTTCAGTTCAACCCCCTTTTTTAACATAACTGATTGACTTATTTCCTTTTTTCTCGACATGCATCAAACGAATTTTGAGGTATCAAAACGCCTAATAAATATGGGATTTTTAGTAATTTAAGAAATAGATGGTATAAAAAGGAATTAATCGTATACAGTATGGAATTTGTAAAATTTATACTTTATTTTATTGATTTTATTCCTTTATCTCCCATAACCTCAACTAGATCCTTTTTTCCTACAAATCTTACCCACATTAATAATTATTTTCCTTTTCCATTTTTTCATAACATTTAGTCTATATTCCAATTTTGATGTTTCTTCCAAATTCAGTTAAAAATTTATTTATATATATATATATATATATATATTGTGTTCAATTAAAAAATCTATCAAATTTGTGTTCAGTTCAACCTTCATGAGCTTCCAACACCTTTGCTTCTCACAACCAAGAGTCCGATTACATGTGGTGCAACAAATAAATTGACTCCTTGCTTCATCAGGGGTCTCGAATATAAACCCTAGACATGAAAGAACATTTCCTCCTAAATGAAGTCCTATGCGATGCAAATCTAGCTCCAATGAGGTACAGAAAAACAAAAAGACTAGTTGAAAACTAATCCGTGAAAGAAATCCGAATACCCTACCTTGTCCTGTGACTGAAGGTTCATTCTAATTACTCATATTTTACTTCCAATTTTCTTTTTTATGAATGAGAAAAGGGGAAAAAGTTTACTAATAGAGAAAACATGCAGTTTTCTAACAAGTGAGTGTGCACATGCCAAATACGCATAAAATGAATCGTAATGATGAAGACCAGTACTGAATTTAACAAACATATAATTTTATGACTCCATATTTACACTAGATGGATAAAAAAAATGTCAACTTTCAGAAAGAATAATCAAAAGGGAAAACGCATTTGGGGATCAGAAGTGGGGCAACAATGAATACAACTTGAATATCATTTGTAGTCGCAAAACACTAATACAGTGGTCATCTTTCTGTCTTTCCATATGGCATAGGTATCACAAGTCCCACCAAATGTTATAGTCCCATAATTTTCGAAATCTGGTCTGCTATATTAGCTATTACAAATCCTGCAAATACCTGCAATCAACAAAGCTCAAAATCATGTTTTCCTTTGGATCGATCGATTAGTAATGCCTCCTTAAATATAGAAAGAAAACAGAGTCAACTAGTCAGTCGAGCAGTACCAGCGAAAAGAGCTGGAAAGAAGTAATTATAAAAGAGAGATTCTAACTACAATATGGACAAGTTGTGTTTTTTTCATTTTTTTTCCTGTTCCAACTATAAGAGAAAATGGATCTTGGCTTTTCAATAAAACAAAATCACAGGATAGAACTCGAAACTTCAGCGCTGGGAACAAATTCTCTTTTCTGCATTAATATTGTTACCTGTGCTGAGCCAAGAATGTATATAGCAG
The DNA here is from genome assembly GCA_029948455.1 of Solanum rostratum. Lineage (NCBI taxonomy): Eukaryota > Viridiplantae > Streptophyta > Magnoliopsida > Solanales > Solanaceae > Solanum > Solanum rostratum. The sequence goes on from CM057052.1 coordinate 48,154,533, forward strand.
AATAATGACGTCCATGAATGACCATGTCAGCCACCATTGCCAGTGGAATTGTGAGAGACATGCCGAGAGTTGCAACTAATGGAGTTGTCCATACAACACACAGTGCCCTAAGGAGGAGGGAAGCAAGTTATGGGTAGAGTTGATAAAGCAGAAGAGAAGAATATGTATAGGTGAAGGATAACTCATCTTTCATACCAAAAGTAATCTGAGAGAACACTTCCTACAAGTCCATTGGCTAAAACAACTTCATCCAATTTAGCAGAATGAGGTATTGTAAACTTGGGTTCAATCCCTAGTGCAGTCAATGGCCATACTGGAAAAAAAGTTCAGATAATAAATTAGTTTATGAAGACATTAGAAATCAATAACATAAAGAATAATATCAGTTGTTCATAATGATTTTTATAATGTGAATAACTTGAATTAATCCACTTGTCCATTGGCTTTCTCTAATAAGATATTAAGATCCATAATTGCACAATTGTATTCTTTATGAATGCAGTCGGAAAACTAATTTATAAAATCATTGATCTTACACGTCGTCAGACTTCAAAGCATCAACTATTATATACATACAACTTTAAGAAAGTAGAACACAAATAAAAAGAGCAACATTGAAGACATTAAGATCAACCCCCTCTGAAACGTGGATTACATAACATGGGGCCTCAACATCGTTTAAACCAAGAATTGGAATGGTTCATGCTCTAAGACCACATGAGAAAATAAGACATGGAAAAATTGAGTGATGACTTAGCTTGATTATTCCCTCAAGCTGCTGAGTTTAAATAGAGAATGTACCACTGGTGAAATAGGAAAGGATCAATCCAATGAATTCTGACTAATCCTAGTTGACGTACAAAATCATTTAGATATTCTTAACAAGCTATATCTGAGATTTCGTACACTAAATATAATTTGTTAAACGAACTAATCTCCAAGTGAATGATATCAACAAACAAGAGATTGAGACAGTGACATCCACCGCAATGAAGCCCAACCCTCTTTTGTGACCATGAGTCATGTCTGATGCTCTGGCTATTGGAAAGTGAGGCGAAGGTTATACTATCATAGTACCCTAGCGAACTATCATTCACATGTAAACATCAATAATGCAGCATATCATGTCCTCTTTTATATCTCCAGAATAACGTCAGATTTAGAAAAAAAGTTCGCAACCTCCAACGTGCCAATAGGACTTGTGAGCCCCCAAGGCACTTGTAGCATGTAAAAGGTGACCAGCTAAGTTGCAGCCAGACTGAGCAACATCACGCATTTATTAAAACTTAAAGTACTACAGTGGGGAGTCCATTCTCTTAATCATTGTCCCATAAAGAAAAATGTTGTTAGCAACACATACAAGTTACAAAAGAAAGAATAACCAGCATTTTGATGTCCAATATCATCATACATTAAGGCAAGTCAACTACAACTAGTCACCATTAAATGGCAAAACCAATATGTCAACAAGAAGTGTAGCTACAAACTTATCAATAGGAGATAAATTGATCAACCAATTATAAAAGTAATGAGAAAATCAACGCTGACTTCATAAATTGCATTTGTCTATATTTACCTACCCAAAGACCTATGACTCACCCTGTAGCCAGAAGATTGCATGTTGAGTATGAGACCCTTTCCTATATATTAACCTATCTAAGCATGGCTTGTCTGAAGCTGATACCAAAAAGGTCTAAATTATATCTATTTTTATCAGATTCTCATGAGATTTACAGATGGGGTTATATCGGAGTCTCATCATACTGCAGCTTTTTTCTAGTTTAAAACCTCCAACATGCTTTTTTTCCCTCAAGGTCAAACCTATCTGGAAAACTTGGAGAAAGAACTTTTTTCAGAAGACAGCAACAAAGCATTCAAAAAGTGCAAATGGAAGAGACTGCTTTTTATATATATATATATATATATATATATATATACTAGTTATAAAAGTCTTGTGCAATGCACGGGCCCAATAGTTATTCATAAAGTTATTTTTAATAATATAATTAAACGTTATTAAATCATCTTATTAAGTGTAAAATAAATATCCAATAAATATTATTAATATTGATTTAACATTTATTTTAATGATTAAATGATTTTAAATTTTTACTAATTATAACTTTTATCCTAATTTCAGTATTTACATAATTTAAAATAACTGATCAGGCCGATACAGTAAAATCATAGTTGAAGCAGCTGGAAATTTTTTTTATTAGGGGCAATATCGTAAAATCACTAAGAAGCTGCCTTAAATTGATTAAATTAAAAAATCCCAGAAATATTTTTATGGGCCCTTCAAATGTGAAAATTAGTTGTTAGGAATAATATGTAAAATCACTAAGCAGCTGTCTTAAAAAGATTAAATTAAAAACTCCACAAAATATTTTTATGGGTCCATATAATAAAGAAGAGGAAGCAAACAACTGAAGCAGACATGTCGACAAGAGCTACCTGCTTCAGCACTAACTGTCTCTTATATAATAAGAGAACAAGTTGTGAATATCCGTGCGACGCACGGGCCCAATTGTTATTCATAAAAATTTTTTTATGATATAATTAAATGCTATTAAATTTTCTCATTAGGTGTAACATTAATATTCAATAAATATTATTAATGTTGATTAAATTTTAAATATATATATATATATATATATATATATATATATATATATATATATATATTTGTAGTATTTACTTTTTGACACACATATAATCACGGGAAGTTATTAAAATAGTTATTTAATTTTATTTGTCCAATTTAAAGAGAAATTTGTTTTATCCAAATTTCGGTATTTACATAACTTAAAATAATTGATCCAGGTGATATAGCAAAATCATAGTTGAAGCCATTGGGAGAATTATTTATTAGGGGTAATATTTTAAAATCATAGTTAAAGTAAGCAGCTGCTATAAAAAGATTAAATATCCACGAAATATTTTTATAGACCTCGCATATGTATAAGAGGAGCAGGCACGTCGATGGAGAGGTGCCTGCTTGCCGCCTTAACTCCCGCTTATAGAATAAGAGAATACAAGTCAGAACTACTTAACATTAGGGCGAAAGGATTAAATCTTACCAAGCCACCACATGGTCACAAGGGTGCACAACCAGACTGCTTTTTACATATATACAAGTCAGAACTACTTAAACATTAGAACGAAAGGATTAAATCTTACCAAGCCACCACATGGTCACAAGGGTGCACAACCCCATATACCCGAACAATTTTTGCATATCTATTCCTTTTCCTTCCTCACCAGCGAACTTCTTAAGCAGCACTGCAGATCATTAGGAGAAAACATAATCCATCTCATCATATTGTACAGCTAATACATAGTATCAAGACAAGATTAATCCAGAAGAAGCCTAACCAGTGAACAGCCCATACGACATAGCTGATAGAAGGCCTAAGAGATCCCCAAGGAGAGAGCGTTCACCACTTCTTTAAAATAAACAAAAAGTTTAACTATCAGTCAACACCCTGAAACACAGTTGAAGAAACAGCAATGAAAACAATAGAGAATTTAGGATCCAAAATAATCGAAGATTTTGTATAGTATATAGAAAGAAGATGCAGTTTATGTGGTGATCGGAAATTAAGGGATAGAAAGATTGATGTCTCAAGTTTCTTTACAACAAGGATAAACATCTATATATTTGTGCTTGCCATTTCTTAGAAGTAGTGAAAATGAGAATGTTGAGATAGATGTGTGGACATATTAGACGAGATAGAATTAGGAACGAAGATATTCGGGACAATGTGGGAGTGACCTCTATTGTGGACAAGATGAAAGATGCGAAACTGGGATGGTTCAGGATGTGAAGAGGAGATGTCCAAATTTCCTAGTGAGAAGATGTGATAAATTGGCTATGGTGGACCAGAAAAGTGGTAGAGGCAGATTGAATAAGTACTGGGGAGAGAGTGATTAGAACATATGCTACTTATCAAGGACTTAACCTTAGATAGGAAGATATGTAGATTGAGGATAGGTAGAAGGCTAATAGGTAGTCGTGCATTGCCTAGTGGTACAATTTTTTTTTTTTAACTCTCCTACTTTCTAAAGATTTCGACTTTACTATTATCTGTTGTTTCCTTTTTTCCAGTTATCGTATTATTTGTTTTCAATGATCAAGAAGAAAATGAAAATATTGCCAATTTTCTCACTCATGTAAAAAAAACTATGGAAATCCCTACTTCTCTTCCAATTTGTATCAGCATATGTAGTGTATGGAGTAAATATTAAAGTAACATGCTAGCATGGAATTGCAACAATAAAGAATGAAGGTTCCTATTGCAGTAAATGTCTCAAAGCTAGACTTGAAGCAAGTTTCAAGTGGGAACCGTCTCATCCATCTGAACAAGACAACTAAATTAATGCCACTGACCAGTCTGACCCATCGATTAGTAGTCATGATTAAGACGCACATAACCAAGCTATTCACAGGAAAAAAAAAGGTCAGAGGGCCATATTGGAATTGTGGCCATCAACAAGCACTTCCTTATTATAGGAATGATTGAAAGGAAGCTTAGTGAATATTTTAAACTCATACCTGATTATGGTGGGCAGGTTGTTGTATTCACAAGTGGGATGGCACTCGGATATACAGACGGAATGAGTGATTCCTCAAACTGAAACTCTCGTCAGTATGGTGAGACCAACTCCAACCAGTATCCTAGCGGAATATGGCACCATTTCAGTTAATGGGAACGCCTCATTGTGATCTCATAGTGAATTCAACACGTGGAAAATTATAGCTTGTTCAGAGAATGGATATGAGATAAGTGCTTCCCCATGAATACCGATGATAGCTCTAGTACCGATACTGCTGGAAGCAGCACACAGAGGACATGACAATCGGGAAAGAAGAATTCTGTGGCCGAGTACTTCTCCGCAGCTTTTACTAAATCTCCTCCACAGATTTAGCTCACCATCATACTCCGGGTAGCTTGCAATAGTCTCCAAGTCTGACAAAAATCCGTATCGGCCCCAGAACCAAATCTTAGGCACGTGACACTACTCAAGTGTTGTTCACATTTTTCCTCGGCTATAAAGTAGCCTTTTTGTGTTAGTATCCATAAGTTCATGCCCTATAAATAAATTGCATGGAGAAGAAGACATCTCATTTTTTCACTTGCTGTACATATTTCTATAATCAAGCGCTAAGGATTCTCATATCTGATTCTTTCTTACTGTAAGTCTTGCTTTAAGTCTTGCCTTTTAACATTCAGATTTCTTATTCTTTATTTAGTTTTATGTACAGTTCATTTACTTGTGTTTCTTTAGCTTAGCCGAAAAAAAAAAGAAGTCTGATCAAACCTAATTCACTTGTATTTAACCCCTATTTCACAAATTTAACTTCGCTCTCATCCATACGATTTTTCAACAAACGATTGGCACCATCTGTGGGGATAGGCAATTGTGATATTATTTGATCTATTGCTTCTGCTCTTTACTAGGTCATCAGTTTATCCATACTTAGAATCGTTACCATGTCTGGAATTCCATAAAACAATCTAGCCATACAACCATCTCAACAACCAATTCGCTGCAGGTCTGCCTAACTCTTTGGTTCCATTAGATGTGCAGGTTGCGAAACACTCAAAAGGAAAATGAACAAGAAAGAGAAGACAATCAGGCTCCTGCGCAAGAAGAGGCCGAGGGCGTAAATGCAAGAACATCCATCTAAGAATCCTCATTCTTGCTACTTTCATCTTCTGGATGTGCAGGTTTTTGATCGACGAACACTTTGCCCCATAAAAGAGCAGGTCCACAACCACTTATAAAACTTCTGTTTAAGTGTTAGTGGCACATAATTATCGCACAAGACAACAGATGCAAGTCTCCATTTTATCCACCCCGCTCCAATGCGACGAGTAATATCATTCATCAAATCTTCCTATCTCCTTGTATTATTGACCCAAAATTCTTGAAACTTCCTCTCTTGGGATGACTTGTGTACTCTTCATCGCTTCTATATCTTCCTCGTGAGTACCGCCGCTTACTCCAAGTATTTTGTCTTAGATCTGCCAACCTGAACCCTTTATACTCTAGAATCTGTCTCCAAACCTCCAGTTTACCCTCAACTCCTCATGTCTCATCAATTAATGCTATGTCATATGCAAAAGAGGTACACCAAGGAACCTCTCCTTGGATGTCATGTCCATTCATTTTTATCACCAATGCAAATAAAATTGGACTAAGAGTTGATCCCTGATGTAATCTCATCACCACCGGGAAGTGTGCTAAGTCTCCTCCTACAACCCTTACTAAGGTCATTACTAGGGTCTTGACTCCTTGATACATACCCTTCAATGTCCTAATGTATGCAACACGCTTTTAGCCTACAAACATATCCAAAGAACCCTTCTCAGGTTTTTGGCATAAGCTTTTTCTAGGTAAATAAAAACCATATGTAGGTCCCTCATCCTCTTTGTATAATGCTCCGCCAATCTCTGTATGAGATGGATGATTTTTTTAGTTGATCCTCTAGACATGAATCTAAATTGATTCTTTGTAATATACACCCCTCCTTACCCTAAATTCCACTACTCTCCCAAACCTTCTAGTGTTGGCTTAGTAGCTTGATACCCCTATAGTTGTTGCAATTCTGAATATCTCCCTAATTCAAGACAAATTATTACAAATACAAGAGTGGGTGACGCACATATAAACCAGCATGTGACGCGCATGAATCAAATATTGTATTGATGATTCACGCCAATTCTCGTCATCCTAAATATGACATTAAACCACCTTGTTAGCCACTCCATATATGCCTTATATGCGCTCTTCCAAAATTTCACCAGTATCTTTTTTGTGGCTTGATCACCCTCCCCAATCTCATCCTACAAATAGCCACTTTAGACTCCTCATCCTACAAATAGCCACTTTAGACTCAATAACTTTACAAAACCCAAAATCTTGACAACACTCAAAGTTCTCTAACTCACCCAAAACAATACTCATGTCCCCCTCTTTGTTCAAAAGTTTGTGAAAGTATGTCTGCCATCTTCTAATGTGTTTCTCCTTTACTAGCACCTTCTCTTCCTCATCTTTATCGGACTTCACTTAGTACAAGTCTCGAACCCTCTTTTCTCTCGCCTTGGCGAGCTTGTACAACTTCTTATTCCTGTCTTCATCCTACAATTCCTCATATAATGTTCAAACGTAGTTGTCTTAGCACTATAAGTGCTAACTTTGCTTCCTTATTCGGCTCTTTATACCTCTTCGGCTCTCCCTATTGGTCATTTTTCCCTCCTCGTCTTTACTCTCCACCCACTCCTTATAGACAACTTTCTTGGGTTCCACCTTCCCTCGGACCACTATATTCCACCACCAATCCCTTCATTGACTACCATCACTATCCTTTGAGACCCTAACACCTCGGTAGCTACTTCCCTAACATAATTAGATATCTTATCTCACATGTTGAGCCCCAGTACTCCTCCCAATTCCCCCATTACTATTAGTTTCTCCCCAACTCTTGAGCTTTGGCCGTGGTCAAGTGACCCCATTTGATCCTCCATATGTCAAACACAGTCATCCTCTTCCTCTTCCTCTTCCTCTTCCTCTTCCTCTTCCTCTTCCTCTTCCTCTTCCTCTTCCACTTCCTCTTCCTCTTCCTCTTCCTCTTCCTCTTCCTCTTAATTACTAAGTAAATTGGCAAGAGCTTATGAGTTGAGAAAGCTTATTAACTTGAATTATTGTTATTATCCTATGTGTCGATAAACTCCTTTATTGACCTTATGTTTTCCATTTTCTAATGGCATATACTTAGCCTTGAATTTCTGGAGGAACCCTAATAATCTTGTTAAGTGTTTCAACTTTCAATATGGAAGGAGAAATAATAGTAAAGCTTTTTGTTTTAGAACAGAATTCAAAAGAAAGTTCTAAAAGGGAAGGCTGAAAACGGAACTATAAAAGCTTGGAAATAGAAAAAGAAATGCAATCTATAATATACAGAAACAAAGGATAGGTGTAGAGACTCAATGGAAGCTATTCTAACAATACCTAGTGAAATCCCCACTAACTGGAGTTTGGAGAAGGTAGAGTATATGCAGAGCTTACCACTACCTCAGAAGGTAGAGAGGCTATTTTCAAATTACCCCTGGTTCAACTGCATTGAACACAAGTAAAAGGAGAGGTAAACAATGAAGAAAGCATAACCGTCAATAAGAAAAGTAGTGTAAGGTCTAAAGGAAAGAAAGAAACAATAACAATAAAAGAGTGATAATCGAAGTAATCAAAAAACAATACACAAGATAAGGGTTATAAGAGTACAACTTGTACTATGGCAGGCACTAACAAGCCTACACCTACCTTCTACCCGATGATGCGACCTTCATTCCTTCCTATCTAGAGACATGTCCTGTTAATATGAAGCTATGTCATGTCTTGTCTAATCACCTCCCCCGAAACTTCTTCCGACCTATCTCTATGATAAGGTTCAACTACAGACTCAACTAAGAGTTGTAAGATGATCATAACTACTATAAAGCTCAACTAAGAGCTGTGGTCGATTGCATAGGAAATGAGTGGTGGAAATTCGCCTTATAATATATTCAATTTCACTAGAACTTCATACGTTGATCTAAATCGATATAATCACAAGAACTAAACACTCAGTTTGTTTGTAACAAATTCTCAATTTCAAGCCTAGAATAGGAGTTTATAACAAATAGGTAAGGAGTCTGAGGAGTGTGCTTATATGGATACTAATTATTCAAATTGGGCATTGGTTATTATTGAGCCGAGTCTAGACTTAATGCAATGGCATCAATTATTCATCACATTTCACATGGGCTTTGTCAAAACCCAGCATGTACAACAACAAAATCGATCTACAACTTTAATTCGGCCAAACAATTTTGCGCTTCAACTGTCAAATGATATAGACCAAGTCATCATCAGCTAATCTCTCACTCTAATACAATTTCACAAGCAACACTAGAGATCTAATGTAAAAATGAGTTTGCAACATCAAATTATAAGTTAAAATACAAAGAGAGAGCTGACCCATGTCAAATCAACATAATATCAAGCAAGTCCAAGCATAAATTAAGTGCCCACTACAACTGCACACTCCTAAGATTAGGGGGTTAGCTATGCATAATCAAAGGTCAAAGAAATTTACTAAAATTCTCCCTCATTGCAGCTAATTGATTTAAGGAATTCAAAGAAATTAATCCAAACTTCAAGTTAGATTTGGTATTTTTCAAGGCTAAACATTGATTTTCAAATAAAGTGAAGAACTATTTTGGAAAAAGTGAATAATTTTATGGCCAAAGGGGTCAAGTCTCCTCCGGTTACTTAAGCATAATAGTACTGTTATATTTGTAGTTAATTGAAGAATGCTTTTGCAGCTTGTCACCCTGGACTTTTGAGCCAGAGACCTTGCCTGTGAAGTAAATCATCACACTATGTCCAAACAATTGGGAGAAATTCAATAGATTCCCTTATGAGAGGCAGTCATCCTTTCCGAACACAACATAATCGTACTACGTTCTCCAACTGTGCTTCTGAAGATTGGGCAAATTTGATGGTTATCCATGGAATATTAACTCCGGTAGGGAGAATGGAGATGATTGTAAAATTTGTCATCTCAATCTTAGAACTGGCTTCTGTTCACCAGAGTTTGAATCTCTGATTGTAAAGCTTTGTCCAAATTACTGGTTGTATTAACTAGATAACTTCTATTTTCTGCTGTTTGTTGTAGCTGCGTGGAGGTAGAATTTGTTTTTGTTGTAATTTTCATGATTTGAAGAGCGTATATAAGGAAAAAAAGTTAGTGTAGAGCTTTAACTGGAAGATCGAATTTTTCAAGAGGCTTCATTTTGTTGGAGATTGAGTTTCCGATATAGCTTTTTTGTGTGAATTGCTGATTGCTTTGTGAGTTGAAATTGTGCTTATAAAGATGCACGGATGGAGGTCGAATTTGGTTTATTTTGTGTCTTTGGTGTTTTGGATACTGTACAGTAGGAAAATGGGGGGATGGGGGTGTTTGGAGCCCTAGCTGGGAAATTATGATTTTCTTCAACGGTGACCAGTTTAGGATATATGGCCTCTGACTTGGCTTTCTGCGTCATTTCCTCATATCAATCTTCAGAATGGCTTCCAATGTTCCGAGATTGAATATCCAATTGAATGTTACCCCATATTTATAATTGCATTCAAGAGTTTAAATTTGTCATTGTTTTTGCTGCCACGGAGATATAATTTTTGTTCTTTACTGTAATTTCCGTGATTTATTGAATGCTTATAACAAAATATGGTTTCGAAACCGTAATTGGAAATTTCAACTGTTTCAATCAGTAAATCTTTTGAGGAGGTTGGTTTTTGCTGATATTTATCTAGTGGTCCCCCAACTCTTATTTTCTATTGCATTCCTTGTGTCGTCTTGCAAACTGCTTCATTCTGCTAGAGATTGGATTGAACATTTATGCTCATTCTTTATTGTATTCATGAGTTCACATTTGTGATTGTCGTGGTAAGCAGTTTTCTAATAATGCATGATAGGCATGTCCCAATGGCATATATCAGGGCGATTAAGGATATGTACGACGGAACCAAAGCTCGAATAAGATCGGTGGGGGGAGACTCAAAGTATTTTCCTGTTGAGATGGGACTCCATTAAGGATTTGTGTTGAGCCCTTTCCTCTTTGCCCTAGTGATGGATGAGCTGACGCGATCTATCCAGGAGGAGGTTCCATGGTGTATGCTATTTGCAGATGACATAGTACTGATTGATGAGACTCGGACTAGAGTTAATGATAGGTTGGAGGCCTTGGAGACACGCCTTGGAGTCCAAAGGATTCAAACTGAGCAACACCAAAACAGAATACATGGAGGGATGAAGCAAACATTGATGTGAAGCTGGCCACCCAACCTATCCCCCAGAGGGAAAACTTAAAATATCTGGGGTCCATCATCCAGAGTAGTGGTGATATCGATGATGATGTCACACATTGTATTGAGGTAGCTTGGACTAAATGGAGGCTTGCCTTGGGAGTGTTGGGTGACAAGAAGATACCACCTAAACTCAAAGGTAAGTTTTACAGAATGGTGGTTAGATCATCTTTGCTGTGTGGGGTGGAGCGTTGGCCAATAAAAAATGCACATGTTCAGAAGATGCATGTTACAGAGATGAGAATGTTGAGATGGATGTGTGGTCACACAAGGAGGGATAAGATTAAAAATGAAATCATTCGAGAGAAGCTGGAGGTGGCACCAATGGCTGATAAGATGAGGGAAGCGAGACTGCGATGGTTTGGACATGTGCAGAGACGGAGTACCGATGCGCCTGTTAAGAGGTGCGAGAGGTTGGTTTTGGGAGCTACATGGAGAGGTAGAGATAGAGGTAGACCGAAGAAGTATTGAGGGGAGGTGATTAGACAAGATATGGCGAACCTGGATCTCACCGAGGACATTACCTTACATAGAAAGGAGTGGAGGTCGCGAATTAGAGTAGCAGGCTGATTGGTTGGTAGGGTTAGGTGGATGGGTGACCTCGAGGTTTAGTGAGGTAGCAGGGGTAGGCGTGATTGATGTCACTATCTATTGTATGGGTGTTGAATTTATCGTATTTACATATTGACATGTGCTTTCCGTAAATAGTCGCTCTTTTTATTTTTATTTCTATTTCTATTTCTCCTTTTGTTCCCTTTCCATCCCTTTGCCATATCTAGTTTATTCTGCTAATAGGTTGTTGAGTCGAGGATTCCCAGGAAACAGCCTCTCTACTTCTATTCGAGGTAGTGGTAAGGTCTGCGTACATTCAACCCTCTCCAAACCCCACTTGTCAGATTCAAGTGGGTATGTTGTTGCTGTTTGTAAAGAAATTAATCTAAAAAATTCTTCAACCTGAAGCTTCCCCAAAAATCTCCAAGAACAAATTACTATTCTGGAAACAACAATTTTGCAGTACGAGAAATCTTAGAAAGTGGAAAGTTATTTTCTCTCCCCACAAATGATTTTTTATACTTTTCTATAAGAAAATTTCACGAAATTCCCTTTTAGCCTATTCAGCAAACTACATCAAGATCGCCAACTTGATAGGCAATGCGCCCAATTGCTCTTCCAATCGCCGAATTAGTGTATCTGAGTTAGGTGTTGATCTTTAGGCTTTTTCTACTTTCGGTGAACTTGATGGAGATTGCCGAGTGGCTTGGGAAATGCGTCGAGATTCTTTTTGATCGCCGACCTGACCTGACACCTTGGGTTTGAGAACTGTCATATTCGACGAGCTCGGCTACATTTGACGACTTTCGGCAATATGCCAAAGTGACTTTTGCAAGTTGCAGCTTCACCCATTTACCTATTTTTCCCAAATTCTTGGCTTCTTTTAGTTTCCTTTTGTCCTCGTATTGTCTTGAAGCTCTCATAGTTGAAATTTAAACATATTTTCATCGGTCTAGGATCTTGCCAGGCATAAAGGACACAACTTTGATGAACTAAAAGCTTCAAATGAGTCCAAAATTCCCAACTCATCACTCTACCCCTCTGGGTACCCCCTGTGTCTAACCTCTCACACCTTCTCACTAACGCATCAACAGACCTCCTTTGCACATGCCCAAACCATCTCAACCTCGCTTCTTTCATCTTGTCTGCCACAAAAATCACCCCCACCTTCTCTAGGATAACCTCATTCCTAATCTTGTTTCGAGTATGCCAACACATTTATCTCAACATCCTCATCTCAGTAACATGCATCTTCTAAACATGTGAACTCTTGACTGGCTAATACTCCATCCTATACAACTTATAGTGTGTCAAAAAAGAAGTTACCCACCCACCCCCCATCCCTCTTCAGGCTTTCATTACCTTCACTCCACACTTTCCCTTGCGCATCCTAGTTGTTGTTTCAGTTACAACTATTTGTTGTATGCCCCGCATCATCTATCCGTTTCCTCACTTCCCTTACACAACCCTGCTCGCATCCCTAGCAACACATCCACCTCTTTCTCGCAAACCACTCCCGTCTCTCCATAGCACCAACTTGTCTCATCAAACCATTGCAGATCACCTTTCCTTTTCCTAATCAAACAGGGTTTAAAACCTTTTTACTCTACGGACTCGCAGGCATAACAACACTACATGTGGCCAATCCCTTGCCCAAATGGTACCTCTCTATCTCCAACTCCTCCACCGCACGACTCCTCCCCACTTTAAGCCATGGCCAACCTGCCTTTCGCAGTATACCCTTCTATGACACCACCCACCGTATCCCATGGACTCTAGTGTACCAATTCCTAACTTTAATGCTATTTGACTTGTGTTGCAAAAACACATAAGCAATTACCACAAAATCATAGACCAAATGTACTGCAGCATGATCCCCATGTACTAAAATGAGAATTTGCAAAATGAAAACCCAACATATAAGAAACTTTGATATTAGTACAGTTAGTGGAGTGGCCAAAACAGCTAAAAGGACAATAAAAAGCTGAATATGCACAGACTGTGTTAGGAATATGAGCTTTTTTCTGATCTCACATACATTTATCAGTCATCTACGACCAACTTATAGCAAATCTAGTTCTTTCTATTCCTCTTCGTAATTGAACCATTGATTCTAACTTTGCCACCTAAAATTGGAAGTGTCTGACATATATTAGCCAGAATCACAGAGAAAAACAAATGCAGCAAGACAAGTAAAATACATGAATTATTCAGAATAGATAAATGTGTCATAAGAAATTCGATTATGATTTTTTCCGCTGAATATAACTTCAACCAGAAACTAAGAGACATATATTGAACTCAATAAAATCTAGGTGCAATAGATCATTTAAAGCAGTTCCAGTCAAGTCAATACAAGGCAGGAATGTCTTACGAGGAAGAATTCAGTTGAGGTTCATCAGTCGCCCAAGTTTTTCCTAGAGTGGTCATGACAACGCCAGACATGCTAACAAAGACTGCAACCACTTTGGCCATATTTAAGGAATCTTCACCAAGTATTACACCAACAAAAAGAGTGAATAATCCCGATGTAGAAGATAGTACTGTTGTGCTTGCAACACTTGTATGTTCAAGTGCTGCATTTGACAGGTACTGCAGCATAAACAAGAGACACAGATAAGCTCAGACAACTGAGTTTTCCAGCAAAGCAGTTTCTTTTTTCTCTTCTCTTTTTCCTTCTGGTTCACCTGAGAGGGTTCCCCATGGGAAAGGCATAAACCTACAAGCATAACTAAAGTTGACTTTCATACCTCAGTTATAAACCAGAGAGGAGCAAGAAAGAATCCATAACGAGCAATATGCCAGGTTGTTATCTCCTTTCCATTCTTTAGATCATCAGAATTACCGTTGCATTTAGCAACAAGAGGTTTTCCTTCTTCCTCGGCCAAGATATTTTCTTCACTGTCTTTTCTATCCATTGATTTCTGGATTTCTATCTCAAAGACTTTGTGTACTGTGTGCTTTAAAGGAGAACTATGTCTCATATATGATTCATCGCCCGTATTTTTATTAGTTCTAATATGGCGTCTCTTCAGCAAATCGCATATCCAATCCTTAAGAAATGCTATAGGGAGATAAATTACCAGCAAAGAAGCCCCAAGGTATGTGATTGCAAATGGCTGCTTATATTCTGAGAAAATGCCCTGCCATGGTGCATACACAATGAAAAAATTCAATCCATAGTATAGCAGGTTGCATCATGTTCACCCATGTAAATTTAAATTCAATATTTCAAGGCATTTAGGATTATGCAGGAACATTTTTTGTGACAGTACTACAGAGAACTACAACCCCTAAAGGACCCAATAAGTACTTTATTGGATGAAACTGGATCAGAAGAAGAAAAGGAGTATTCTAAATCATGTCAGAATGACCCAACATAAGCCTGTTATTTAAGGTTAAGAAAAAAAATAAGCCTAAAGTTACTGCACACTTAATTGATGTTCTTATTTCTGCTATGTGAAGCAATGAATTGGTGTTGTGTGCAAGCAAGGAAATCTGTTATCATATTTATAGCTACAAGGGAGATCCGTACAAAATTGTAGGAGCACAGAACAAACTATATGTCAGCATGATAGTGACCATCCACATTATAATGTTCATACAAAGGTCAGCGGACAGATAGCTTCATCCCATATTCTGCATTGTCTTTCTATCTGATTGGGAGCTAAATTTTAACGTTAAGACAATTTAATATAACAATTATGCAGCAAACCCGAAGTAGTTGGATTTGAATCCTCACCATCCATTTTGAGTGCTCATGCAAAATTGACTATTTTTAACAATAAATAGCATTACGGGAAGATTAACAAAAAATGCCAAAGTCTGTCACTTTTGTAATTTGCTAGCAAATTTGAATATAGGTCAATAGAGAACGTATATAAAATATCAAGACAAATTCATAAAGAAAGGAAATTTGACCTGTGTAACTTCAGCAGAGGTGACCCAAATAATAACAACAGCTGAAATAAGGCAGAGACCCGCCTTGTATTTCCAACCCATCACGAAAAAGGAAAAGAAATAACTCAAAACCCAGATGGGTATTCTCAAGAATAACAGAAAAATAACCAAAGATCTGAACCGGAGTTTGTTAGGATTCCGATCAAATTTTTAACTTGTCAACAAACGTAAAGAAGAGTGCAAGAACTCAAACCTGACCCACAGGCTAAATAGGTTGGATTGTTAGGTATATGAATTTTATTATATTTTTTGACAAGTAGATGAATGCTGCGTTTTAGGAAAAAGATGGAAAAAAGGCAAATATATTTATCCGAAATAATGGAGGGAAAATTGATAGGAAGACAAATTTCTCTGGCTATGTCAATTATCATATATGCACTCCTCGTCTCCTTTTTTTCTCTACTATTTCTGGTTGTCGGTCACCCAGCCGGATCTGAATATCCCCTTTCTTCTGCCTACTCATTATTTTTGCATGTACTATGTACTCCTCCCCCTCCTCCTTTTTTTTATTTTTGTTAAATTAAAAAAAGTTCGTCAAAATTTTAAATATTGTAACGAATAATTCAATATGTTCTATTCTGATGTAGTTTGACATATTATCATTGCTTTAACAGAGTCAAAAAAATATATGCATAATTAATTATCAGAAAAATAAAATAACCATCAATTTAAGTTCTTATGCTTAGCCATCTCGCTCTTTTGCTTGTATACTTGAAATAACAATTAAATAATTTATTTTACATTGATCACAATATTAATTTATTAAACTTTTGCAGTATCTCATTATTGCAATATAAATTGAGTCGTCCTAAGGAATCAAAGATCACTATTCATTTTTTAAAATTATTAAAATAAAAATTATACTACTAAACTAACAAAGAGAAAATTTTAAATTAACTATACCAAAAAATACTTAATATACAAATGAACAGTTTCATGTGAATTTTTTGGAAGTATAACTTAAAAAATATAAGTATTTATTTATAAAATATTAGAAACATTCAATAAGTGACACTTTGGTCGTCCCACCAAAGTGTCACTCCCGTAATTATTTTGAAGTCCAGGGGTCATACGTTGCCATGCACATTCGACCACCGCCCCGACTGGCCAATGTATCTTCCACTGCTCCACCTGTTCGCTCTTCTCTAGGGTTTTCCCTCTTCTTCCCCATATACACGCCTTTTCCCCTTTTGTTCCTCACCCATGTCTCTTCCGCTGCTCCACCTGTTCGCTCTTCTCTAGGGTTTTCCCTCTTCTTCCCCATATACACGCCTTTTCCCCCTTTTGTTCCTCACCGATTTCTGCAGCCTCGATGGTTTGTTGTTTCTTTGCAGCTCAGGATCAAGGAATTTGCAGGTTGGTTTTTCTTCTTCCTTTGTCACTTTGGTCGTCCAACCAAATTGTTAATCCCGTAATTATTTTGAAACTCCAGGGGCAATACGGGGCCTGGGCATTTCACCACCGTCCCGACTGGCCAATGGCTCTTCGGCTGCTCCACCTGTTCGCTCTTCTCTATCGTTTTCCCTCTTCTTCTCCATATACACGCCTTTTGCCCTTTTGTTCCTCACTGATTTCTGCGGCTTGGATGATTTGTTGTTTCTTTGCAACTCAGGATCAAGGAATTTGCAGGTTTGTTTTTCTTATTCCTTTGTTTCTGTAATTTTTTTCCCCTTATTTCTTAGTTATATAAATTATCCAATTTTAAAAATTGACCTCTTTGTTTCTTTCGTCCTTCACTTGTTAATGTTCATCATAGTTAAACTCCAATTTTATAAACTGACTTCTTTGTTTCTGTCGTCCTTCACTTGTTAATGTTCATCATAGTTAAACAATCTTACCTGTTGACTTGTTTAAAAGGTCGGAATGCATGGTTTTATTTGGGGAGTATGATTGTTGCATGTATGTTTTAATTGTGCATTATAGTTGTTTGATAATATCACTGCCTTGGTTCGGTGATGAGCCCATCATAGTTAAACAATCCTACCTACTGACTTGTTTAGAAGCTCTGAATGCATGATTTTATTTGGGTAGTATGATTCTTGCATGCATATTTTAATTGTGCATTTCAGTTGTCTGATAATATGACTGCCTTAGTTTGGTAAGCTGCAGAGCATCATAGTTAAACAATCATAGCTGTTCACTTGTTTAAAAGGTCGGAATGCATGGTTTTATTTGGGAAGTATGATTGTTGCATGCTGCTTTCTCCTTTTTATTTTCTATTGGGCAATACATGTCTTTCAACCTTGTGCATGTGTTCAACAAACCAAAATTTCTTTTTACAACCAAGCAGTACCCAAATCTGCGCTCAGTTCATATTCAAAACCATTGGCATGCATCTCTTTCAGCAGCCTTGCAGCTTCCTCGAACATGCCAGGACGACTTAGACAACTAAGAATGGTGTTGTAAGAGACAACGTCGGGTTTAGTTGTTGAATGGTTCATCTTTGTAAACATCTTGATTGCTCTTTGTGGGTCACCAGTCTTGGACAAACCATTTAATATAATGTTAAATGAGTTTAGGTCGGGACCACAACCATTTTCTTCCATACTATGAAGTAAATTATGTTTCCAGCCGTCTGTTTGCAATCCAGCAAAGAGGAATAGTATCCTTTGGCAAAGGTGTTCATGTAATCCTTTGGTGTCATTGAATCAAGTTACTATACTATTCTATATGATGTCCTGATTATAGGGTTCATTCATCAATTATCGCGCTTAAATGCCTGCAGCTTCATCTGGGTAAAGCATATATTTGATTATTTTTTTTAAGAGATATGAAAAATGGATAAGTTAGGATTTTTAGGATGAAAGCACCCAAAGAGAATAGAATGGTTTCAAAGGGTTTCAATTCGCTATCCTAAATAGATTGGGATTTAAGCAGAATGGTGGTTCATTTTTTGGGTTATTGAGAGAGAGATCCTGACTGTCTGCGCCTAAATTTTTTGCACTTGAATTCTGCATGTACTGTATTTGATAATATGTGTGGGTACAATGTGATTACATTCAATGAAGTATGCTACTTTACAGTCTTTCATCCTAATCTCATAAAAAGACCTCATTTGTAAAAGCTATGCCTATGAGCTGTCCCTCTCACAGTAGGTTCTGTACTGTGCTTCCTGTTTATTGGGAGTTCAGGTCCATGCATTGTTGGGACCACTATTGCTCCCTGTGGATGGGGGTGAAGAACTTCTTTAGCATTAATTTCTTTCCATGTTTATTTAAGTCATTTAGGATTAGGTGTTACGTTTGGGCAACATTTTTAGATGCATTACATGTGAATGCCCTATGTTTGTGAAATGTTCTATGATAGTTTTCAAACTCTTCCATTTGCAAATTTATAGTTTAAAGAAAGTGGGGCACAATTTGCTCAAGAGAATATTGCCCCCATGATGAAATGATAGATAAAACGAATTATTTCCCTCCGGTA
Organism: Solanum rostratum; assembly: GCA_029948455.1. NCBI lineage: Eukaryota > Viridiplantae > Streptophyta > Magnoliopsida > Solanales > Solanaceae > Solanum > Solanum rostratum. The sequence continues at coordinate 48,173,379 of CM057052.1, forward strand.
TGTGCTACATTTGTTTTCGCTGCATGTTGCAAATTGTCACGAAATGAGGAATACTTCGGCCCAGAAGGAATAATGAGGCCAACAGAGAGTGAGGAAAAAAAGGGATTTCATGGAGGGTGGTTGCCTCTCTGATTGGCCTATGATTTCGCCGTCAGACCAAACAAACAACCCTCCTTCTCAAATTTCCAGAGAAAGAGAAAACAAATATTGCTTCCTTGGTTCCCTTTTTCCCCTGGTTTTGAAAACTGTCCACGAATTGCTGTAGGAAAGATGGAAAGAGGCAAGTGATGATTCTGGGCTAAAATTAGTGCCATGGAGAAAACCCGATTCGTATCTTCGGGGGCAAAATTCGAATCATTCAAAACCAGTTCAATTTTGCAGCCATGGCGTTATCGTCTTCTTCTCCTGTGTGCCCCCATTTTATACAGATCTGAGCCTCAATTTCAATTCCAAATCTTATGTTAAACGGTTCCTTTCGGCTTCCCCGTAATTATTTTGAAGTCCAGGGTGAATACGGAGCCTGGGCATTTCAGCACCTCCCCGACTGGCCAATGGCTCTTCCGCCGCTCCACCTGTTCGCTCTTATCTATGGTTTTCCCTCTTCTTCCCTATATACACGCCTTTTCCCCTTTTGTTCCTCACTGATTTCTGCAGCTTGGATGGTTTGTTGTTTCTTTGCAACTCTGGATCAAGGAATTTGCAGGTTGGTTTTTCTTCTTCCTTTGGTTCCCTTTTTCCCTTGGTTTTGATAACTATCCACGAATTGATGTAGGAAAGATGGAAAGAGGCAGTGATGATTCTGGGCTATAATTCGTGCCATGGAGAAAACCCGATTCGTATCTTGGCGAGGCAAAATCCGAATCATTCAAAAAAGGTTCAGTTTTGCAGCCATGGCGTTATCGTCTTTTTCTCCTCTTTGCCCCCATTTTATACAGATCTGAGCCTCAATTTCAATTCCAAATCTGATATAAAACAGTTTATTTCGGCTTCCCCGTAATTATTTTGAAGTCCAGGGCCAATACGGAGCTTGGGCATTTCAGCACCGCCTCGACTGGCCACTGGCTCTTCCGCAGCTCCACCTGTTCGCTCTTCTCTATGGTTTTCCCTCCTCTTTCCCATATACACGCCTTTTCCCCTTTTGTTCCTCACTGATTTCTGCAGCTTGGATGGTTTGTTGTTTCTTTGCAAGTCTGGATCAAGGAATTTGCACGTTGGTTTTTCTTCTTGCTTTGTTTCTTTAATTGATTTTAGAAACATTTAATACGTGACACTTTGGACGTCCAACCAGAGTTTCACTCCCGTAATTATTTTGAAGTCCAGGGGAAATACGGAGCCTGGGCATTTCACCACCGCCCCGAGTGGCCAATGGCTCTTCCGCTGCTCCACCTGTTCGCTCTTCTCTATGGTTTTCCCTCTTCTACCCCATATACACGCCTTTTCCCCTTTTGTTACTCACTGATTTCTGCAACTTGGATGGTTTGTTGTTTCTTTGCAGCTCAGGATCAAGGAATTTGCAGGTTTGTTTTTCTTCTTCCTTTGTTTCTGTAATTTTTTCCCCTTATTTCTTAGTTAAATAAATTATCCAATTTTAAAAATTGACTTCTTCGTTTCTGTCGACCTTCACTTGTTACTGTTCATCATAGTTAAACTCCAATTTTAAAAACTGACTTCTTTGTTTCTGTCCTCCTTCACTTTTTAATGTTCATCATAGTTAAACAATCTTAGCTGTTGACTTGTTTAAAGGTCGGAATGCATGGTTTTATTTGGGGAGTATGATTGTTGCATGGATGTTTTAATGGTGCATTACAGTTGTTTGATAATATGACTGCCTTAGTCCGGTAATGAGCCCATCATAGTTAAACAATCCTACCTATTGACTTGTTTAGAAGCTCTGAATGCATGGTTTTATTTTGGTAGTATGATTGTTACATGCATGTTTAAATTGTGCATTCCAGTTGTCTGATAATATGACTGCCTTAGTTTGGTAATCTATAGAGCATCATAGTTAAACAATCATAGCTTTTGACTTATTTAAAGGGTCAGAATGCATGGTTTTATTTGTGAAGTATGATTGTCGCATGCTACTTTCTCCCTTTTATTTTCTATTGGGCAATACATGTCTTTCAACCCTATCCATGTGTTCAACAAACCAAAATTTCTTTTCGATACCAATCAGCACGTATGGCCCCTCTCGGGTCATATTCAAAACCATTGGCATGCATCTCTTTCAGCAGCCTTGCAGCTTCCTCGAACATGCCAGCACGACTTAGATAACTAAGAATGGTGTTGTACGAGACAACGTGGGGTTTAGTTGTTGAATGGTTCATCTTTGTAAACATCTTGAATGCTCTTTGTAGGTCACCACTCTTGGACAAACCGTTTAACATAATGTTAAATGAGTTTAGGTTGGGACTACAACCATTTTCTTCCATACTATGAAGCATGGAAAAGACCTCATGTAGCATACCTGCCCTCAGCAGCCGAGACATGAGTGCATTGCATGCATATACATCAGCAGAACATCCCAGCTTTTGCATCCCATTGAAAAGATTGACAGGCTCAGTTCTATGATAGTTTTCTAACTCTTGCATTTGCAAATTTATAGTTTAAAGAAACTGGGGCACAATTTGCTCCAAAGAATATTACCCCCCATGCTGAAAACATAGATAAAATGAATTATTTCCCTCCGGTATGTGCTATATTTGTTTTCGCTGCATGTTGCAAATTGTCACGAAATGAGGAATAGTTCAGGATAGAAGGAATAATGAGGCCAACAGAGAGTGAGGAAAAAAAGGGATTTCGTGGGGGGTGGTTGCCCTCTCTGATTGGCCTATAATTTCGCCGTCAGACCAAACCAACAACCCTCCTTCTCAAAGTTCCAGAGAAAGAGAAAACAAATATTGCTTCCTTGGTTCCCTTTTTTCCTTGGTTTTGAAAACTGTCCACAAATTGCTGTAGGAAAGATGGAAAGAGGCAGTGATGATTCTGGGCTAAAATTCGCGCCATGGTGAAAACCCGATTCGTATCGTGGCGGGTCAAAATCCGAATCATTCAAAACTGGTTCGGTTTTGCAGCCATGGCGTTATCGTCTTCTTCTCCTCTTTGCCCCCATTTTATACAGATCTGAGCCTCAATTTCAATTCCAAATCTGATGTAAAATAGTTCATTTCGGCTCATAAGCTGAGGTAATTGGACAAAAATGGGAATTTTTCCCGCTTCCTTACCGGATGAATTCCTTCGATACTAGAGCATCAAACATATCTTCTTTCGTCCATATTCAGTGACGCATAAATGCCTACTCATGGGTCTACACTTAGGATCAACCTTGACAGCTCGAACCGAATGTGTGCTCTACCCTTGCGATCAAGCTTGAAAAGTCCAAACTACTGAGGCATTAGAGCTTACCCAAACATCACTCTTTCCACCGCCTGCTAAATCTTTGTAAAACCAGTGACTCACTCCTTCATTGACACATTCGCATTCACTCCTACCAGGCGATGAAGATTACCTACGCTGAAAATGCAAACTGAAGACAGTTTAAAGAAGAGTCCTATCAGAGCCTTCTTCCTCAGGTTACTCCTGCAAAGTATTTCCTCGCTGAAAGTTTCTACGTTTCCTTATTGTTAGAAAGTGCAAATTCCATTTCCACTTACTAGCCCTTCCCATATATCCTCCCGGGCCAATTGGTTTATCATTCCGCTGACAAATGGGAAAAATCAAAGCCTTCTTTTTGCGTATATTTATATGCAGCCCCCTTCTTCATTACGTAACCGTACTGTGTATTGCCAAGCCCTTGAACGATAGAGAGTACGCGTCCAACCGACTGGACAAAGTCCTCGACGTTCACTGCATACAAACTTCGTGATTTCTCCCTACCTTAATTGCTACTACTTAATTTGCCCCTTCGAGAACATCCAACTTTCCAAGTTATAACTGCATTAGCGATATACACCCCGAGTGTTTGCGTGCCCTCTTAGGCACTATGGCATCTCGGTAAATTAGAAAGTCCAAACCTCTGAGTAATTACACTAGAACTACATTCCTCTTCAACCTACAGTTCCAGTGAACACAACATCTTCTATTGCTTTGACGAGTACTTTGATATTGACCTAGGACTTCTATGTTGCCCAACTGTTGCTTCTATATCCCCGTTGGCTAGCTGCCTCTCAGCTTCGTAGTAGCTAAGGGAATTGCCTGGGGTTACGCCACCCTGAAAATTATACATTGAAATGTTACTAACTAATCCAACATCAACTGATTATGCCAGTAAGAAATGCTGACATAACCACAGGATTATGCCTGCACAACGACGCGTTCCACAAACCACGTAAAAAATATCACCTGAACCCCCCTACCATCCTTTAGGGATAACAAATTCCAAAGTGGCTGAGATGTTGTTCTAATGGAAACCCCTAGAAGCTCCTTTTATAAGTTAAACTTCCATCCCAGATTTCAGAATTGCACCTTCCCTTCATGCCGCCTTCTGAATTGTCAGAGATAAAAGGAAAAGCTGAAGAACTTCCACTTCGATTATTGTGAAACCTCCACGATAAAGAAAGTGCAAGGGTTTGTGTAATTTCGTTAGTACTCTGTCTTGTCTTTACCTGAAAGCACGGTTGACAGTTTCAACAATCCCAGCCGATACTTTCGATGATGAACTTTCTTCCAGCCCTCTGTACAATGAGCCTGAATGGAGAAGTGAGAAATTTAATGCTACTTCCTGAATTGCCCGCTGAGATTTTCGGTTTCCACTTTACTGCACGGACTTCAGGAAACAGTAGTGAATTCCACACTTCCCTTCCCACACTCAGTGTACAAACGCACGGAGGAAAGTTCATCACCGAAAGTCTCGGCTGAAATTTATTGAGCCTGTCAACCTTGCTTCGGTTTAACTACAAGACAGATTACGCACAAAACTGCACAAACCTTTCCTACTCCTTCACTTCCTTAGGATTAGCCAGTTTCCAAGCAAGAAAATCTTACGGCAATCGAAGGCATACTACTAATTGGTTATTTGGACTGATCAACCATCCTATGAAGGGTTGTCAAAACTTCGAAATACGGCACCGGATTCCTATTGCAAATGGATCTTCTGGGAGTTTCCATGGGAACAACATTTGCACCACATCGGAATTTATTATCTGCATACGATGGCCAGGGGACTCGGGTGGTTTTTCTTTGGGTGGGTCATAGAGGGTCGCGCTCTACACGCCTACCCCTCTTGTGACGTACTACGCTCCAACAGGCACGATCAACTGACATAGAATTACTACATAGCATTTCAATCTATATTTCTCGTGATATAGGTTGCGCACCATCCTTGGGTTCAGCTGTTCACTCCTATACAGAGCGCGAACATAAACTCCACCTTCACATCCTCGCAACATTTCCGCTTCACAGTGACCCATCAAACACTCCAAAGCTATAACTGGCCACAATTTCCCAGGTAAGCGGATCCCAAAAGGAAGTCTTCATCGATGTTTCAATTGCAAGCTTATGATGATTCACTGATATGTATACATTTTGTTATTGGTTGGAAAAAAAAATATTCCGAATGTTCCTCTGTTTGTTGATTACTTAAGATGCTGGTAGCTCTATATTGTTATTGTGTCTCCCCACTATTGCATATTTACCTTCCTAAGAGCTATAATTGGAGGATGATTAGATTTTCTTTATGGTGATCCATATTGAACATGCCCAATAGCTTGTATTGATCTGGGGACAATTTTGTATTAAGAGTTTTAAAAATGCCATGTGTTTTGATATGTATCCAAAGATTGTAATGTTACTTCATTGAGTAATACTGCACAATGTGTTGAAAATGTCTTAATTTTTGAAGGAGAACTTCTCCCTGAAGACAATAATGTTGCTTTCTAACCAAAGGCATTCGACAACTTGGTTATATTTAGAAATTCAGATGTAATGTAATATGATGTGGTGCATTTGCCAGTTCTTATGGCTAATACCACATGTTCAACCATTATTTTGCAACATTATTAGAAATGTAATCTTCACTAGCATTGTTGTATGCCTATAAAATGTTATTATGACCAATAAATTCCATTTATTGCATCAACAACTCAAAGTTTCAGCTTTCTGACCTCGGCCGAATATTGCTGCCACCAACACATAATTCTATTTGTAGAGTCATTTTTCTCACTTATCTTTCTCTCTCATGGTCTTGCCTCCTCTTTCTCTTTTCTTCTGTATGCTTTGTTCAGTGGCTCAAAATATTCATTGCTTGCTTTACTTTCATCGAAGTTTCAATTTCTCAAAGTGATTTCTAATTAATATATGGCATTCACTGAATTCACGGAATCTGTGAGTATCTACTACTTCCTGTTGTTTGTTCATAATAGGAATGTTGTTTATTTTTATGTTCTTTTCCTTATTCTTTTGATGACTTTGTTGATTTGAATCATTACTAGAGTCTTAAAAAATGAATATGTTTTAAGCTGTTATTATAAATTGTAAAATGTTTAGCGATTTAATGCCCCTTTATTTTGCTGGGTCTCTCGCCTAAGGGGCAACTTACTTTCCAGCTTTAGGATGGCCTGAGCCTAAAAAGGGTTCTCTGGCTACAATTGTTATCCATGTAAAGCATGACATGTGTTTTATATCATATTTTGAGAGTTCTTTGCTTTTTTTCTTTTGGAAACAAGTACTACAATTAACACTCTCAGCTTACATTTACATTCACCCAAAAATTCGTTTAATATAATTTTGAATTTTTTTTACATCGTAATGCATCTTGGTGGTAAACATCAATAGTATTGGCTAAGTTGAATTTGAAGGGCCGGCCTTGGTATGGGTGCAACTACAGCAGCTCACCAGTCCCATGGACAAGTACTTTTTAATACATGACATCTTCAACATGTACATTTATAGACTTCTCTATTATAATGTCTTGTAAAACTAATTCTACATGAGTACTATTTGAGGCTTTTAAGAGTAAGAGTAAGATATATGTGCATTGATAAAATGAATCTTTACAATATTGTTCATGGCCTAGGTCTTAAAAAGATGTCAAGGGATCGATGGATCATTTGTGAAGTTTAAGATTCATAGTTTTCCAGTTCTTTGTTCACTGTACTGTTCTTTCTACTTTTTGCAAGTCTTAAAGCTATTCATTCTTTGAATTATTTCCATGGATTATTATACTACTAAAATATTGAAAAATCTAAGCTCCATGGCTGGAGGCATAGAAACCTTGCTCTTTGAGAAACAAAATGTTTTTCCGTTTCAGCTTTCCTTATTAAACCCTGGTCACTATTACGAAAGTGCGTAAACAAAAATTCTTCACCAACTTCAACTCTGCTTCTGCTACAGTAATAGTTTTAGGATTTTTATCCCTCAAAAGGGAATACCTTGACAAGAGTTTGGGGTTTGTTTTGTGGTTAAAAATTACGTTTTTATGTTGAATGAGGTGTTGTGCGGGTAAATTAAAGTATGTTACGCGCTGTTTGTTTGGTTTAACATGTTTAGATTAAGATTTTATGGTGGTTTTTCCCCTCGCACGTATATATTATACTACTACCACTATGTGTTTTGGTTTCCCTCTTGCTTTTGATGTTCTTCCAGGAGTTGCTGCCAGAAGTTGGGTTCCTCCTGCGCCATCACTTGTTACGAGTTGGGCGATTTCCAGGTAATTAGAAATTGGAGTCTCTCTGTCGAAGGATCTGATGGCAGTAGCTGGCGATGCTCTATAGACAAACATAACAACGTTGGGTCCTCTTGTGCTTCCTATGTCTGAGCAGTTCCTTTTCTTCAGCACATTGATGGAGAGGAAGCTATTGAAGGCGAAGATAACGCCTTATATCCCGGACTTTAAGTTGGCGTTTCAGCATTTCTGCATTCATGCTGGTGGAAGAGTTGTACTGGATGAACCAGAGAAAATTCTTACAGCTTTCTAATTGGCATATGGAGCCTTCAAGAATGAAACTCAACCGATTGGGGAACACTTCAAGTAGTTCCCTTTGGTACGAAATGGCCTATTTAGAGGCCAAAGGAAGGATCAGGAAAGGAGATCAAACGTGGCAAATAGCATTTGGTTCAGGATTTAAGTTTAACCTTGCTGTTGGGAAGGCTTTGAGAAGTGTAAACACAAGTTGTACTAACAAACCACCCTTTAAAAGAGCCTTACGAATGTATTAACGAATTAGAACTTGTTAACGTTTTCGAATTATTGATTACTCCCTCGACCGCTCATCTCCGCAACACGAACTACCAGTAATATTACCATAGCCCGTGCTTTGCACAGGCACAAACTATCTAGTTAAATGAATTAAGAGAACTTTACCTTTCATGGTATAATAATTTATAAAATACGAATTTTACAAAATAATTTTCATGGTAAAGTATAACAAAAAAAATACTCCTATGGTTACTGTTCATCAATCTAAAAAATACCATTTTTTGAAAACTAAAAATATATATCAAAAAGAGAATCATTCAATATTTTTACCATTATTATAATTTAACAAAACATAAACAAACTTTTATATTGACAAATATAAAATATTTGTTGAAAAAACTCTGCAAGTATAAATTATTAGAATATAGAAGTGGAAAGTTTTACTTTTAACTAGTACTTTTATTCGAGGTATTAAATTTTCGTGAAAATGTATGATATTGAAAGTGATTGCTTGTGTTTAAATTTTAAAAGATTTGTGGTACTTATAATTAGGAATAAAAGATAATAGTGATGGATGAAGATCATATATTAAAAATTAATGTGGCTAATTTACAGAGATATTTAATCAAATAGTTATTTGGTTTATGAATTAATTTAAACTTCAATTTGTTTTATAGAAAAGTATCGTATTCTTGTTTAAGTGGAACAATTTATTATTATATAAATCTAACTTTTTAAGTTATCTTTGTTTTAACAATGTTTTCAAGTTAGTAATAGCTTCTTTAAAAAAAAATTAAATATTTATTTGACGTTTTGTAAAAAGCAGTTCTTTTACTTTAAAATTACATTTTTCAATTTATTTTTTTTAATGTCACCTTTTTAGTTATTTAAGCCTTAATAGTTGGTTTTTAAAGCTAGTAATAGTAATTTAATTTTTTTAAACTTCCAAGTTTTCAAACTTTTTTTTTTTTAATTATTTAAGTCTTAATGGTTGGTATTTTAAGTTAGTATAGTAATTTTTTTAATGTCACCTTTTTTAGTTATTTAAGCCTTAATAGTTGGTTTTTAAAGCTAGTAACAGTAATTTAATTTTTTTAAACTTTCAACTTTTTGAAAAAAAAAATTAATTATTTAAGCCATAATAGTTGGTCTTTTAAGTGAGTATATAGTAATAGTAATTTTTAAAAAAAAATTAAACTACCAATTTTTTTCTATTTTACTTTAAAATGCATACTTTTCAATTTAATATTAAAAATGAGAATTAATTTATTTAAAAAATTGCTGAGCGTTATTTTAGGCATTGGCTTGGAAATGTTTTATAGAATTTCATATAGTAATATGTGTTTTACTCTGTAGAGAAATTTAGTACCAATAAAATGTTTTACTTCTAAAAAAATAACATTTTTTTTCAATATTCTACCAATACTTTTTTTTCCTTTAAAAATAAAACCACATATCATAAGTTGTGATGTAGTTACTAATAAAATAATTTTTGAAAGAACTAGAGTTACTTTTTTTACTCATAATATATTTTAGGTTTGAAGAGATAGAAAGTCAGGCAAGTCGTAGAGAAATTTTAGGGATGGTTTAGACTTGATATTGTCGTCTTCATCTTTTTTTTTATTTAACTTTTAACTACTTCTATAATAATTCTTTATTCTGTTCAATTGAAATTTTCTATTTTAAATAATTCAATATTGAATATTTTTAATCTTATTTTTATAGCGTTTTTCTTAAATTCAAATGGCTTGACATATATTCATTAATGTATTTTTAAAGGTAAATTTAAATAAAAAATAAAATTTAAACCAACAAATTTCTTGAGTTTCCATGATTCATGGCTGGTAGGACTGTTATGAGAAGTTTTAAAACTCCTTACTTGGACACGGTTTTCTTTGTAAAAGATTAATTCATAATTAATTCCTAGCAAGGTGTAAAAGTGGGAAAATAGATGTATTCATATAATTTTTTAACGTACTATTTTTCATTTTAATTTGTTTATCATTCAGTTTTTTTAATTTAAGAGCAACAACAAAGTTATCTAATTTACTATTAAATTAAAAATTTAGTGTGAGAAAATTAGAACAAATAAGAAATAGTTACTTGGATACTTATAAAATAATCATGTCTTAATGTAACAATTTATTTAGTATGTATATCTTTTTAAGGAATTATTTTTAATTTAAAACTTTTTAAGTTTATTTATAATTAAAAAGTTATATGAGAAGTTGTAAAACTCCTATTTAATTGGATACACATTGATTGTTAAAGTTAAAGATAAATTCAACTAAGGAAAATAGTTGGCTGCATTTATTTAAAACATAACATTTATTATTTAATTTTTTCAGTAATAAGTTTCAAAATACATGTATTTTTCAAAATTAGCATTTTAAAAATATTGATTTGTAAGTATTTCATAATTAATTCTTTTTAATGTGTTAAATAGGGACATAAGATGTATTCATTTTTTTAAACATCATATTTATTATTTCATTATTTTGGAAATCAATTTTTAAAATTCATTTTATTAATTTGTTTGTCATTCAGTTTTACGATTTAAAAATAATAACTAAGTTATCTAATTAATCGTTAGAATAAAATTTTAATTTGAAAAAGTAAAAATGATTTCAATGTCAGACAATTAGTAGGAGTTAAATGTTAAGTTGTACAAATTTCTATTTACATGGATACACATTTTTTAGAAAAAATAAAGATAAATTCTTTATTAAAAATTTTAACTTTTTGATTCGTAACTTTTTTAATTTAAAAATATTAATTCATTCATTTTTTAAATTTTGACTTTTGACATCATAGATTTTTATTTGTTTTAAACTCTTTTCAACATGTTTTTTGAAATGTATAACTAACTTATCTAATTAAAATCACATCACTTATTTTTAATTTGTAAAAAAAAAAAAACTAACTTCCTATTTTATTTTTTTAAAATCACATCACTTATTTTTAAAATAATAACTAACTTATCTAATTAATTTATTTTTTAAAAAGATAAATTTATTTGTAAAAGTGTAACGTTTCAAATCGTATTTTTTTACTCCCTATTTACTTAGAAACAAAAATTAAATTCTTAATTATTTATTATTTAATTAGGTTTTATATTTTTAAAATAATAACTAACTTATTTAATTAATTTATTTTTAAAAAAGATAATTTTATTTGTAAAATTATAACTTTTCAAACCGTATTTTTTTTTAATCAATTTGAAACTTTTTGAATTTGTTTAGTAATAGGAAGTGTTAAACTCCTGTTAACTTGGAAGCATTTTTTTAATTTTTCAAAAGAAAAAGAATTATTAATTCATCTTTTAAATTACATGTAATAAATGTAAATGGATAACAATAATTTACATGGAAAATTTTGGAAAAGTAGCAACTAAGTGATGTGATTTTAAATAATTATAGAAGTTTGAAACAATTAAATAGATCTCTTTGATTAGAACAAAACAAACAACAATATACGCAATGAAAATTTTACAAGTGGGATTTTAAAAATTGTAACATTTTAGAATAGTAGTGGAAAGTTAATGTATAGTTAAGAGTTTTATGATTTCCTTTTCTAATGTTTAGATTACTTTTAATTTAAATAAGAAATAATCAATTTGAGTTTTTTGTAATGATTTCGATATATAAATAAATAAAAATTGAAAAAGAATAATCTATTTTACAACTTTCAAAGTAATTGTTCTCTAAATATTGTTTTAGATATATACAATTAGACGTTGTAGCTAATTGAGAAAATTGGAGCATTAGAAAGAAATAAAAGCCTTTAAAAAGTCTTCATTATTTTTTTGTTCACATTTTTACAGAGGAAAAAGTTCCGTTGTCATTTTTAATTTTTTCTTATTTCAATTAATTAGATTAAAATTTTTATTTTTTAATTTCTTAAATACTTAATTATGTAATTTGTGATTGATGTATTATGTCATTAATAAGCATAAATATTGTACTAATATTATATTAAATGCATCTTATTCTTATATTTATATCAAATTAAAGAATATTTTTTAAGGAGGTAAGTTATGTGTACAATAATATATATGTGACATATTAATACATTCTGTAGTACAATTTTTTATTAAGTTATCTATCTTACTAAAAGAACTACGACAACTATAATAAAGAATCATTAATTAGACGTAAATATATCCAACACAATTTGATTTTGAAACAAAATATAAGATGAATTTTTTTTAAAAAGTTACATGATTGTTGTAGTTGTTAGATATAATTTGAGGGTTTCTCCTTTTCCAACTATATAAATAGTCATGTCGAACAATGCATAATGTTAAATAGTTAATGCATTTTCATCCAAAAAAAAAGAAGAACAATAGTGAAATTAAATATACAAAGAATTTACATTTTCATGAGTTGTAAGGATAAATACAGCCTTGGCAATCCATTGAAAAAACTTACAAAAGGATGGAGGTATGAGAAGTTATTTATGTAGAGAAAATTTCTTTTTATCTTTTGTAGAAACAATGTATAATGTTTAATTTATTGGAGAATACGGTAGTTGAGTTTTTGCAAAAGAAGTTAGTAAGTGGATTAGGAATTTTAGGAGTGGTTTTGGGTAGTTGATATTTTTTTTCGGGGGGGGGGGGGGGGTGTAACACCCCAACTTTTTTTTTTTTACTAAGGTTGTGTCATCCTTCATATTATAGGATCAATTCATAAGTATTTAAAGTATATTAGATGTGATTTAGAGTTATAATTGATCTTTTACATCTTGCCAAGTCCAAAGAATTTCTAGTGACTAAGTTTTCATATGAGTTGATGGAAGGGTCAACTTCAAATAACCATATCTCCTAAAGTATAATGAGTTAGGTGACCCATAATATATCAAATTAAAGATCTTTGAATTATCTTTCCAACGCATCTTATTTCGCATTAAACGAAATTCGGAGTAGAGAGTTATGACCATTTTACTGGAGAACTGCAGAGCTGTCTAAAGGTCCGCGACGGCTCCGCGACGCGGACCTATCGCGAACCCTTTCTGGATAAGCTAACCGACATTCCTTTATTTTATTTTGAGGGTACTTTTACCCTAAAGCCTTTGGGGGTCTATTTAAGGTCCCAAAACGCATAATACGTCAGTTTCATAAGTCAAAACCCTCTCTTTCATTCCTAAACATAAAACGCTCAAGAATCATCAAGAAAGTTATCAAGTTAGGATTAACTTTCAAGATTCTTCATCAAGGTGAGTTATTCTTCATAAGATTTAAGCTAATTTCTCTATCTATTCATGAAATCTCTAATAGAATCTTAAATCCTAACCTAGGGTTTCAAGAAAGCAAATTCAAGAATCCCAAGAAAGGATTCCTTGATTCTTCTTTCCATGGATTAGGGTTCTTTACCAAAAAAACTCTAAAGATTTTGAGTCAAGAAGTCAAGAATCAAAAAGAAGTTCTTCAGCAATGTCTTTCCAAGTTCTTCCATTCTAAAAGAACTATCGAGGTTGAGGATTTTCTCCAAGAAAACGATTATTCATCAAATTTTGATTGTGATATCAAATTTCCAGGTATGTAAGGCTAAACTTAAAGCATGGGAATGTCCTCCCATGTGCCCCATGAGTAAGGTATTAAAGTCTAATGGTGAATGATGTTAGGGTAATGAAGTGAAACATGTTAACTCATGTAATGTAATGAACAAATGCCATTATTTTATGCATAAACCTACATATTTTCCTGCATTGATGATGACCCTCATAAAAACCCTCATGCATCCTTTTAAACTATTTTCTTGAAAAGCATTTAGTTGAAAACCTTATATCTATCGCATATGTATTCTAGAAAAGCATGCATGATGAATATGGGTGTGTGTGTAGAGTCTAGAGTAATGACAAAATTAATGAATGATGAATGTTGAGAATGTGAGTGTGGGATTGTCTCTAAGTTGAGAGTCAAAGTTCCTAAACTAGTGTCCCTAAAGTCAATGATGTTGATGTTAATGAGATGGAATGACAATGATGTTAATGTTGATGTAAAGGAGATGCTAATGACAATGTAATGTGTCCCTATGGGACAAATGAATGTTGATGCCAATGATAATGTATTATGCCCCTATGGGGACTAATGATGATGAAATGCGTCCCTATGGGACTAATGAATGTTAATGTTTTATGAGCATGTCGAGTTCTGGGAGGAGTATCGAGCACCGAAATGGATAGAAAGGTGAGTCCCACCTGAATCCATTAACTACGTGGCCCGCGTAGGAAGAGAGGATTGAACCGCAATGCGGATGGCACCTTTCTTGTCCCAATGAGGACTACTGTTTCTTTTCTAATGAATGTCCTTTACCCCGGGCAGGGTATTGGATGGATGTAGCAACGGCATCGCTTCGTTGTACCATCACTGGCTCATAAGTGATGGTTGTCGGTTAAAGAAACTCCCAGTTAGGCCTCTCAGAAAAGGTTTCCCTAATAGTACTCTAATGTAAAGACCAATGTTAATGCAAAGGTCAATGTTAATGTAAAGGTCAATGTTAATGTAAAGGTCAATGTTAATGTTTCCCTGATATAAATGTTAAAGTCTCATGATGATGTACGTTATGTTCGGATGATTCTAATGATGTGATTCAGCTATTTTACATGCCAGTACATTCCACGTACTGACGCCATTTGGCGCTGCATCGTTTTATGATGCAGATACAGGAGTTAGAGGACTTCAGCAGCCGCCCCGTTGAAGCCAAGTGTTTGCAAGTTCTGACTGTGGTGAGCCTCCCTTTTTTCGGAGGAAACCTTTATTTGATGCTATCATATTATTTCATTGAGTCGGGTAGCCATGGCATGTCATGGTCCCCTTCTTAGACGGTTTAGATAATGTTAGAGGCTTCGTAGACATAATGATGTAGTCAAGGTGAATGTTTTGACAAGTGAGCAATAATTCCTTGCTTGGTTTTGATGATCAAATTGATGTTTGGCCATTGGCCCACTATTTTAAAGTATTGTTTACTATTTCCTTCCGCAATGTCTATAATGAATGATGTGATGAAGCTAAGTGGTTCACTTGGGGGCTAGCAATAGTCTCTGAGTGCCGGCCACGCCTAGGGTACCCTCCCGGGGCGTGACAGGGGGGGTCTTTATCTTTTTTGTTTTTTATTGATTTTATTTTAATTGATTTTTCATTGACATTTTAAATTTTTGTGGTGATATCATGTGTCAAGTTGGCTATAAATAAAAATTTAAATAATTTAAAGTTATTTTTAAAAATAAAAAAATTTAACTTTTTATGCTACGTTGTAGTAATTTTTGTAAAATCTAAAATAATTTTTTTAAATAGAAAATTCAAGAATTTTCATAGTACCGCTCTGTGATATTTTTTGTGTCTCTTATCATATATAGTTCGATAGAAATTAATTTTTTGTTTGATTATTTTTCTTTTAAAAGGTACTAAACGTCGGATAGAATTGATTTTTTTTAATTCAGAATTTTTTGTCTATTAATATTTTAAAAAGAATTTGTGTGTAGTAATGGTGTATAATTTGATTTCTTAAGAATGAAAAAAACTATTAAAAAATACCTATCCTATTTTTTCCTTACCGATGACATTACAATTGTTAATATCATATTTTGTGGTATTACGATTGTTAATATTTTATTTTGTGATTAAGTAATTAAATCTTAAAATAACAATTATTAATAACTAACCTAACTAATTGTTTATCCTAAAACATGTGGCTTTTTCTTAAAATGCCACTTGGCTGAATGTGGTGGTTTTATCCTCTCCTTTTAATAATATATAGATTATATAAATTTTAATTAATATTATAAAATTTATTTTTCCATTAGCTTGACATGAAGAATTTGTAATTTATAAACTTTTAATAATTTTTTGAATATTTAAATATTTATTTTAAAATATTAAATTAATTCAATCTAATTTGACTTTAAAGATTAGTCAAATTGACTTTTGAAAAACACAACATGTCAACTAAAAAGAGATAGAAAAAATATTTACCATACATAATTAAATTTTAAAAGAAAATTACAATTTGTGTTGCATTATACATTTTATATCTATTTTTAAATTTGAAAATGTATCTTGCCATTAGCAATTTATTATTGTAGGCAAGATCTATCAGTTTATATCCCTTTTCTCTTTTTCTCTCCCACTTCGCGACATTGTTCTCTTTATGGACGATTTTTTTCCTTTTTTAATGAAAGATTTTTCAAATTAAAAAATCCAATAATATTGTGTTTTCTCTTCCTTATGATGACAAAAAGCATTATTGCTATTGTCTCATGATAATTTAAGAAACTCCATTGACAATCATGAGAGAAATTTTTGAAACTTAAATTTAGATTTAAATGGGTGATATTTTGAAAGATTGAATGCATCATGAGGAGTTCAATCTCAAATTTAAGGAATTCTGGCGTAAATTTGAGGCTAGATTTGGTGGGTGCTTCGCGGAATAAAGCATAAATATATATATATATATACACACACATTGTATTCATACAACAACACAAGTATATATGTACTATATTCATGCTTTTGAGTGTATTTATTCAATGTTATACATTTGTATCATTATATTTTTAGTGTTTCTACAGGGCAATTGTCACCATAAATGTGTTTGAAGAAGCAACTAAAAAGTATATGTTCCATATTTGTCACGATCCAAGCTAGGTCTTAGATGTGACATGGTGATTAGAATCCCGAGTAACTCCAACTAAGCCTCTTAGCATTCATTGCATACATAAGGTGATTAAAAACATCAAAGATAAACATAATGCAGAATGAATGTCTCGACCATAGATGTCTAGATAAGGAAAAGACAAAATTCAACATCCTAGTAACGGAAATACATTTCTTGTAGGTGTCTAACATGCCTCTACTAGTCTACACGGGGACGTAGGACAAGCCTTAGATCATCCTAACATAAGAAGTAAAGTCAAATAAAAGCATAAATTCATATTGGATTTTCGCTGAAACATGAGGATTCACCAATAAAATGATCTTTGATAACACGAACTAGCCACAAGCGAGATAAAAATGATAATCATCTTAAACCAAGCTAGGTCCTAGGTGTGACACGACAATTAAGATTCTCGAGGAAACTCCAATCAAGCCTCTTAGTATGTCACAAACATACATAGGTAAATTGTAACACCCTTCATGTTTTTAAGCTTGGAAAACTGAAATACAAGAATTTTGCTAAAGGTTTGACCCTACGAGCCAATCTACAACCCATAGAAGGAACCACGGGTCATAGGTAGGTTCGTGGAATGCATCCAGTGAAAATGGAGAATTGAAGGATTTCTAGAAGATGACTTACGTGTTACCAGGACGGACCATATAAGAAAACTACGACCCGTCAAAGTGTTCGTAGATAGGAGCCCTAAAGAACCTAAATTTTTCTAAGTCTAGAACAACTTTACAGAAGGACCTACGACCCGTAAGTGAAGAATCCACGGGTTGTCATGCTTGTTTGTATATTGGAAGCTGCAAATTCTAGAAACTTGACTTTTGTGATGTAAGGTTTTACGAACTGAAGTATGGACTGATTGTTGATCCACGACCCATGGGAAGGGTTTCATGGACGGCTTCGACAGTTTTTAATGAAGGGTGTTTTTGACATTTGCAATTCTCCTAAGTCCTAAACTACGTTATTTTGGCTACCCTAATTGACTTAACTGACCTAGCCCTTATAAATCGTATTCCTAATTCACTCAAAGCCTTCAATCCTCAAACTTCTCTCTAGGGTTCTCAACATTTCTCTCTTTAAATCAAGGTTCCATTGAAGCTAAAGCTTAAAGGTTTGACCAAGAATTTCCAGATTCTCTTCAAATTCTTAAGGATTCTGCTTGAGGTATGTAGGACTTCATTCATAGATTAGTTTTATCCATGAAGCCCAATCTTAAACTTCCTTTATCAAAATTTCATGATGATTTCTTATGGGCTTTTAAGCTATGATCCCCAACGCATGGATTATGATTCCTATATGATGATTATGACTAATTATGCATGAAATATGATGAAGTATATGATGTTTATGATAAAAGTATGTAATTTCAAAGTATGCATGATTAGGGCTTAATAACTTGATGTGGGTTCCTTTATCAATGATCTTATTTGATTTTAATTGCATGTTTTTCTCTATCAATCCTATTCAATTGCACGATTTTGACTCAATTGTCCATGGACCCACACTTAGCTCTAGTTTCTTATGACGAAGTTATGGATTTTCATGATTATGATCTCAAGTATGTAAGAGAATGTTTTAATGATGATGTTATAACAATGATGACGATGCTATGTTAATGATGATGCTATGATAAAGAGGGTGATGAAAATCTTAAAGTTTATGACGATGGTGTTAAGGTGGGAATGTTTACCCACACTATGATGAAAAGCAAAGTAGATGGGCTATTCTTATGACATGATGCTTTCATGAAAATTCTGATGACTATTTATGAATTATGAAAGTATGATTTTAGTTAAGTATGAACTATGTTGAAAGCTGTATATATGCATGATTTATATATAGGCATAGATAAGGAAGACAACTATCCGCGATCGTGGAATGTTGAGGCACGAATGCAAAGTGTTAACTTAAGCTTAACTTAAGCTGACCTCTGCAAACGCGATCAAAGATCTGCGAACACAGAGTACTTAGGCAACCAGTGTCCGAGAAGTTCCAGAATTTCACCATTTCAGTCCCAATTAAGATATACATGCACTCCCAACTCCCATTCTTTATACTTTTTCATACTTGAGGAACCTAGAATAGAATTCATACAAAAAAAGAGAGAGAGAGAAACACTCCTTAGTGTAGATTTAAGTTTAAGGGTGAGAATTAGAGCAAGTTTTTTATAAATTTTTGAGTGGATTGAAGAGTGTGAGCTTTACTTGTATTTATCTTTTACTCACTCTTTCTCTCCTTGTTCTTGAATGTATAATTTGTAGATTTAATTGAGTTTGGATGTTAATTTGCTTATGGGTCTTGATTGAATCTCTTGCTTTTATGCTTAGTTGATGATTTACTTGCAAATCAAGCGTGTTTCTCCCTAAATTGCTTTGATTGGATTCAATTGATGTATGTTTTCATGCTTACTCTTCATGTTTAACTTATGATTTGAGGTCGCGAACTTGAATCCAGCTTAGATCTTCAATTATTTCTTTAATTAAAATAGTTGAAGTAGAGGGTTTGCATGATTGTCATGTGTTTATGTATTGAGGTCCTTAAAATGGGCTCAATGGCTAAGGTCTTGGGAGTTTTGCTCATGAGGTGCTCGAGCCAGGGGGTCTTCGAGTGGCTAGTCTGAGAGGCCATAACAAGCTCTTGCGAAACACCACATTGTCATAATTGAAGTGTGGTTACAAGCAACATAGCCTACCCATAGAGTTAATTTGATGCTAAGTATGATGGATCAATTGAGCATTGGTTGATTCCCATATCCCATATCCTTGCTCCTTTGCTTGATCAATCCTTACCCCATTTTCCCTTAAGAGTAGTTTTAGTTTAGTTCTCTCCCCCAATTAGTTAAAACTTGCTTGGTACTCGCTTATCGAATCGAGATTAGTAGCTAGCGGTCCTCATCCAACTCAATCACCAACACATTATTCCCTGCGAGATTCGACCCCGACTCAAAAGTTGGGTAAATATGCTGAAGATAATCGTCCCTACATCCATTGGTGATGTAGGCTTGAACGTCATAAAAATGGCATCGTTGTTGTGGAAAAATAGGTGCATTACGTTGATTAAGGACTTGTAATTTACTCTTTTTGGTTTGATTTGTAAGTACTTCATTTTGTTTATTTGTTTTGTATTTGTTTTTATCGCTAATTGATGAACACTTGCTTGATGAATGTACGCCTTTTTTCTATCTCCTTCGAAGTATAGCACCTCATGGAGAGCAAATTAGTGTTGAGGATGTGAAAGGTGACAAGAGTGTTATGAGTCAGAGATGTCTCACGAACTTGAGTCTAAGACTTTCCAATGAAGCGGCTCAAAGAAATCAATTGCTCAACATGAGGGATGATCTCAAATGCTTGTTTGTTGCTAAAGGTCATGAGTTGGACCGTTTAGAATGGAAAGTTGATGTTTTGGAGTTTGACTTGAAACTAAGCAATGGGGCAAGTGAGGCTCCCTACTCAATGGTGATCAACCATGAATTGGAGTCTCAAGAAGAAGGAGTGGTGCTTGATGTGGAAGACATATTAAGCCAATGCATGTCATCAAGGCCAATAATCATCTAAGAGGCCAAGATAGAGGAAATGATACTAAAGTTGCAACAAAAAGCCATGGAAATCATTGATATCAACTTTAGTTCATTTGAAGTTAGGAGTGTCGCTTACTTGGAGGTCATAAAGTGTGAAGATCAATTGAAAAAGGCATCTTAACACTCTCATGTTTACCCAAAGAACCTAAAAGGAAAGTTGATAACAAGTTGGGTAGACAATTCAAGTCCTCAAAGTGGATAGACCAGTGGAGAATGTTGATGGTCTCTCATCATTCCCATGAGTTCAATTGGAAGATCATCTTGAAATTGGGGAGAAGATTCATTGCCTCAAAGTGGAAACATAAATGGGGTAGTGAATCAATTTTGTTCATATTTTAATTTTTAGATTAAAATTTTTGTACTTTAAATTTTTAGAATAGCTTCTTGAATTTAATTTCTATTTTGGCTAACTCTCACAATGTTCAAGTCTTTGGCAGTGGTTTTGCATAGGCGGGATGTGTCAAAGAGAGTGGAGCTGAAGAATTGGTATGAATCTGGGCCATTTTGACAGCATTTTGGGGCCCAGGCATCACCCATCACTCATGGACGGATCACCGAAATGGACCCAGGACCACCCAAAGTTGCGAAAACTGGCCCAAGTTTTTGGCACCCATGAAAGATCCACAAAGGTGGTCTCGTGTCTGCGAATGCGGAGTGTGAGCAAAGGGTGATGAGGCGCGTAGGCGCCCAATTTCCCATGGAGGTGGAGTACTGATGGGTACTATATAATGAAAAGACAAGTCACTTGTGACTTTGTTTGATACATTTAGAAAAAGAAAGCACGGGTGAAGGTAAATAATTGCTCAACAATTCCTTTCAACTTGGAATCCTAAGAAAAAAAATTTAATTTTTTTTCATCCTTTTTGGTTCACCATTCAAAGGTATGTTCACCCTACTCTATCTCCATTCTCAATCATCGATGGTAATCTGTGCTACCATGAAAACTTCATGACAATGGTGAAGCTTCTTTGTTAAAACTTTTTGTCCATAGTTGTGAAATTATGAAATCGTGTGGTCCTATCCATTGTTGTTTTCTAGGCTTTTTTTCTTGTTACTATGGTGAATCACTGCTAAGATGTTCTTGGAGATGATTGTTGGGCTTAAATGCTGAAAAAATGAAGTGTATTGTGATGTTAACATGTTGATAGTTATCTAGGTAGTGATTATATGATGTTGGGGATAGTCTTGGGGAAATTATCTTGTCAAATCGATGTTGTAAATGTATGCCTATCATATGTTTGACGAAATGCCTTTGTGAAATCTAGAATGTGATGTTGGTGACTGTTGCTCTCCATGAACACAGACACTATGTCGCGGTCACGATGTCTAGGAAACTCTATGTGCTCTACGAACGTGAATAACTTCCCGCGAATGTGGGGTTTAGAGTAACTTGAACTTTGTGAACATGCTAGTGTGGTCGCGAATGCAGAGTATAATGTGTCACTTTGCAGCTTGATCCAAACTTTATCCAATTGACTTTCTTGGTTTAAATGATAACTAATACATGATTTAAAATGTCTATAGGATGTTTTTGTTGTGTTGTCTTTGGTTGTAAGTCTAATTGGTTGAAAATGGATCCCGACAACACACTTCATGAAAATGAAATCCTTCTGAAGGTGGGTGGAGATAACCACTTTGATCAAAACTGATTCCTCTCAGTCCAATGTACCCGACAGGATGATGATTACATGGGCCGGACCGTTATTAGAGAGAGAGGGTTTGCTTGGACAAAGTAAAGGAGAAGATGCCGAGTCTCTTTGGCTGGTTATAAGCTTCAGGTTGGATCTGCTTTGCTGATGATCTGATAAGACCTAACTATACCATAGTAGTCGAGTTCTATGTCAATTCCTCGGAGACTAACTATGGACACAAGATGGATACCATGATTCTAAGGATTGAATGTCGACTTCATCCCGGCTACTATTAATGCTACTTATGGGCTGCCAGATGCTGATATCTGGTTCAAGTGACAATTGATCATTTCAGGGAGTCCCTCATATTCTCTTTTACTTTATAATTGTACTGTGAGGATGCAGTATCATTTTAGTTGGGGTGCTTTTATGACTTGATTTATTTTTATTGTATATTTGTGGCTCTCAAATCTTTCCCTTATATGCTCTGATTGATTCACACTCTCACTTGTTGGTGTTGGTATGCCATTGTTGGGCTTATATATATTATGTTAGGGAGTAGCTGTTTTAGTAGATTTGGTAGCTTTTTATTTTTCTTTTTGATGGTGTGTATAATTGACGATTCCCGATGATGGATTGCGTGATGACATTCTTAAGGGCAAATCGTTGATTGGGCGTGTGAGTGCGTGAGTAAAATATGGTCTTTGGTAAAGTCTGAGTAGCCATCGACTCTTGTTGGAGCTATATATTGGGATTGTGACTTGATTGGTGCCAATATATTTAGTTAAGTATTATGGATTGTGAAAAAGGCATACCTCTCCAATTTTGAAAGTTAAATAGTTTTGGGATGATTTTGAGAGAACACTTTAACTCTTTCTGTGACTCGTACTTGCTAGATGGATATATTTTGAAAATGAGTCCCTCGTGCTTGACTTGAGAGTAAAATTGAGCCTTTCTGGATTATTTGCATGTCATGTGTGTGGTGAGTCTTGATTTTGTCCTTGTGTGCACTTGTGTCATATAGAACTTGCCTTGTTGGTCTTGAATTTTTGCCTTGATAGACTTTGGTTGGAAAAATGATCTTAGGTATTCTTTGGTTTGAATTGAGTCCACTTAACCTAAATAGCCACCATGTGCATTGATTCTATCCCTAGTGACCCTTTTGAGCCTAATCCTCTTTATTGGAAACCTAAATTACAAAACTTGGACCTTTTTGAAAAGATAACCTTCTCTTGAACCCTTATCCCTCCTTAAGCTTTATGTGTTTGAGACAATTGATGCTTTAAGCCTAAGTTGGGGGTGGTGTAGGAAGAAAAGGAAGGGTGTCTACCACTTGGCTTGTTAAAAGAAAGAAAAGAAAAATAATTATGAATGGAGGCAAGAAAAGAAAAGAAAAGAAAAAGACACTTTCAAAATGAAAAAGAAAAAGAAGAAAAAGTGCTTGAATAAAAAGAATCCTCCAAAAAGTGAAAAACGGTTGCAAGTGGGGCACTTAACGTGAAAACGAAGGGTTAAGTGTTCATTGATGTGAAATGTGAAGAAAAGAGTGGAAAAGTTGAAAATAAATCAATGTTGTGTATAGATCTTACAGAGAGTTAGTCACTATTAACCAAATTTTATCCTACCCTACCCCAAAGCCTATATTACAAGCTTGAAAAGCCCTTTGAGATTTCTAATCAAATGAAATTGAGCCAATGTTAATTGAAAATAGTGGGAAGCCTATGGTGTGACATTTGTTTACAAGAGATGTTCATTTGTTGGTGTGAGTGTTTGAGTCCTTATCCCTAGTTCATTGTACATACTTGTGTATTTTGGGGACTTTCTTTCTTTTTGTGAGGACATGCAAGTTGAAATGGATTGGTAAGATTGATGCTTTCAAGGTTGAGACAAGTGGAACTTGTTGGTTGACTAGGAGTTTGAGTCATCTCTTGAGAACTTGTGTTGTCACTTAGTCATCCTTGGAAGTTGATATTGAATTGAAAAATATGCTTTAGAAAGTGAGGGAGTTTCTTGATAGGCATTCACATACTTGAGCTAATTATTAGTACCAACCATTGTCATGGTCTTAATCTAATAATTGAAAGTGAATTGGGATTGTTGTGCTTATAATTGCTAGGCTCTTGAGTTTGATTTTGTTTTGCTTGAGGACAAGCAAAGTCTTAAGTTGGGGGTGTTGATGAGTGTATACTTACACTCATTTCTTACTCTTTTCTTATGATTTTGTGTTGTTAATTTCATGACTTAATTCTAATTATGCTTTGAATGGTGTATAATTCAAGTACTTAGAATGAAAATACAGTTTTTTGAGAAGAAAGTATTGGAACAAAAAGGAGCTGAATTGGAGAAGACATGTACCTGGCAGACCCTACTCTCCGTGAACGCAACCTTTGGCCCATGATAGTGGAGTAGTGGAGCAGGAAAGGACGGGAATACCAAATACTGGCGTAGGCGGAGCACAGGAAGAAAACTATTTGTGATCGTAGAATGCCAAAGGTGCGAATGCAGGAGTGTTAATTAAGTTGACGTCCGCAAACGCGGTCAAAGATTTGCGAACGTGGAGTACTTAGGCAACCATCGTCCGGGCAATTAAGGAATTTCATCATTTCAGTCCCAATTCAGATATACACATACTCCTAACTCCCATTCTTTATACTTTTGATACTTGAACCTGGAATAGAATTCATACGAAAAAGAAAAGAGAAAAACACACCTTAGTGTAGATTTTAGTTAAGAGTGAGGATTTAGAGCAAGTTTTCTACAAATTCTTGAGTGGATTGAAGAGTGTGACCTTTACTTGTATTTATCTTTCAAATTCTTGAGTGGATTGAAGAGTGTGACCTTTACTTGTATTTATCTTTCACTCACTCTTTCTCTCCTTGTTCTTGAATACATAATTTGTAGATTTAATTGAGTTTGGATGTTAATTTGTTTATGGGTATTGATTGAATCTCTTGATTTCATGCTTAGATAATTATTTACTTGCAAATCAAGTGGGTTTCTCCCTAAATTGCTTTGATTGGATTTAATTGGTGTATGAATTCATGCTTACCTTCATATTTAACTTATGATTTGAGGTCGCGAACTGGAATCTATCTTAGATCTTCAATTATTTCTTTAATTAGAGTAGTTGAAGTGGAAGGTTTGCATGATATTCATGGGTTTATGTGATGAGGTCCTTATAATGGGCTTAACGGCTAAGGTCTTGGGAGTTTTGCTCTTGAGGTGTTTAAGCTAGGCGTGTGTTTGAGTGGCTCGCGTGAGAGGTTGTAACAATCTCTTGAAAGCATCCTAGGGAGTCCAACTACGTCGAGTAGAATCTTATGTATTAGTGTGAAGCATGCCATATCCATTAATAGGAGGCTATGAGACGTTTTAGGAAAACTTCGCTTGTTTTGTACTCTATGTTGTGCCTTCAAAGCCTCCGTATCCTAATTATTATTCCTTGGTGTTTTTAGAAATTGCTCCAAACCAATTTTCTCTGGTTTCTTAAGCTCTCAAGTCCTTCAAGCAGGCCAAGTATCTAATGATGAGTTTTGAGCCGCAATCACTATGTTGGCTTAAGCCATTGCTTCTACTAAGACTCTTACTCCGACTTCTAGAGTGAAAGATTTCATGGTTCAAAGGTGGATGAGGATCCACAAGAGTTCATTAATGAGGTGCATGAGGTGGTGGAGATCATGGCATGTCTTCCGAAGAGAAGGCCTTGGTGGCTTATCAACATAAGGGAGTGGATCAAGTTTGGTTAACTCAATGAAAATTCGAGAGTGTTGAAGAAGAGCCTATTGATTGGGAGATGTTTAAGACTGCTTTCCTTTATCTTTTTTTCCTACTTGATCTGAGGGAACCCAAAGTGATGGAATTCATGAACCTGAAGCAATATGCAATGAGCGTAAGGGAGTATGCCCTCAAGTTGACTAAATTGTCCAAATTTGCTCCTTCCTTGGTGGCCGACTCAAGGGCCCATATAAATAAATTCACTTAGGGTGTGTCCGACTTGGTAAATATGGAGTGCAAGGCAACCATGCTCATTAAAGAAATGGATATCTTGAGACTCATGCCATATGCCGAATAAGTAGAGAGCAAGAAGTTACAGAAGATCAGGATGAGGGAGTCCAAGAGGGCTCATTATGATGGTGGGTTCTCTTTTATGATAACTCTGGTGGTAGTCGATTTCAGAAAGGCCAAGGGTCTTCTAAAGGTGCTTCTCAAAGGTTTGACAAAGTGAAAGGGGCGAATCCTAAGGACCAAGGTGATGTTGTGAAAGGTGGTGTTATCCCTCCTTGGTTCCCCAAGTGTGGGAGGAAGCATGTTGGTGAATGCTTGAGAGGTTCTAGTGCATGTTTTTGTTGTGGGAAGATGGGACACTGATGTCTCTCAACCCGGCTACTCAAATGAAGTAAGGGTAGTCGTCATTAGCATAACAACCCAACTTTAGAGGTTGGGGTCGATCCCACAGGGAATCATTGTTCAAGGTAGAAATGACTTATTGGGTCAAGTAATTGTAGGATCTGGGGGTCACAATAATCGAAATAATGATTCAGCTAAACAAGTTCTAAATAATGATTTAAACAGTGAGTAAGGGAAGATGTTGGGGATGTGCAAATATGGAACTAATCTACTAGCTAGGTCGAGATATTTGACTAAATGTGCTAATGTTGAGTGAATAGGCTAGGTTGCTTGTAACCCATATCAGCTATGATACAATGGTGTTTAACATGAATCAACTAAGAAATCATACGCGGACCGTCGAGGACACGCTTGGCCTAAGAAGTCTCAATAAAACTTCTAATACCTTGGCCATTTGAATCGATGTTTGTGGACCTCAACTGAAACCCTAAGAGGTTTCCAGCCATTATATCCATTCCACACTTTAAATGTTTCGACTAAAGCAACAATCAGAGATCTAAAGTGAAACCCCAAGTTCGCAACCTTGAAGTTATAGATTAAACATAGGAATGGATATAAATTCACCCAAATCAACTACAAATAAGTCAAAATATCAAAGACCCAATAAATAAATCAAAGACCCATATCAACAGCACACCCTCGACATGGGAATTTTAGCCGCACATGCTAGAAATTAAAGATTTGATACCAAACATAGCAACAACACTCATGGGTAATAAAATTGAATACAAATTAGTTGATCATCACCAACCAATCCTCTCCAATTTGCTCCCCAGAAGCGTAAAAACCCTAACTTTATTTTGTACTCCTTGAGGAAAATTCTGTATACTACTACGACATACTATTTCTTTGATATGGTATAAACTGATATGTACAATGTCCTTTCTAAAATTGCTTATATACTCCGTGAAAATGTGTGAAAGTTTATGCTACGAAATGCCATTCGGCAGTCAAGGTTGACCATAGCCGAGCACTCCAGCGATGCATCGAATGTGCACTTGACCACTTTCCTCTACATCTTAAAAAGGATTCTTCTTTTACAACTTTAGGCGATGACTTTTTGTTTAGCCGATCCAATTCTATGATGTGCCAAAATATTGATCGTATCATGTTTCTGTCGGTGTTGGGGCTTTGGGTACTGCAGCTTTGGGTGATCTCTTGTGCAATTCGATGATATGCCAAACATGCTTTGTGATATTGAATTGACCATGTTCTTGACTTGATCTGAAATCTTGGTTACTGCAATGATAGGCGATCTCCCTAAGTGTTCAGTGAATCGCCAAGTATGTTGGCAATACTACATTTTTCCACCTTTCTACACTTTTGCTCCCTTTCCAAGATTTCACCAAGTATTGCCCAATTGTGCACTTTTAGTCCTATTTCCTATCATAGCACATGAATATTGTTAGAAATTAGAATCAATAGCACACTAAGGGCAATGTTTCTTTGCAGGCTAGCCCCAAAATGAGTCCGAAATATGGACTCATCAACACCCTTAACTCAAGCCTTTGCTTGCCCTCAAGAAAATCAAACATCAATCTATCTAATTCAGAGCTTGCAAACAGGGCCACATGGAGCAACACATACATCTTCACCTTTTTGATTCCTTCTCGAACTTCCATAAATCACTTACGTGACTTTGAAGCCTTGAAAGATGACTAGGGAGTAATCAAAATGTGGCTATGCTCACAATTGCTCATGTAGCTGCTAATCATTGCTTAAAAGCACTATCATTTGCCCTTATACCAAAGAAGATCCTAAACACTCAAGATTATGACATTGCTTTCAAAGGATCTCTTCAACTCTCACTCTCCCAAATGAGAAATAGCTTGTAAGCTTGACCCCATAGGCGTGCCCTTATTCTCAATCGGAGTTCACCTGACTTTCTTTCTGACTAGTATGCCAGAGGAATTTGCTAGGATTGTAATGTAGGGTAAAGGTTGGCTAAGATAGCATATGGTCAGTAGTGGCTCATCCCTCCTTAAATTCTACATGTTCTTTTCAGGATCAAAGGTTCTTTTTGGTCCCTTTTTCATCCATCTCCTTTTTGACATCTTTTTTGCTTTTGAATCATCATCCCAAGTGTCTCCCTTTTGCACTCTTTTTCACAATTTTTGTAGGGTCCTCAATTATTCAAGCATTGCTTTTCACTTTTTCTTTTCATTCATTTCTAGGATTCCTCACTATCTTTCTTTCATTTTTGTCCCTTTTTTACCGACTCTTTCATGGGAGACACTTCCTTCTTTCTACTAACACCCTAACTTACCCTTTGGCCACTGCTCATTATTTCAAGCTCAAGGAGGGATCAGTAAGGAACAAGAAGGAGTTGTCTTTCACAAACATGAGTCAAGGTTACAAGGCTTCCAAAGAAGGAATCAAGGCTCAAAAGGGCTTCACTAAGGGTTCATTTCATTGCCAAGGGATGTCACTATTGCCAAATGGATTAATGGAACCAAATAAGGCCTCTAAGGTCCTATACTAATCTAGAACTAATCAAGTTACACCTCAAAATAAATCGGGCAAGTTCTAGATGTTGCAAAACAAACATTTCAACAAGATAACCAACCCCACACTAGCATAATAGTTTCACATTTAAACAATGACAACACACTTGCAATTTTTCAATCATTGCATATCCAAGCTCAATTTCTCACATAGTAACTCAAGATTCCTAAAATCCATTCATGGATTGATTTATCAATAAAAGACTAATTAGTGAGTTCGTGCTCCTCGTCCATGGCACCATCCAAATCAAAGATATGGAACATCGATGACCGGATTGCTAAGGATTAAAGACATGATATTAACATTTGAACGACTTGTCATATATGAACGGGGTTTGCCGAAATTCAAAATTCAAGGACATAATTTGCAATCATTCATCCATTCAACACAAAAAATAAAGAAAAGCAAAAATAGCAAAAATAAACACTACTCTATTACAACCCCAATTAAAATTTATTTACAACCCAAAAAGTTAACAATTGTCTTGATACCCATCAATACATCAATATCAAAATAAAAAATCATTGTCTCATCCAAAACAAAAATAACAATCATCCAAAAGATAGGAAACTGCTGAAGCTCACCCTTCTTAAAAATGTAAACATTTCCCTCAATGTGCAAGGGACAACATAAAGTAAGCATAAGAGAAAGAAGTGAGTGTGAGAATCCCCCTGTTGTATCAATCTTATTGTGGTGGTGGTGGACCTAGAGAAGCGGTCATGAGGGAATCAATGACCTCATCTACTAGTGTTTTCTCAAGATAAATATTAGGCTGCACAGGCTTAGGCTCATTCACACCGGATGTGCCTATGATGGACTGGTCCAGAATAGATGCCACTTTCACAACGTCTATGATCTTGCTTTTTAACCAATCTAGCTTCTCCCGGTCCTCTTGAATCTGCTCCGCTCACAATGTTTCATCACCAGTCTCTGGGGTGCTTATCTCCTGGTTCTCTTCACCGCCATCACCCGGAACCTTCACAGTCAACTCCTCTCTTGGGATCACAGCTTCATCCACCTTGAGTGGTGGATTTTCTAGCCCGTCAAAGAACGTAATCAAATCAGTGGACTGTAGGGCTGTCACTTTCCTTTTCAATACACCAAGATTGGCTTTCAAAGTCGATGTGTCTGCACTGCCACCACATGCCTTCTCAATCTCTACCATTCTATTTTTCAAGCTGGCCAACTCTTTCCCATGGTCAACAATCATTGATTTGAGCCTATCCATCCTCAATTTGTGGGCCTCTATCAACTCACGTTTTTGGCTTCAGCCCTAACATATGGCCTCAAAGCCTTGGCTATTGTTGCCTCAACTAACATAGGCACATAGGAGTCAACCCTAGTGGCCTGAAGATAAGCTATTTTGGCCAGCTAGCCAAACGCGAGAATAGTGGCCCTAGTGAGTGGGGGTTGGTCATCTGTGGCCTCACCCTTTGTGGATGGTGTAGTAGCAGAAGAGGGGTACAAAGTAGGGGATGAAGAAGTTATACCTACCTTGATGTCTGCTCTGAAGCACTAGACTCGAGGGACTCAACATTTACAATGGGATGTTAGTCAATGTCGATGGAGTCACCTCTACATCAACCTTTTTGTTCCTTGGGACTCCAGCCTACTTACATAGAGCCGTGATGAGACTTGGAATGGTAGAGAAGTTTGCTCCTATTTTTCCCTAGTGAGGATTTCTAGAGTGATGATTGATCCAAGATTCAACTCATTTTAGTCCATGATGCAACCAACCGACATGACTTTGGCATGGCGAAGTACCCATTCATTTTGGGAAGGCATCAAATTACTACTAATGAATTCGAACCAAAACTGTGCTGGTATGTTTAGTTCTTTCTTCTCAATAATTGCTCCCTCCTTCAACCCCGAGGGGGCTAAAATTCCAATTAGCGGGGCCAACTAGGATTTGATATCCTCAAAAGTTTGGAGCTGCATTAGGTCTATCAGGTTTCTTTGACTCCGAAATGTGCAATCCAAGATATCATTAATTTCAGCCTCTCCACATGAGACTTGCACACCGTGAACCTCTACAACATCGAGAGGTTTTACCATAATTGGCACCCTACTTCTGCTCTTGGGAAGGACTTGGCCTCATAGAACTCTCGCACTAGACTAGGCACGTATGGGTCCTAGCGTTCGGTAAAGTTCTGAAAAGGACTTCCTAAACTTCTGGGTACCGATAAATTATTCCCTTTGTTGATAACTAGTTTTCCTCCAGAATTTTCCTATGCCCTTCAGCCCTTAGCCTATTTAGGAACTTAGGATGTGTGGTGTCCTAAGTTCTCTGTGAGAATTGTGATATGGAGTCATGTATGGCCTTGGTTCTGGACTCATTTTTATGTCTCTTCAGGCTAGATTCCGCTAGAAAGGTGATGGTCTAGTATACTTGGCTAGAACATGCTTTCGCTTGATCATCCTACAAACCACACTTCAACATGGTGTGAGTAGTAGCCAGTACACAATTAGGTGCAAGATTTGATCAGAAGAAAAACATTCAGGGAAGACAGGACAATTTGATTGCGAAACATAGTCGACGATTCGCCAAACTGATTTTGCAATAAAAAAGACCGTCACCTTTTTGTATAGTTTTCAGACTTTAGGCCACTACTATTTTCGGCGATATTTATGCACATTCCATGGTATGCCGAAATGATTTGGCGATGAAAAAGGTTCATTGCCAAAAGTTGCAGTAATCACTGATGGAGATCAGTTAATTAAGGCGGAGCATATGACAACAAGGTGCATTACCGAGTTTACTTAGGCGGTCAAAATGACCATCGTATATGGTGACTGACAAGGCCTTTCATCCATTTACTCAAAGTTTGACAATTTTTCCACAAATCACATGGATGAAAGTCACATACTAACCCACCACAACACATCAATGCATGCTTAACTATTAATTTTCATTATCGTATAGCTTCCATGGCTATATACTCAATCAAATGATGACTTACTTTTAAGAACGACATCACCCAAATTATCATAGGGCAAGTTCAATCGCTCAAAGGAGATTAGGGGTTACTCAGACTTAACCCATAGCCTGTAGGAACAATCAATCCAAACAAGCAAGCATTTCAAGAACACATTCATATGATCATGGCATTATCTCAATTGAAAACATTCAAGCATGATAACAAGTATGAAATTAAGACAATACTCACAAACAATACACCATTGTGCAAGAAATCCTTCATTCATAAACCTAACCAAACTAATAGACATCACCAATTTCAAATTTATTAAGGGAATCAAAACTAACAATAAATCACTCATTCATACAACACAAGGTTTAAGTACCACTTTAAAGATCTACCCGCTCAATTTTTAATAATTTTCAAGCCTTAAAGCATGATTATCACATTACAAACCCTGATCAACCTTATAAACAATGGCATACAATGAAGGAACTAAAATAAGGGCAAAAAACATACCTCTTCAGTGGTGAGACAAAATGAAATCCTTAAAGAAGCCTTTGTGATGAATATCCTCAACATCGTTTTGTGATTTTTTTTTAAAAAAAAGCAAGGAGAGGGGTTTTGGCATGTAAAGAAAGTGAAAAGGAAGGAAGATGGAAAGTGAAAGGACCAAGGCATTTGAAAGCCTTAAGTAGGCCAGTGAGCATGCATGTTTGGCAATACCAAACCACACTACCTAGCATAGTCGCCGCTGTGCCAAGTGTGCTAGGGGCCACCTTTTTTAACATCATGCATACCTTTCCTTCAGCCTTGAAGTGTGGTGGAATTGACCATCACTCTGTAGTTTCAATGATTTGCTGAATTGACATTTTGTTTGCCAAATTCGACAACACCTCAATAGTCACCAAGCGACTCGAAAGGTGATCGAACTGATGGTCGCCTTTTTGACTCAGCGATATGCCAAGTAGTTCCACCTAATTGCCTGTCTCAACTCTCCACTTCAATTTTTCTCTTTTTCAACCTTGCATAATTCAACACCCGTTATTCAAACTAAAAACAGTAAATACTCACCTTAGGTTGCCTCCCAAGTAGCAACTTAGTTAATGTCGTGGCATGACATAATTTCTCTTCTCATCAAGTCACCCTGATTAGCCCATCAATGGCAATACCTTGGGATCATCTCCCGGCTTCAAAGCTTTACATATGTTAAACACAACCTCCTCATCATTTACTCTGAACTTAAGATCTCCACTCTCAACATCTATCACAGCTCGTCAGGTGGCTAAGAACAACCTACCCAAGATGATTGGCATATTCTTATCCACCTCGCAATCCAAGATTACAAAATCCATAGGAAGAATAAATTTATCCACTTTCACCAATACATCGTGTAAAATCCTCACAAGTCATTTGATAGACCTGTCAGCCATAAGTAGCTACATTGTGGTAGGCGAAGGAGTCTCCAGTCCCAATTCCTCAAATATGGTGAGGGGCTTGAGGTTTATACTTGCCCCCAAGTCACATAGTGCTTTACTGAATTTTAAGGCTGCTATGGTGCATGGAATGGTAAATGCACCTGGTTATTCCTTCTTCGCTATCATTTTTTATGTCAAGATTACACTGCAGTTGTGAGACACTTTAGTTGCCTGACACTCAAGAGTTCTTTTCTTCGTCACCAATTCTTTCATGAACCTAGCATGGCTTGACTTTTCTATCAATGCTTCCATAGTGGAACATTTATTGACAATGAATTGAACATAGAGAGGAATTTTTGAAACTTAGCATCTTCCTCTTTCTCCTTCAATTTTTGAAACTTAGTATTCTTTAAGGGTTTGGTACATCTTTGTATCTCTAGGATTCATGACATATGATGAAGTATGTGCTTCATTTAAGATTTCTCTTCTTAATCTTTCATCATTAGGGACACACAACCTATTTTGATAAGACAAGACATCATTTCTCTGTTAATGAAAAATCATGTTTTCCTCATTTTGAACTTCTTTGGTCAGTTCTATGAGTTTCTCATCTAACATTTATGCTTCTCTAACCTGTTCAAGTAATACAGGTTTAACTTGCAATTAGGCAACAATCGAGCCACAGAATCAAATTATGAATTCACTATGAAATTATGATTAATATATCATGTATTCAACTCTTAATATTTTAGCAAGTATTATGTAAGCCCAAATTGTACTGAAGTGGCATCCTCCTACGAAGGTTGCCATACTTTGACTTTGAGTCACCTTTAATCTTTTCCTTATCATCCTCACCTTCTCCAAAGCTTCCATAACAAAATCCAGACATAATAAAGTCATCTCCCGTACTTCAAATCACTCAAAGAGGGATCTACAATATCTACCATATAGAGATTCAAAAGGAGTCATTCCTATGCTAGAGTGATTGCTATTGTTATAAGCAAACTCTACGAGTGGAAGATTTTCATCCCAACTATGCTTAAACTCCAAGACACAAGCCCTAAGCATATCCTCAAGAGTTTGGATGGTTCTCTCGGCTTGACCATCCGTTTGTGGGTGAAATGTCATGCTAAGCTTGAATTTAGTACCAAGGCCCTTTTGGAAGGACCTCCAAAAGTGTGAAGTTGATAAATGCATGACTTGCACTCATTTCTTATGATTTTGCATTATTAAATACATGACTTGGGGATATTTAAGCTTTGAATGGTATATGTTACAAGTACATATGGGTTAGGTGTGGCTTTACTGAGAAGAATTAAAGATTAGAGTTGAATTGGTGCCAAAAGGAGCAGAAATGCCCAAAATGGTACCTAACAACATTTACACTCTGCAAATGCGGCCTTCAGGTCTATGATCACGGAGCTATGACAAGCAAAGAAGTGCAAACGTGCTAGACCATGGAACAAATACAGAGCATAAGGAAACATAACCTCTGTGATCACAGAATGCTGAGCGCTATCGCAAAATGTAACAGAGACCAGTGTCAGAAAAGCTCTAGAATTTCACCATTTTCAGTCCCAAAATCACATATATATGCACTCCCAACCCTCATTCTTCATACCTTGATGCCAGATACTTGGAGAATAACATTCATACATCTTTGAGGAAAAAAACCATACTTTAGTGTAGATTTTAGTTTAGGGTGAGGAATTAGAGCATGTTTTCTACAAATCCTTAAATGGATTGAAGAGTGTGGGCTTCACTTATATTTATCTTTCACTCACTCTTTCTTTCCATATTCTTGAATACTAAATTTATAGAACTAATTGAGCTTGGATGTTAATTTACATATGGGTCTTGATTATTTCTCTTGCTTTCATGCTTAGTTGATAATTTATTTTCAAAATTAAGAGGGTTTCTCCAAAATTGCTTTAATTGTTTGAATTGGTTTATGGGTTCATGCATATCTTCTTGTATAATTTAGATTTGAGGTAGCTACTTAAATCTAGCTTAGATCTTCAATTATTGCTTTAGAAAGTGTAGTTAAGGCGGAATGATTACATGATAGCCATGGGTTTATGAGTTGAGAGCCTCAAAAGAGACTCAACAGCTAAGGTATTGGGAGTTTTGCTTTGAGGTGCTCAAGCCAGGCATGTCTTTGAGTGGCTCGTGTAAGAGGCCATAGTTGGCTCTTGTGAAACATCACCTACCCTAGCCGAGTTGATTACAAGAAACCGAGTCTACCCATAAAGTTAATTTGATGCTAAGTGTGATGGATTGATTGATTTTTGATTGAATCCCATATCCCCTATCCTTTCTCCCTTGATTGATCAATCCTTACCCAATTGTTACTTAGGAGTAGTTGTTAGCTTAGTTTCCCCCGATCTTAGTTAGCTTTCTTGGTACTAGCTTATTGAGTCAAAATATAGTAGCCATAGGCCTTTACTCTACTCATTCGCTGAAATATTGTTCCTTGTGGGATCGACTCCAACTTCTAAAGTTTGGTTATTATGTTGATGATGACTGCCCCAGCTTCCTTTGAGTAGCCAGTTTAAGCGACATCAAAAATGGAATCGTTATGGGGAATCTCCGTGTTCTTATTGGAAGTGTTTGTTGAGCTTTGTTCTTGTAGTTAGAGTAGTTTTTACTATTTTCTGGTGTTTTTTATGTTGAAAAATAGGTGTTAAAATGGAGGATGATGAGAGTGTCCATGGCGAGAATGTTGGAGACTTGAGCAGTATGCAAGATGTTAACTAGGATCAAGTGGGGAGCACCAGTGATATCCGACTACTCCTATTGGCCAGAGTACTAGTGCTATCAAGTGGGGAGTACCAGTGTTAACTAGGACCACTATGTTGCAACTCCTTCAGCTGAATGGATTATTCGGAGGGCTCGGCCACAAAGATCCTCATGAACACTTAAGGAATTTTATTGATGTGTGTCTCCCATTTAACTTTAGGGAAGTGAGTCAAAAAGCCATTCGACTAAGGCTATTCCCTTTTTCCATCATCGGAGAGGCATTGAGGTGGCTAGCTGAGCTGCCTCGTGATTCTATTACTTCATGGGAGGAGCTACAAAATGCATTCTTTTGAAAGATTTTTCCCTCCCTCGAAGATGGTAAAGTTAAGTATTGAGCACTTCAAGTAGTTAGAAGGTGAGCTATAGCATGAAATGTAGCTCTGGTTTCAAAAACTCTTACTCCAATGTCCTAACCATGGAGTTCTGGACCATATGCTCTTGCAATACTTCTATGTGAGCCTCGACGCTGGGAACAAAAGAGTAGCTAATCAGTTAGTTAGAGAATGCCTACTGACACAAATATTTTCTTAAGCTTGTAACCTTTTGGATGACATGACAAAGATTAACCGAGCATGGTACACAAGAAATGTTATGGTACCTTCAAGCCATAAAGGTCCAACAATGGAGCAACTTGCTAAGGACCAAGAAAGGGATGAGAATATAGCTAAAATGTTAACCTAGCTTGATCTTTTGACCAAGAATGTCATGGGAGGATATCGTAAAAGTGTGAATGCTGTGGGAGCCACTGAAGATGTGATGTTTGAGGGTGCACCATTTGAAGGCTGTTACAGCGAAGAGGTACACTACATGAGAAACCAAATGGTGGGTTCTCGGTTGACTTTTCCAAGGCCATCCGGTAATCAAGGTTGGAACATCAACTCCAGATGGTGAGAGTGTGCATGGGCTAACCAACCTCAAGTTGGGGGTTGGAGAAACCGTGATGGACATAGACACATTATACCTCATGATAAAGAGGAATTTTTGAAACTTAGCATCCTCCTTTTGAAACTTCTCGGGATTTCCAAGAGCATCACCATTTTCAACATGAGCTTCATACTCATCAACTTTAACAACAACCACACCTTCTTTTTCTTCTACTTCCTTCAAGCCTTCTTCAACAACAAGCGATGGTTTAGTGCCTTCAACCAATTTTCCACTATGAGTGGTTATGGCTAAACACTGTTGATCGTTCTTTTTTGGATTAGCTACTGTGTCACTAGGTAAACCTCCTTTTGGATGTTGATTTAGACGAGCTAAAACATTCCCAAGTTGAGTCTCCAAATTCTTAATAGATACTGAATGAGACAATATAGTTTAACTCAATTGAGAAAAGTCATATTTTATCTCCTTTAGAAATTATCAGAGGCTTCCACCTTGCTCAAGATTCGAGAGAGCATATCATCGGTTCGAGGATTCTCTTAACTAACAACTGGTTCAACAGCCTTCACTCTATCATGAGGTGCAATGTACCTATCTCCATCATAGTTTTTCTAACCCCCAACTTGAGGTTGCTCAGCCCATGCATGATCTCACCATCCGGAGTTGTTCCAACCTTGATTCCCGGATGGCCTTGGAATAGTCGATCGAGAACCCACCATTTGGTTTCTTATGTAGTGTTCCTCTTTGTTGTAACCGCCTTCAAATGGTGCACCCTCAAACATCACATCTTCAGTGGCTCCCACAACATTCACACTTTTATGATATCCTCCTATGACATGCTTGGTCAAAAGTTCAAGATGGGTTAACATTTTAGCTATTGTCTCATCCCTTTCTTGGTCCTTAGCAAGCTGCTCCATTGTTGGACCTCTATGAATTGAAGGTACCATAACATTTCTTGTGTACTATACTCGGTTAATCTTTGTCATGCCATCCAAAAGGTTACAAGCTTTAGTGAATATTTGTGTCAATAGGCCTCCTCTAACTAACTGATTAGCTGCTCCTTTGTTCCCAGCGTCGAGGCTCACATAGAAGTATTGCAAGAGCATATGGTCCAGAACTCTATGGTTAGGACATTGGAGTAAGAGTTTCCGAAATCGGAGCCATATTTCATGTAACAACTCACCTTCTAACTGGTTGAAGTTCTCAGTACTTCTTCTCAACTTTATCATCTTCGAGGGAGGGAAATATCTCTTAAGGAATGCATTTTGTAGCTCTTCCCATGAAGTAATAGATTCACAAGGCAGCTCAGCTAGCCACCTCAATGCCTCTCCGGTGATGAAAAAAAGGGGATAACCTTAGTCGAATGGTTTTTGACTCACTCCCCTAAAGTTGAATGAGAGACACACATCAACAAAATTCCTTAAGTGTTTATGAGGATCTTCATGGCCGAGCTCCCCGAATAATCCTTTCAGCTGAAGGAGTTACAACATAGTGGCGTTACATGAAAATTAACTCCTCCGGCCAATGGGGGTAGTCGGATAGCACCGGTAATCCCCACTTGATCCTAGTTAAAATCCTGCATACTATTCAAGTCTCCAACATTCTCGCCATGGACACTTTGATCATCCTCCATTTTAACACCAAAGTTTCAACGTAAAAACAACAATAAAATAGTAAAAATAACTCTAACTACAAGAACAAAGCTCAACAAACACTTCCAATAAGAACACGCAGATTCCCCACAACAGTGCCATTTTTGATGTTGCTCAAACCGGCTACTCAAAGGAGCAAGGGCGGTCATCATCAGCATAATAATCAAACTTTAGTGGTTGGGGTCGATCCCACAGGGAACAATGTGTCAGAGAATGAGTAGAGTAAGGCCTATGGCTACTAGATTTTGGCTCAATAAGCGAGTACCAAGCAGCCTAACTAAGATGGGGGAAACTTAGCTAACAACTACTCCTAAGAGACAATTGGGGAAGGATTGATCAATCAAGGGAGCAAGGACCGGCTAGGGTAGGTGATGTTTCACAAGAGCCAACTGTGGCCTCTTATGCGAGCCACTCAAAGACACGCTTGGCTTGAGCACCTTAAAGCAAAACTCCCAATACCTTAGTCGCTAAGTCCATTTTGAGGCTCTCAACTCATAAACCCATGGCTTTGATGCAATCATTCTACCTCACCTACACTTTCTAAAGCAGTAATTGAAGATCTAAGCTAGTTTTAAGTAGCTACCTCAAATATAAATTATACAAGAAGATATGCATGAATCCCATAAACAAATTCAAACAATTACAGCAATTTGGGAGAAACACTCTTAATTTTACAAGTAAATTATCAACTAAGCATGAAAGCAAGAGAAATAATCAAGACTCATATGTAAATTAACATCTAAGCTCAATTAGTTATATAAATTTAGCATTCAAGAATATGGAAAGAAAGAGTGAGTGAAAGATAAATACAAGTGAAGCCCACACTCTTCAATCCACTTAAGCATTTGTAGAAAACATGCTCTATTTCCTCATCCTAAACTAAAATCTACACTAAGGTGTGGTTTTCTTCTTCAAAGATGTATGAATGTTATTCTCTAAGTATCTGGTATCAAGGTATGAAGAATGACGGTTGGGAGTGCGTCTATATGTGGTTTTGGGACTAAAAATGGTGAAATTCCAGAGCTTTCTCGGCACTGGTCTCTGCAACATTCCGCGATAGCGCTTAACATATCGTGATCACGGAGGTTATGTTTCCTTATGCTCCACCTTCGTGCCTGGGTCTAGTGCATTGAGGCTTCTTTGCTTGTCACAATTCCGCGATCATAGGCCCGAAGGCTGCATTTGCGGAGTGTAACTTCTGCCAGGTACCATTTTGGGCACTTCAGCTTCTTTTGGCACCAATTCAGCTCTAATCTTTAATTCTTCTTAGCAAAGCCAAACCTTACCCATATGTACTTGTAACATACACCTTTTAAAGCTTAATTAGCCTCAAGTCATGCATTTAAAAATGCAAAATCATGAGAAATGAGTGCACATCATGCACTCATCAACTTCACACTTTTAGAGGTCTTTTCCAAAGGGCCTTGGTACTAAAGTCAAGCTTAGCATGACGTTTCACCCACAAACGGATGATCAAGCTAAGAGAACCATCCAAACTCTTAAGGATATGCTTAGGGCTTATGTCTTGGAATTTAAGGGTAATTGGGATGAGCATCTTCGACTCATAGAGTTTGCTTATGACAATAATTATCACTCTTGCATATGAATGGCTCCTCTTGAAGCTCTATATGGTAGATGTTCTAGATCCCCATTTGAGTGATTTGAAGTAGGGAGAGGTCTTGATTTGGTCATGGAAGATTTAAAGAAGGTGAGGATGATAAGGAAAAGATTGAAGGTGGCTCAAAGTGTGGCAACCCTCGTTGGAGGATGCCACTTCATTATAATTTGGGCTTACATAATATTTGCTGAAATATTAAGAGTTGAATACATGATATATTTATCATAATTTAATAGTGAATTCATAATTTCGTTCCTGTGGCTCGATTGTTGCCTAATTGCAAGTTAAACCTGTATTACTTGAACAGGTTAGAGAAGCATAAAAGTTAGATGAGAAACTCATAGAACTGACCAAAGAAGTTCAAAATGAGGAAAAACATGATTTTCATTAACAAAGAAATGGTGTCTTGTCTTATCAAAATAGGTTGTGTGTCCCTAATGATGAAAGATCAAGAAGAGAAATCTTAAATGAGCACATACTTCATCATATGCCATGCATCCTGGAGGTACGAAGATGTACCAGACCCTTAAAGAACACTATTGGTGGAATGGTATGAAGAAAGACATTGTGGAGTACATTTCAAAATGTTTGGTTTGTCAACAAGTAAAAGTAAAACATTAAATCCAAATTGGACTACTCCAACCTTTGTCGATGCCAGAATGGAAATGGGAGAGAATAACAATGGACTTTATTTCTGGACTTCCTCGCACTCAAAAGAACCATGATGCAATATGAGTGATAATGGATAGATTAACAAAGAGTGCTCACTTCTTAGCAATTAGGATGGATTATTCACTTGAGAGGTTAGTGGAATTATACATCAATGAGATTCTAAGGCTACACAGAATCCCTATCTCTATTGTCTCCGACAGAGACCCAAGGTTTACATCTAGCATTTGGTCTAGCTTGCAAGAGGCCTTGGGCACCAAGTTGAATTTTAGCTCCTCATTTCATCCTCAGACAAATGGTAAGTGAGAAAGAGTGATACAAATTTTAGAGGATATGCTTCAAGCGTGCATCATGGAGTTTAAGGGTAGTTGGAGCAAATGTTTGGCTTTAGTAGAATTTGCTTACAATAATAGCTACCAATCATGTATTGGAATGCCTCCTTATGAGGCCTTACATGGAAAAAAATATCGAACTCCTCTTTTTTGGAGTGAAGTTGGTGAAAGAAAACTTACTGGTCCTGAAATTGTGCAACAAATAGAAGACAAGATAAAAGTGATCAAGGATCGTTTGAAGATCGCTTCGGATAGGCAAAAATCATATGCTGATCTTAAAAAATTTGATATTGAGTATCATGTTGGTGATAAGGTATTCTTAGTGGTATCTCCATGGAAGAGGATTATGAGATTTGGCTGAAATAGAAAACTTAGCCCTCTATTTATCAGACCCTATGAGATACTTTAAAGAGTGGAACTAGTTGCATATAAATTAGCATTACCACCTAAGTTGGACAAGATCCATAGCCTTTGTAAAGATCCCACTTGTGAGAAGTATGAAAAATGCAAGAAATAAGTTTTGGAAATTTCTAACTATCAGCTTCTATGAGGGATTTTACGGGCTGTAAGTTGTTGTATGACCCATAAGTTGATTCGTGGAACCTGGGGAAGACTTGGTGAAATTTGGGATTTTTAGAGACTAGACCTACGACTTATCAGATGGCCCATAAAAAAACTTACGAGTCTTAAGTCATGTCATGGATTTTGGGATTAGAGGATAATTCTGAAGGTTCAAATGTGACAACAGACGAAACCTTTTCTATGACTCGTAAATCGGACCATGACCCGTAAATGGGATCTCGTGGTCCTATCCGACTTTATTTCAAAAGGGGTAGTTTCAATATTCTCATCATTTAAAAGCCTTACCTACATCATTTTACCCCTCAAAGGACCCTCTATTAACATATACAACCCTAATCTACTCATTCTTCCTATTCCAAAATATTTCTAAGTCCCAAACACTCTTAAGCCTCCTCCAAGGTTTCAAGCAAGAAAGCAAGCTATGATTTTGGATTTTTCACTCCAAAATCAGATTTTTGTCAATTAAATCATCAAGGTATATGGGTTTGATTGTGGGAACCTTCCTCCCACAAGCTCAACCATTCCTCTTCTAAATCTATTTCAAGTTATGGGTATTTATGAAGACTCTATGAACTCTTTTGCATGATATGTTATGAAGAAACTTATGATGATATTATGATGAGAATTATGCTATTTTATCTTTATACAACATAGCATCTTGAGGATTCATTATTCATATTTTGATCAGGGCATTGAGCATGCATGACATATTGAGCTTATACCCATTGATTACAATTATACATATTGTCTAACTGCGGCTTACATTCCTTGTTGCATTTCACCTCACGTACTTAGTATATTCTAAGTACTAACATATATTTTTTGCCTACATGATCTCACCATGTAGGAATTGGATCTCCTTTCAATCCTTCTCCTCCACACGGCTAGACATTCCAGTTTAATATTGCTTGGTGAGTCCTCCACATCCAGGGACAAAAAAAATTCTCTTACTTTCATGCTTTGTTTAGTCTCATTTATTTTTGGATATTATTTTAAGGGTGAGCTGGGGAGATGTATTGGCCCCCGTTCTATTCATGATTTAAAGGTGTTGTTGGGTGTAATTATGTTATGTACACTGTGAGCTTGACTATTATGTTTTGTAATCATGGAAGAATCCCTTAGTCCTCATTCCCCCTACGTGCTTGTTGTATGTTGATGACGAGATGAAAGTCCCAAGTCCCTAATTGCCCCTATAGCATGAGTCATACTTACCCGTCCCTTAGAAATTAATTGCTATATGATTCATGCTAATCCTCTTTCCCATAACATCCCTATAGCATGAGTCCAAAGCCCCGTTTTCCCTGAGAAATTATGTGATATATGTTTATTACTCTTCCTAGTTTCCGCGAAACTAAGGATGTGTTATGTATGCTCAAGAGGCTTGTTTGGGATCTCTTTGGGTTCCCATTCGCCGTGTCATGTCTAGGCCCTTGGCTTGGGGCGTGACAGTCTTTCACATTTCAATGATCGTTCTGACCGCTCTCATGTCCTACGAATTGAATCTATTAAGGTTAATAAAGACTTGACGTATGACGAGGAGCCTATCCATATTCAAGCTCGGGAAATTAAACAACTTAGAAACAAAATATTCCCTTAGTGAAGGTACTTTGGAGGAACCATTCTGGAAAATAAGTCACCTGGACGAGAGAAGAAGATATGAGGACCCAATATCTACACTTATTTCAGGACTAGCGTAAGGTAAATTTCAAGATGAAATTTCTTAAGGGGGAGAGGATTGTAACGCCCTCATTATTTAAATCATGTATTCACTTTCAGGAGGGTATTCCCTTACGATAAAATCAACCCCTACTTCATAACTCTTTGACTCGACTTTGTGTCGTTATAGGAAGTGATTTTGTGATTCATAGAAAAGAAAATAGGGAGGCAGTTGTCTTATTGTAATTTTGATTACTTTTATGAAATTGTATATCTAATACACGCCTTGATAAAAGATATTAAGGTGTGAGGAAACAAAA
This sequence comes from Solanum rostratum, assembly GCA_029948455.1. Lineage (NCBI taxonomy): Eukaryota > Viridiplantae > Streptophyta > Magnoliopsida > Solanales > Solanaceae > Solanum > Solanum rostratum. The sequence continues at coordinate 48,217,139 of CM057052.1, forward strand.
AGGAATGAAAAAAAGGAAATTTGGGCAGCCTTCTTAATTTACTTTTAGTATAATATATCATCCCCTCTAAGGTAAGTAGTTCCAAGAGTGATAGGAACCTTATAAAATCTCTCATTTTAATATATATTCAAAAAACTCACAAAAGGAACTGGTCCCTTTGAGAAAACCTCAATAAACCCTCTATCTATTCGTAAGTAACTAAATTCTGTTTTAACACTATGTAACTGTAATTTTTGAATATCTCGCTATGTATTGTTTTTGGTGTGCAAATATGTTTTTGAAAGTCAACACATATACTCATAACTTTTATGCTTTGGAGTAAGTCATAATTTGCTTGTATAGGACTGATAGAGGGGACGAAACACAGTGAAAGTTTTGACCAGGTTTTCTGTCCGAGAAACCTTCTATGTACTGTTGTTAGTATTAGAAGCATATTTTGATGTACATGCTCTATTTTTTGTGAGGGTTATTGGTTCTTTACAACCCCAAGACATGTATCTAAAACTTGTATGCTTATGTTGAGGCCTAATTTGGTAGTTATGGATTCGAAATAGTGGAGGCAATTTAGGACAAGTTTTGTCCAAACTTTTGACTTAGAAATCCTTTATGCGTGCCATTAGTGTTTCGATTATAAATTCTTGTAAAAAGGTTTTTTTTGCAGTGATTCTTGATTTTTTTCAACCTAAATACATATACCTAAAGTTTTCATGTAGACTAAAATTCCTAGTTTTTCCATTTACAAATTCAAAATCTAGTTACAATGCAAGGCAGTCAAGCAACCCAAAAGGGTGTGATTTACACAAATGGGGCTCACTTTTGGTATCTATCTTGTTAATTTCACATGTTGAAAGTGCTAAATATTAAATGAACATTTGAATTGAGTATTAAGGTTCTTACACTCTTGTACAATCTTAAGGGAATTGGTTGAAGAAACTGATGCCGTTTTGGTCCATGACTTGAACTCGGTAGGGTTGATTGTGTGCTGAAAGGTTAAGGTTTGTGTAAAATATTTTCCTTGTGCTATTATTACATGCTAGTACATTTGAAATTTATCTTGGTATCTCAGCTATGTTCTAGTCATTTTATATTGATGTGTTGATGTCTTTTGAGACTTGCAAGACACTTGCTTAATTCTCCCATTTGTACGGATTACTCGATCACTTGACATCCTTGTGGAATATATCCTTCTTGTGGCTGTGACTTTGTCACTATTGGCAATGCCTTTTATTCGGATAAATTTCCATCTAGACTGTGGATTTTTGGTTCGTCCTAAGTATGAAAGAGGTCCATTTTAAGAATTAACTAGAAAGCCACTCTTAATATGGTTCTAGGTTCTCTTCATTGTTGGGTTTTCACCCTTCTTGATACAAAGCTTCGGTCCTTCTTGATACTTGATTATGTTGGTTATGACAACATGATATACATATTGGGAGAAACTTGTTATTTGAATGCCTTGCAAAAATGGTTCCAGGAACTCTTGACACTTAGAGGTAATTCATGGAACTCTTGACACTTAGAGGCAGTTCATAGAATTCTTGACTTTTAAGACAAATGAACTACTTCTAAGTGTTAAGAGTTCCAAGAACTATTTTTATAAGACATTCAAATTACAAGTTTTGCCAAATATGTATTTCATGCCATCACACCCAACATAATCAAGTATCAAGAAGTACCAATGCGCTGTATCAAGAAGGGTGAAAACGAAATAATAAAAAGACCCAAGAAACATATTAAGAGTGGTTTTCTAGTTCATGCTTAAAATGGACCGCTTCCATACTTAGGATGAACCAAGAATACACAATCCAGATGACAATTGATCTGAAAAAGAGGCATGCCAATAGTGACAAAGTTACAGCCACAAGAAGGAGAAAGTCCACAAGGATGTCGAGTGATCGAGCATTCCATACAAATGGGCGAATTAAGCAAGTGTCTTGCAAGTCTCAAAAGATAGTAACACATCAATATAGTTTAGATACCAAGATAAATTTCAAATTTACCATGAGGTAACAAGAGCACAAGGACAAGTATTTACACGAACCTTAACGTTTTAGCACACAACTGACCCTACCGAGTTCAAGTCGTGGATCAACATGACATCATTTTCTCCAACCAATTCCCTTAAGGTTGTACAAGAGTGTAAGCACATTAATACTCAATTCAAATGTTCATTTAATATTTATCACTTTGAACAAGTAAAACTAACATGATAGATACCAAAAGTGAGCCCCATTTATGTAAATCATACCCGTCTGAGCAACTTGACTATCTTGCATTGTAACTAGATTTGGAATTGGTAAATGGAAAAACTAGGCTTTTCAGTCTCATGAAAACTATAGGTATATGAATTTAGGTTGAAAACAATTAAGAATCAATGCAAAATATATTTTTTACAATAATATATAATCAAAAGACTAACGGCACACACAAAGGATTTCTAAGTAAAAAATCTGGACTTGTCCTAAATTGCATCTACTATTCGAATTCATAACTACCAAATTAGGTCCCAACATAAGCATAAGAGTTGTAGATACATGTCTTGGGGTTTCAAAGAAACCAATTACCCACGAAATATACAGCCTATACATCAAGATATGCTTCAAATACTAACAACAGTACATAGAAGGTTTCTCGGACCGAAAAATTGGCCAAAACTTTCTTTGTTTCGTACCCTTTTTCAGTCCCATACAAGTAAATTACGACTTACCCCAAAATAAAAAAGTTATAAGTATACGTGTTAGCTTTCAAAAACATATTTTCACACCAAAAACAAAGCTATACACAACGAGATATTTAGAAATTACTAACCATTACACAGTGTAAAAATAGAATTTAGCTACTTACCAATAGGTAGAGGGTTTCTTGAGTTTTTCTCAAAGAGACCAGTTCCTTTCGTGATGTTTTTGAAACATATTGATATGATGGAGTTTATAAGGTTCCTCTCACTCTTGGAACTGACTTACCTTAGAGGGAATGATATATTATACTAAAAGTAAATTAAGAAGGCTCCCCCAAAAAAGGCAGCCGCCCAAATTTCCTTTTTTCATTTCTGTTTGTTTCCTCACACCTTAATATTTATTTTCAAGGCTTGTATAATATATAAAATTTCATAAAAGTAAACCAAATTACACTAAGACAAACCTTTCCCTATTTTTTTCCATGAGTTACGAAATCAATTCCTATAACGACACTAAGTCGAGTCAAATAGTTATGAAGTAGGGTTGATTTTATCTCAAGAGAATATCTTTTTGAAAGTGCATACATGATTTATATAATGAGGGCATTACTGGAAGCCAGAAAAAGTCTTATGCCGACACTAGAAGAAGAGACCTTGAATTTAAAGCTGATGATTTGGTGTATTTGAAGGTTTCACCAATGAAGAGTGTAGCCCAATTTGGCAAGAAGGGAAAGTTAAGCCCTAGGTATGTAGGGTCTTATCGGATCTTGAGGCATGTTGGTAAAGTCGCATACGAATTAGAGTTGCCTATGGCGATGAGCATGATTCACCCGGTCTTCCATGTCTCTATGTTGAGGAAATGTGTTGGAGATCCTAATTCTATTGTTCTCTTGGAGGTAGTGAATGTTGAAGAGAATCTAACTTATGAGGAAGTTCTGGTGGAAATCTTGGATAGGCAAGTAAAAAGGTTAAGAAACAAAGACATGACATCCATCAAAGATCTTTGGAGGAACCAACAAGTCAAAGCGCTATTTGGGAAGCCGATATGAAGAAGCGATACCCCTTTCTCTTCCATTCTAATCAAGCTTGAGGTACTACGATCTTTCCTACTTGAGAACCTTCCTATTCTTTCATGTCATCCATGCATGGTTATGTGATTTTGTGTTTGCATTGTAAATGTTAATTGAAGCATGGTTTGAAAATTCTCCTGTACATGTCGCATTTTTGCATAAGCTGCTTTTAATCTATTTCTTAGTGCTTGTCTATAGCACATTCAGGGATAAATGTTCCTAGGGGAGATATTTTAAGGCCCCATATGTTGGGAGGAGTAAAAGGGGTCTAAGAAATGTAATCTAGAAATTTCGCAAGTATTAGTTGGTTTTACGGAAGGGTCTATGAGCCATAAGTAGACCCACGGGCTGTATCTTGGGCTCATGGAATGATGGCCAAACTTGGTGAAAATGTTGACTTTTGAAGTTGGGTATATGAGATACTAGACAACCCGTAGATTGACTTACGAGCTGTTAGTCCTCTTGTAGGTAGAGGATTAGAGACAATTTTTGAGGATTCAAAATGTTACCAGATGAGACCTCCCTCTTACGACCCATAGTTTGGACCACGACCCGTAATCGAGGTCTCGTGGTCCTGTTCGATGTATTTTTTAAAAGGTGCAACTTTGACCTTTTCTATTATTATATGCCTATACCCTATTGGTTTTACCCCTAAAAGACCCCTTCTCGGCCTTAAAAAAAATCCTAATCTATTTCATTCTCCTTCATTCAAAATACCATAAGTCTAAAGCCCTTCCAAAACACTCCTAAGTCTTTCAAAGCTTTCAAGAGACGAGGTTAAGTTAGGGTTTCAGAATCTTTACTCCCGAAGATGGATTTTCATCTCTAATTACACCAAGGTATGTGGGTTTTGATTTGTGATGTCCTTTTTTCCACAAAGATCTACCGTTCTTCCCCTTATTCTATTTTAAAGTTATGAACATTTATGAAAATATTATGAACTGTTGTATAAGATGATATTATGGAGAAATTTATACTATTGAATCTTTGAACGCAATTATGCATTGAAATTTCATGTGGAATTTATGAGTTTTCATGAAGGTTTGATAATACCCTACCTAAGTCTTATGATGCTTTTGGTGGGCTATTTTGAATTATTAGCAAGTGATTGGAGATGTATGCAAAGCTTCTATGATATTAAGGGCCTTATGGCAAGTTATGCAAACTATGAATGATATGATTTTGAAGGGCTATTATGCATTCTATGAGATATGAGAATATTGTGAAAATTATGAATAATATGAAGCCTTATTTTGATATTATGAAGCTTTGGTTTGATAAGCTTTGATGAGTCCCTATTCGGACTCATTTTGGGGCTAGCTTGCAAAGAAACATTGCCCTTAGTGTGTTATTATTTCCAACTTCTAACAAATATACATGTGATATGTCAAGAAATGGGATTAAAAATGCACAAATGGATAATACTTGGCAAATTCTTGGAAAGGGAGCAAAAGTGCAAAAAGGTGGAGAAAAGCGGTATCGCCAACATACTCAGGAATTCGCTGAAGACACAGAGAGACCGCCTATTATTGCAGTAACCAAGGTTCCAGCTCAAGTCAAGAATGTGGTTAGAATCGATATCACAAAACATGTTTGGCGCACCACTGAATTACACAGGAGATTGCCTAAAGTTGTAGCACTCAAAGCCCTAAAATCGTGATAAGAAGGCAATGTGATAGATACTCTGGTGAATTACCGAATTGAATCAGCAGAATAAAGAGTCATCGCCTAATGTTGTAGAAGGGGAAGCCTTATAAAGATGCAAAGGAAAGTGGTCAAGTAGTCGGTGCATCGCCAAAGTGCTTGGCAATGGTCGGCCTTGACTGCCGAATAGCTTTTCACAGCACAAAATTTCACATATTTGCGCGGAGTATATAAGCAATTTAGAAAGGACATTGTACATAGCATATCATATCAGAATATATTCTTCTTCATAATTTTTTAGAGAGTAGTACACAGAACCTTCCTCTTGGAGTACAAAGGGGAGATAGGATTTTGAAGCTTTTGGGAAGCAAATTGGAGTAGATTGGCTGGTGATAATCAACTAGTTTCTATTCAATCTTGTTACCCATGACTGCAGCTTTTATGTTTGGTATCAAATCTTTAATTAGTATGTGTGACAAAATACCCCTATGTTGGGGGTGTGCTATTGAAATGAGTTTTTGATTTATCTATTGGGTCTTTGATATTTTGACTTATTTGCAGTTGATTTGAGTGAATTTATATCCATTCATATATTTCATCTATAATTTTAAGGTTGCGAACTTTGGGTTTACTTTAGATATCTGATTGTTGCCTTAACAAGAATGATTAGAATATGGAAATGATATAATGGATAGAAACCACTTGGGGTTTCAATTGAAGTCCACAACTATGGATTCAATGTCCAAGGTATTATGGATTTTTCTGAGACTTCTTAGGCAAAGCCTGTCCGTGGTGGTCTGCATATGATTTCATAGTTGGTTCATATGAAACAATTGTGTATCATAGCTGAACATAGGTTACAAGCAACCTAGCCTAGTTACTCACTTTCAACTTATTTAGTCAAATATTTAGACCCAGCTGGTAGATCAATTCCCAAATTTGCACATCCTTAACATCTTCCTTATTTACTGATTAAATTTTTATTAGAAATTGTGTAGTTCAACCCTTACTTTTGATTATTGCAACCCCCCAAATCATATAATTACTTAGTTTAAGGAATCACTTCTACCTTGAAGTATGATTCCCTGTGGGATTCGACCCCAACTTCTTAGTTGGGTTATTATGCTGATAAGAACTGCCCATGTTTTCTTTGAGTAGTAGGGCTGAGTGTCATAAAAAATGGCATCGTTGCTGGGGGATCAATGTGTTCATAATGGAAGTGTTTGTTGAGCTTTATTCTTGTAGTTAGAGTTACTTTTACTATTTTTTGTTGTTTTTGCTGTTGAAAAATTGGTACTAAAATGGATGATGAACAGAGTGTTCAAGGTGAAGTTGTGGGAGATATAAATGACCTCCGAAATATCAAATGGGACCAAGTGAGCAGTGCCAAGGCAATCTTGTTGCCTTCATTAGCTACAGCTTCTGAGTTCAAATTCACTAATACAATGCTACAATTACTTCAGCTTAGGGAATTATTCAAAGGACAAGCATGTGAAGATCCCCATGTACACCTTCGGAATTTCATTGATGTGTGTTCACCATTCAAGTATTGAGGTGTCACACAAGAGGCTATTAGACTGAGGCTTTTTCCTTTTTCCATAACGGGAGAGGCCATGACGTGGTTGGCTGAGCTTCCTCGTGGGTTAATTACATCATGGGAATAATTGCAGAATGAGTTCCTTGAGAGAATCTTCTCGCCTTTAAGAATGATTAAGCTGAGGAAGAACATAGAAAATTTTAAAAGAATTGATGATGAACCATTACATGAGGCATGGCAACGATTTTGGAAGCTTCTATTTTAGTGTCCATCTCATGGGATCCCTGATCACTTATTGCTATAATATTTCTATGTAAGCTGAGTATCGTCAACAAGAGTATGAAAGATCGATTAGTCCAAGGTGGGCTTATGAAGCAAATATTTGCAGCGACCGCACAGTTGCTAGATGAAGTAATTAAATTAGCAAGGCATGGTACACTCACGTGGATTACACTTCATTTGCAAAAATGGGAAATATATATGGAGCAGTTGGCTAAGGAGGAGCGAGACGAAGCCATAGGAAGAATGGTGAAATAGTTGAATTTTATAACACAACCAAAGCACAACAACTTAATGTTGTTCAAGCTGCAACTGTCTTGCCCTATGAGCGTGAGCCAAGTTGGAATGATCATGAAGAGGAGGTGTACTTCATTGGGAATCAAGTATTGGGTTCTCGACTGACCTTTCTATGGCCACCCAAGAAGCAAGGTCAGAACATTGGTGTCAGTTGGAATGTCGGTAGAAGGATGAACAAATCTTTGTAATGTCATGATGAGAGACAAGAGAGATTCAATTAATCTCAATAGTGGGTCAAGTCAAACGAATCACAGGTTAATGAGATGCTTGCTCGAATTTTGAACAAAATGGAAGCTTCAGACAATGTGCTGAATGAGATGGAGTCAGGATTTTCCCAGTTGAACCAAACAGTGTTGTCTTACACAGCTTCAATTAAAAGTTCGGAAGCTCGTTTATCAGCACTCTTGGCCCAAATGCACAACCCAACAAGAGGCAATGACCAAATATGCATGGCTATCACTATCAAAAGTAGCAATCCTTTTGAACCTAGCGGGATCTAACACCTCTTTATTTTAGGAAATTAAGGAGTGCAAAAGAAACGATGAACGAAAAGTGAATGAAAGTAATGACATTCTCGGTATTTTGGAGAGTGTGTGAGATATTGAAGATCAGGACAGGTTAACAGGAACTGAAATGTAAATAATTGAAAAGGGAGTCACTCCTCAAAAGTTGTACATAAGGGTTGCAACTTTTACTCAGAAGCAGGAGAAGGAAGGTGATTCAGAAATTTCTATCCACTTTCACTTCTTTGGCCATTAATATCCCATTGGTTGAGGCTCTTAACAAGATGCCAACATATGCACAACTTATGACAAAATTGGTGACTAAAAAGAGAGCCTTAGAGTGTGAAATGATTAAGATTCCACAGAGTTGTAGCACCATTTTAACTAGACATGTAGCAGCAAAGAGAGATGATCCAGGTGAATTCACAATACCATGCACTATCAGAACATGTAAGTTTGGGAGAGCCCTATGTGATTTAGGGGCTAGTGTAAATTTGATGCCTTTGATGGTGTTTGAACAGCTTGGTGTGAATACTTTGGCCCTAATAACAATGAAGCTACTTATGGATGATCGGTCGAGATATTGTATGATGTCTTGGTAAGAGAAAATAAGTTCATATTCCAGCTTATTTCATAGTTCTAGATTGTGACATGGACATTGATGTGCCCATTATTTCTGATCGACTATTTCTATCTACAGGTAGAGCTTTAGTAGATGTTGAAAATCAGAGTCTTAAATCTAGAGTGAATAGTGAAGAGGTAAGTTTTAATATTGATAAAGCACTAAGAAGGCCTGATGACTTCCATGTGAATACCATTATTGATGTGGTAGATGAGGTTGTGCAAGATCTTGGAGAGTTAGCTTACGCAAGAGCTGACTCAATGGCTGAAGTTATATTGAATTATGTGGAGGAAGATGATAATGATTATGATGAAATTGTAGCTGCAATAATGGGGGTTGGAGGTCATTGAAGAAACCCAATCAAGCTTAACATAGACTTGAAATATCGAGAAACGCAGCCAACAAAACCATCTATTGAGGAGCCACCAAATATTGAGCTAAAGGAGTTACCAAATTACTTGAAATACGCCTTCTTGGGGGACAATAAAACATTGCTGGTAATCATCACAATAGGGTTACATGAAGAGAAAATTAAGGCTCTTGTTCGCATGCTCAAGAAACATATAAAGACTATTGGCTGGACAATCGCCGACATCGTAGGCATTCCCTTGGGAATTTTCAGCCACAAGATTAAATTGGTTGAGGGATGTAAGCCAAGTGTTGAGCATCAGCACTGGCTCAATCCTCCCATGCAGGAGGTAGCAAAAAATGAGATCATTAAGTGGTTGGACGCCAGATTGATATACTCAATTGCAGATATCAATTGGGTCATTCAAGTCTAGTATGCGCCCTAGAAACAAGGCAATATATGGTTCCAAATGAGAAGGGGCAACTAATATCAACACAACCAGTCACTGAGTGAAGAATCTACATGGACTACCGAAAGATAAATGCATCAACGGAGAAAGATCATTTTCCACTACCATTCATAGACCAAATGCTAGATAAACTAGCTGGAAGGGGGTGGTATTGTTTCATTGAAGAATATTCCGGGTATGATAAAATATCTACTGCCCTCAAATATCAAGATAAAACTACTTGCCCTTATGGTACATTCACCTTCAAGAGAATGTCATTTGGGTTATGTAATGCCCTTGCCACATTTCAAAGATATATGTTGTCCATTTTTACCGACATGGTTGAAGATTCAATGGAGGTTTTTATGGACCTTTTCTCAGTAGTGGGTGATACTTTTGATCAGTGTTTAAGTCATTTGGAGAAGGTGCGGTAGAGATGTGTTGAAATAAACTTGGTGCTCAACAGGGAGAAGTGTGACTTCATGGTCAAAGAGGGAATTGTGTTAGGCCACAAGATTTCGAGGAAAGGACTACAAGTTGATCAAGCCAAAGTTGAAGTAATTGCAAAGCTTCCTCCCCCAATATCAGTTAAGGGAGTGCGAAGTTTCTTAGGGCATGTTTAATTTTATAGTAGGTTCATGAAAGACTTCGCGAAAATTGCTAGTCCCATGTGCAAGTTGTTGGAAAAAGAATCAGAATTTGTTTTCGATAGTGCATGCTTGAAGTCATTTGAAACTCTCAAACAGAAATTGATCGAAGCTCCAGTGGTAAGTTCTCTAGTTGGTCTAAATCGTTCGAAGTGATATGTGATACAAGTGGTGTGGCTCTTGGGTAGTGCTAGGTCTAACCTTTTCCACCCAGTTTATTATGCCAGCAAGATGTTGAATACAACCTAAAAAAATTATATAGCGACAGAGCAGGAGTTGGTAGCTGTAGTGTACACATTTGAAAATTTTCTAGCTTATCTCCTAGGTATAAGAGTTATTTTCCACACTGATCATACAACACTTCACTATCTCATGGCGAAAAAGGATGCTAAACAAAGGGTTATCCGGTGGGTATTGTTACTGCAGGAATTTGATTTTGAGGAGAGAGATAGAAAGGGTTGCAAAAATCAAGTGACTAATCATTGTCTAGGCTTGAATCACCAATCTCTCAGGTAGAAAAGGAGGAAATTTTTGATAATCTTCCTAATGAAGTAGTGATGAAAATATTTGTGGTGGCTATGCCTTGGTATGTTTATTTTACAAATTACTTAGTTAGTTGAATCATACCAGATTTTGCAAACCCCCACCAGAGAAGAAAATTCTTGCATGATGTGAAGAAATACTATTGGGATGAGCCTTATATCTTTAAAGAGTGCCCAAATAATATGATCCGAAGATGTGTTCCCGAGTCGGCAATGGAGGCTATTCTAGAGGAATGTCATTCATTCGCAGTAGGAGGCCATCATGGAGGAATTTGAACTGCATCTAAGGTATTACAAAGTGGATATTATTGGCCAACCTTGCATAAATATGCTCATGAATTTTCCAAGGCGTTTCCAAAGTGCCAATTGCAAGGAAACATCACAAAAAGGCAAGAGTTTATATTGATCCCAAATTTTGAGTTGGAAGTATTCGATGTATGGGGGTGGATTTTATGGGGCCGTTGCCAAGATTTTTTGGTGATAAATATATCCTCTTAATTGATTATTATGTCTTAAAGTGGGTTGAAGATATGGCCTTACCAACCAATGATGGCAAGGGAGTAGTACAGTTCTCAAAGAGAAACATTCTCACTCGCTTTGGTACTTCTCGGACCATCATTACAAAGATTGGATCTCATTTTTGCAACAGAATGTTTGGATCATTGTTGAGTAAGTATGGTGTGAAGAACAGGGTAATGAACCCATATCATCTACAAGCAAACGGGCAGGTAAAAGTATCAGACAGAGAGATTAAGATGATCCTTGCAAAAACAGTGAATGGGAGTAGGAGCGATTAGGCGGCCAAGCTTGAAGGCACCTTATGGGACTATTGCAACACTTATAAGGCTCCTATTGGAATGTCCCCTTATCAACTTGTGTTCAAAAACGCATGCCATTTACCTGTTAAATTAGAGCATCAAGTTTTATGGGCTCTCAAGAAACTAAACTTTAAATATGATAAAGCTTTAGAAGCTAGACTAACCCAACTCTATTTGCTAAATGAGTTTATAATTGAGAGCTTATGAAAGTACAACTCACCCTTTATAAAGAGAGGATGAAAAAAAGGCACGATCGGAAAATTTTGAAAAGGGAGTTCGTTGAAGGGGATCCCATGATGCTCTACAACTCTATTATACATTTGTTTTTCGAGAAACTCAGATTAAGGTGGTCAGGCCCTTTTAGGGTAACAAAGTTACTTACTAATGGAGTGGTAGAATTTGAAAATCACAAGGGTGAGAAATTCAAGAAAAATGGATAGAGGTACAAGAAATATTATTGCAAACCACCGGATGTCTGGGCAGTTCATGCCTTGAACATTTTAGTGATGCTTAATTGTACTGAGCATCGTTGTGCGATGGCATTAACTCAGGCGCTTCTTGGAAGGCAATCCAAGTGAGTAGTGGAATTAAGAAAATGTGTGTTGATAGTTACAGGTTTGTGTTAAAAGAGAAAGTAGGGGAAGAAAGGCGAGGTTATGTAAATAAAAGGTAGACCACCGAAAGATATTAGCGACCTCGACCTAGACCACTTTTTGGGTCAAGCATTAGCATGGAGTTGCTGCTAAGTTTGGTGATCTAAGGATCCAGATAGAGTATCGCAGAGTAAAAAGGGTGACAGCCTGTTAGCCTGCCTTTTGACTCATCATCAGGCTCCTTGGGTCTAGTTAAATTTGGCGATCACCTAGAAAATTTGGCATGTCACCGAATTGGAAAGGCGATCTTGAAATTGATCGCACTTTGGCATCTTTAAAGAGCCTAAGAGTTCTGCAATGGTGATCTTGGAGAAAAATTGGCATATCGCCGAATAAGGAAAGCGATGATAATTTTGACCGCTCTTTGAAATCAAGTTATGGAGGGAGTCATTTCAGAACTGCGCAAAGGCATTGCTAAATTGGTGTATCACCCAAGATACTTGGAGATACTTGGTTGTTCCGCTCTTTAGTCTGTGGGGTCAACTCCAAAAGGAGGTAAAAAGGGCGGTCTTATGTGTAAACAACGGATCACCAAATATCCCCTACAGTAATGAATAGTAACACAGAAGCTGAAGAATCTCAACCTTTTTTTCTTATATGCTCATTAATTCCTCCTTCACTTTTCATCTCCCCTACTCTCCCTCTTTCCATACTCTTCATCCACACTCACCACTTCTAGACTATAGCTTTTCTTACTATTTTTTAGCTAAGATAAATTTGTCCAACTTCACCATCATCTTTTTCATGCCATTGTTAGCATGTGGAGCTTTAGGTACGTTGCTCTGTTCTTAATAAACTTGGTGTTGCTGTCGAAATAGGATCGAGGGATTTGAATGCCATCCGAGTTTTAACTTATGCAAATAGATGCTTTTGTCTTGTTGTGGTAAGGCCTGGTTTTGTGAATCTCTGGGGTGAAGTTTGAATAAACCTAGTTGGGGACTGAACGATTTGAACTTGCCCTATGATATATTGGGTGACGTTATTCTTAAGGGCAAGTCATCGTTTCACCATTATCATGTGTGCGAAATAATTGTTTATTTGGGTGTTGGGCTATGTGATGAAACTCTTTTTTGGCTTGAGCGATCTAAGGTTTTGGATACTGTTGTGTGTTTTAAATGTTCAATTTAACTGTTGTAAACTACTCTGTGGTTCCCTGATTACACCTAGACATCACCCCTGAGCAAACTTTGTTAAATGCTTATTTTTGTGATATTTGGAGATGAGAAGTTCAGTCGCTATTATGATTCGATGAATCGAAGACTTCTCTAAAGCATCGCCCATTGTACTAGCCCCATCCCTATTGATCTTTGCTATATTTGGTGAAGGACATTTCGACCACCTATCTTGTTTGGCGATTCCCGAGTTAGATGTGCGAGCTAAATAACCTTGAATACCCTAAGATCTTTGTCGAAGATTGTCAACTGCTATCTATCCTCATGAATTTGTTAGCCTTGCTTGACATGTCAAATGCAACATAAGTCTCCAATAAGGAAGGGTGTGATGTGATTTGGGAGAAAATGAGCATCCTATGCACATACCCTTGAGCCTTGGGTCCCCTTGAATGTAGAAAGGAAGTGTCCATCCTCAAAAGATCACCAAGGAACGTAACCTCCGGGGACAACTCAAGGCAAAACATTAGCCTTAACTAACCTATGACGGTTAAGGGTAATGTTTTCAAAATCAAGCATGAGGCTATGGAGGGTTCTCACACAACAGCAACTGAGAAGGCTAAAGAGAAGTGACATGCTGCCAAAATACAACACTTTTGATGATAAAACTTAGGATTTTTGTGTGTTCTCAATGCGTCTTTAGATGCTTTTATGTGTATTTGTGTCTATGTTTGCAGGATTATAGGTTGGCCAATGATTTTAGGGAAAGTTACAAAGTTGCTGCAAATTTGCTGTTATACAAGATACTTTACGGGTCGTAGACCATTCTACGAGTCATAAGGTGGTTTTATGAGGAATTCTAAGGAGGGGCCAAGTTTTTGAAGTTACTTCTACGAACATGCAGATAAGCTGTAAATTAATGTATGAATCTTAGAAGAGGTTTCGTGCCCTAAGGATCAGAGAATGAAAACTTTCTAAAGCTCATCAGATAAAACCCCCTTTACGGGTAGTAAACCATTCTACGAGTCGTAAAGGGGTGTTGTAAATGAGAAGTCCAGTTTACAAGCAACACTGTACAAGACCCTGATTACGGGTTGTGAGCTTCACCGCGGGCCGTAAAGTTCTTTCGTGAAGGTTGCCAACCAGTTTTCCTAACCTGTTTAGAAATTGTTTTTAATTATTATAAATAGGTCTTTTAGGTTATTTCTCAAGAGGAGACGACCAGTTTAGAACAGATTAGCTTAGTTTTAGGTTAGTGCTCAAAGAACTCAATATTCATGGAGAGAAAATTGTGAGAGAGTCTTTGAAAACACTTGTGGTTTAATTCAATCTTCAAGCTTGTGATTTTCATTGACATTGGATTTGCTTGTTCTTAATTCAGTTGTGTAAGTGTTTAATTATTTCTTCTAAATTCATAATCTTTTCATCTACACAAAGCATGAGTAGCTAAATCCACAACTAGGGTTGTGGGAACCATGAAGAACTAACAAAGACAAGTCTGATAATTCACGATTCTTGTAAGGTATATATGCATGTATTAATCATCTCTCGCCATTTTGCATGTTTTCTGATGCTGGCCAACACTAGAATCCGCCTAGTGTTACTAACTAGACCAAGGTAGTGATGAATAGGAAACGAGATTAATTAATAGGATTCGGTTGATATGTTCTCATCTAATCAACAAAACTGGGCCAAGGGGAGGTTGTATTGGGACTTATAGGTAATGGTTAGTAATGCACACTATGGAGATGGGTCAAGTTGTGAGCTTAAATTACCTTCCTGCATGCTATACAATAGACAAGAATTAGGTTATCTGGTGATACTGAGTTGGGGAATCATGGGGAACACAATACCCTAGTTGCTCTCCTTTATTGATCTTTATCTAATTCTAGTTAGTTAGCTTATTTTTCTCATTGATTTTTTCAACCCCCACCCCTTTGGGGAATTGAGTCGATTAATTACTTGGATAGCTTGTTGGTGAATTTGCCTTGAGTCTACGTATTCCCTGTGGGTTTGACCCTAACCTTAGTTAGGTTCTATTTCTTGATTGCAACTGCTTTATCCTCTAAAAAGGAGGTGTAACTTTGGTGACTTCAAGATTTTGGCACCGTTGCTGGGGAATACGGCTAGACGTAGTAAATTCATTGGTATTTTGAATGTTAATCCTTAGTTCCCTTTATTTTACTTTTGTTTGTTGTTTTTGTTTATTTGCAAGATGTACGAGTAGTGTATGCACAACACTTGGAGTCAAGGCAATCCCTTAACTCCATTTGATCTAGAGACCCACAGAATGATAAGAAGGATGCCCCAAGATAACACCAACAACGCGACAAATGCAGCTCTGAATTGGAATAATAATGATGATGATGGAAATGTGAATCCACCTCCTTTGGAGGATATTCTACAGCCTCAACACTTAAACACCAATGCTTACCAGTGGAATCAGTACCGGTTGAATCCTATGGTTATGGATGTGACTGGATATATTATATTGCCACCACTATCGGTAGACACAAAGTTCACAGTCTCGAGTGGGTTACTTCAGATATTGTAGAATCATAGGCTGTTTGTGGGCTTACTATCAGAGGATCCATATAGCCATCTAAACAATGTGACATTTGTTTGTAAGAGGGTGATGGGAACGCAAAATTTTTCTATGGATGTTGTGGGTCTTTATGTCTTCCCATTGTCTCTCATAGGCAATGTTGCATTATGGCTATCTGAGCTCCCACAAAGTTCAATCGCCAGCTGGGTAGACTTGCAAAAGGCCTTTTTCAAGAGGTACTTCCCTAGATTGAAGACGCTCAAGTTAAAGGACCAGATCAACAACTTCGAGCAACTTCCTAGTGATTCTGTAAGCACTACTTGGGAGCGGTTTACAAAATGTCTGATGAGCATCCCTAACCACAAGATATTTGATGACACCTTGGTGGAAATCTTCTACCGTGCTCTTGATGAGAACAGTCAAGCATGTGTTGACACTATCATGGGGGGCATGTTTCTAGATAAACCATTTGCAAAGATTGTTGAGCACATAGAAAGGGTTGTCAAGAAGAATCGTGCATGGAGGCAGAGCGATATAGCTTCCACAAAGAGTTCATGTGCAGTCAGTGTGGGTCTAGAGCAAGCTAGAATCAATGAGGCGATTATGCAACATCTTGCTCAAATTCTCATAGGCATGGAGATAATGATGAAACACGATCAAGAGAGAGTAAATGCAATGGTTCATCAACCTCCACGTGCACCCATGTACGAGGACCCATACTATAAGGAGGACACATGCTTTGTTAGTGATCAGACGGGGGGTTCCTGGACCAACGCCCAAGGGTCCAATAAGGACTATTGGCACCAAGGTCAAGGAAACCAAGGTCAAAACTTTGGTATAGAAGGAGCCTACAGATACCCCCGCGATGATTACTATGATAGAAACAGGGGTCTGAATACAGATTGGTGTCATAGAGAAGGCTTAAGGAATGGTCCTTATGTTCCACCACATAATCGCAACACAGGTGTAGGCAATTCCAGAATTGAGGAGTTGTTTGATCGCCTATTGAAGAAGGCTGAGACACAGGATGAGACCTTAAAGGGCATGAAAATGGATATCTCTAGTATCAATCAAAAGATAGAGTCTTACTCTGTGGCAATCAAATATCTAGAACAACAGTTTAGTCAAGAGTCGACTTACTTGAATCAGCGTCAAAGGGGTACATTGCCTAGTAATACAGTGCAAAATCCTAAGAATGATGGACAGTGTATGGCGATTACTACTGGGGATGGCAAGAGCACCATTGATCCTCCTATGTCGGGCGAAGAGAAAGATGTTCTGAGGATATGGTTACACCTAAGGATGTAAATAAAAAAGAGGGTCATCACAAGGATGGGGTGAGTGAAGCAGCTAAAGCGCCAGAGAGGTATAAGCTCGTCCCTAGGCCTCCTCCTCCCTTCCGTCAAACACTCAAAAAGAGGGAGGAGGAAGGAAAATTCAAGCACTTCCTCTCCATGCTAAAGCATCTTTCTTTCAACATCCTTTTCATTGAGAATTTGGAGAAAATGCCAGGCTATGCGAAATACATGAAGGACTTGGTCACCAAAAAGTACACTGTGAGTCAGGAGCTTTCTCAAGAGCTTCAACATTGCAGTGTTGTCACTACGAAGTCCTTGGTTCAGAAAAGAGAAGATCCAAGGGCTTTCACCATACCCTACACCATTGGAGATATGGAGTTCATAAGGGCAATATGTGATTTAGGTGCCAGTATCAATCTGATGCCCCATGCGATCTTCAAGAAGCTTGGATTGGGGGCCATTACTCCTATTAATATGAGGTCGCTGATAGTGAATCGCACAGTGAAGAAGCTAATGAGGATTCTATATGATGTGCTGGTAAAAGCTGAGAAATTCATATTCCCTGTAGACTTTATGATCTTAGATTGCGTTGTTGACTTCGATGTTCCAATCATCTTGGGGAGACCATTCCTAGCCACTAGACGAGCCCTAGTGGATATGGAAATAGGTCAACTCAGGTTTAGATTAAAGGATGAAGAAGTTATCTTTGATATATGTCAGTCCATGAAACATCTAAATGAGTTGAAGAGTGAAGTTTGGGCAATTAGCGAAGTCTGAGTAACTAATGTGTCCAAGTTGTGCCGCGATAATAAATCAGGCGCTACTTGGGAGGCAACCCAAGGTTTTTGATGTAATAGCATAGTTATAGGTTTACTTCTAGTTTTGGACTCATAGGTAGTTTATTTCATCTGATTTGATAGTAATTATAGACATTGGGCTGGTTACATGTAGGGTAACAATGTATTTTATGAAGAGTATGCAGGTACAAGACTAAGTCAATGGGTTTTGCTGAGAAAAAACATAAAGTTGGGTCTTTACGACTGGGTCTATAGGCCATAAATTACTTAATGACCAGTACACCATCTCGTAGAGAATTCCAGTAAGCAGAAGAATTATGCACTCCGGTCCATGAGACAACTTTATAATTCATAGATCAAACTACGAGTCGTGAATGGGGCTTGTACACCCTAGGTAAGTTCTCTAAGAATTTTCTAAGTGTTGAGGATTCTACGAGACCATGATTTACGAGCCGTAGAACAGTGTACGACCCATAATCAGGGTTTCATAGGGTCAAGCCCAGTAAATTTAGCTGACTCGAGTCAAAGTATAAATAGAGGGGTCAAATTATTTTGACTCCATATTTTCCCTCATTTACAAAACCATCGAACCTACCCCACACCCCCAAATTTCTGACTATCGCTAGCTACCATCGACCTAATTTCGGCAAGAACTTTGGCTGACATAGGGTTTTGCTTCTACACATCTCATTCCTCTTCTTCAAGTTAATCCCAATTCTTGGTAAGTTTTGGTTTAATTAACCCTTAATTTTCCTTGTATGAATGATTGATTTGAATATTATGTTGAGAATGGTGTTTATAAACAAAATCATTGTCTGAATTTGATTGTGATTAGTTGAAATTAGGTTTCCCATGCTTGATTTTTGTCTAAATTCAGAATAGGGTATTATGGCCTTGTGTGAATATTAATTATGTTTTCCTACCTTGTCACTCGCCTTAAGTGATTGAATGATTATGACTGTGCAGTAGTGGGTGATGGCATAGGTACATGATATTGCTTGAATCAATTAGAGGTTGTCATCTTGTAGGATACATTATGCTAAATCACTCTTGATGGGGGTGTATGTGTGTTGAACATGTTGAGGGTGATAGGTGTAGAGTTGAAACCATATGGGTGCGTGTGTTCTTGCTTCGATGTTGATGATCTATTTGTTGAAAATGTCTTTCAGGGTCTGTGTGATGAACTTAGAAACTCATGTAACTAAGTATTCTGCTTCACGAGTGGCTTTTACGACCCATAGGGTAATCCACAAGTCGTAATTGCCTCTCGTGTATAGTTCTAGAAACTTGATGTTTTTGAGTATCCATCAGACGAGACCTTCTATGAGTCGTAGGTCACTTTATAGCTCGTAGATAGGTCTCGTAGATCCTTTCTTGAATGTAATTACTCATCGAAATTCTATACGACCCTAATCTACGACTCGTAAATTACTTTACGAGTCATACCTAGTCTCGTAGATTTTTCTAGTAACCAAGTTTATTTGAACTACAAGTCTACGAAAGCTTTTTTATGGCCCATAGTATTCACTATGACTTGTACAGGGGCCTTCCTAGAACCCTTCTGCAACTAAACCTAGATGAAAATTGCATTTTAATTCTTGATTTGTGGGATAACCATGGTGCGTATATGCTAATGTTTCAGGTACTATGGCCCCAAAAGCCAAATGCCCAGAGATCGAGGCTATGAGTAGGAGGCTCAGGGTGAGCCTTCGGATAATGATCAAACTACTCAACTGAGTGGTTCACTAGAGATCTTAAATTTCTAATCGGACCTAGAGGCTACTATACCACAAACCAGAGTCACTACTAGAGTGGGGCATACTCAGGCTCCTGTTGCCCGCGCTCCCCTGTCTAAGGAGGGAGACAACGATGGGAGCGGGCTACCACAGATGACATCATCCAAAGATGAGTCCATCTCTGAGGACAAACAGAGGCTGAGTCCTCCATTGCACCATCATCATCATTTGCACCGGATACCCTCACTAGCTGGTGGTGCGTCGAGGGCATGCGAGAGATCTACAAAGAGGGAACATAGCTGGGAGAGTAGGGCAGGCCAGCCCGCTCAATTTATGAGGAGTCCAGAGTTATTACTGACAGGCATGATGGTGTCCCTGGCCTCAAGGACACGATGATTCGACACAGGCTCCAATGGAGTGGCTGTCCGATTCTCTTGGATGATACTCCTCGACTATGGTGAGGGAGTTCTATGCATCATACGCAGCCACCATCCAGATTATTCTTCCCAAAGGGAAGAATCCTCTCGCTCATCCCAAACTGATAAGGACGACGGTGAGGGGCCGGTGGGTGGATACATAAGAGGAGACCATCCATCGTATGTTATTTGGTCCCGAGTCTCGTGCCCCTAGATCTACCATAGAGTTTGACTATAGGGTGGGGAAGATAAGGGACCCTCTAGCGATAAAGGATCCTAAGCGACAAGCCACATTGATGAGATGGGTAGCCAAATATATTACAGAGCAGGGTACGAAACCTGCTTGGGTCATCACTCGCTCGAAGCCTATAGTCAAGGCTTCGTTCAATTTCCCCGCTAGATTTTGGTGGGTGATTGTTTGTTCACATATCTAGCTGACATTTGGTGATAATACTCTGACGCCAGAGCGTGCGGTTTTGGTTGCCAACATCATAGCTAGCTATGAGATTGATTGGGCCTGCCTCATTACTATGCATAATCATGAGGCTGCATTGATCCACCTCCATCCCGTTCCCGCATTTGAATTATAGGCTCAATCTAGAGTCGAGGGTGGATATACTATATTAGCTGGACCAGATGATTGAGGTCTAACACATATTAGATCACATCCTGATCAAGGGTGACGAGAACCCAGTGGCACTCCAGTGGGCACAACCTCTACCTATGCCCGAGATGTTCGCCCCAACACCACCACTTGAGGATTCTGCAATTGCCACCACCACTACTGCTACTGCTACTAAGGTGAGGCCTCCGTAGCCCTAGGTAAGTTAGAAGAGGGCCCCCACTATTACTATTCCTACACAGAGGCCACTACTTCACAGCCTTCCACCACGGGCATGATCTATGTGTCTGCCACTTCTCTACAGGCCATGGTGTAGAGGTTAGCACATGCTGAGGCAAAGTTACTCAGCTTATTCAGTAGATCAGGCCATGGGTCCACTAGGCTATTGCAGACTCGAATGGTCAGAGTCAAGCATTCACTATCGCGACTATTCAGGATCGTATTTCTATCGTGGATGCCCGCATTGACACCTTCGAGGATAGTGTGTAGTGGAGATTGGGCGAGGCCCGGCATACAGATTTGTCAGGTATGCAGATGAAGAAACAGCAACTCCGAGCTAACTTGATGGAAGCTCTTGCGGCACCGGTTGCACTACCAGCTACTCCACCTCCAGTGCTAGCAATTGATTAGTTCGCTCCCGAGAAGCCTATCCAGTCTTCCCTTGGGAAGAGACCTTGCACAAATAAGGAGCCAAATGAGAGATGTGTACGTGTGAGGATGACAGAGGAGAAGGAGCTCGATCTTGCCTTGAGGAGATCAAGGCATGATGAGGAAACGAGATAAGTTTGAGCGATAGAGTAGGTGAGGGGTGCTGGCCCCTTCTTATAGAGTACCACTATTGAGCAGACCACTATTGAGCAGACCACCTCGTAGGAGGAGGGTGGCCAGACTCAGCCACACGCGGGCGCTTAGGCACCCAATATATATTTTTTACCTTTATGTTCTATTTTGTTTTAATTTCGTGCATTGGGGACAATGCACATCGTTTTTGATGGGGTGTGGGTAGTTATGGGCCTTAGTGAAGTTTGAGTAGCTTATGGTCCATAACTACCCCCATTTCAGATCCTGGGGTTTTCTTGCCTTTGTTCTTTTTTCTTGTGGATATTTAATTTCTACTGAACATGCATGTTTAGGATGTTAAGATAATATGTGTAACATATAGTACCAATACTTGTGGCATATAACATGTTTTTATGTTTTGTTTGAAAAATTAGTACCCACCAAAAGTTTTGATTAGTAGTTAGATAGTAATCATTCATGTTTAGGTGATTGACAATATTTGTTCTGATAAGTAAGGGTAAATTGAGATGAGAAGCATGATCTGAGAGTCTTTCATTGATAATGTAAGTGCCATGTGAATGTGAGCTTTATTTGATAAATTCATGTGTTTTGTGCTAATTCAGAACTTGCCCAGTTAATCTAAGTTAGATTGTAGATTAGTTGGATTAGGAAAGAATCTTAGGCCATTGTTCTTAAACAATCCACTTAAGCCTAAAAATAACCAATGAAATCGATGATATATCCATTGTTCCTAATGTTTAAGCCTAACATGTACCTATTCTTTCAAAACACCTGATTAACCTAGCCTTATCTAGTGAAAAATCCTGAATTTGGCCCTGGTCTTTTGTTGAACATTGTGTACCTTGACTGAGGCAAAAAGCAAAAGTTGAGGGTGGCTACCAAAAGTGGCCTTAGTTCTGAGGATGGAAAAACCTAAATTGAGGGTGGCTAGTGTAAGGGTAAAACACAAAAATAAGGGGGGTAATTTAGGAATACAAAGAAAAAGGAGAAAAAGCACGTACTGGGTGCAAGAAAAATTAAAGAAGCCTTAATTGAGATCTAAAAAAGCAAAATGAAGTGTAAAAACAAGGCAAAAAGCTGAAAAATGAAAAGAAAGCACCCAGAAAAGCTTGAACAAGGAAAAAGGGAGAAAATGGTGAAAAAAACAGAGTTGGTAGGGCGAAAGTGTAGAAAAAATGACATTTCAAGGAGGGTCTTAAGTCACTATTTTTCCAAAATATCATACCAAAGTCCCCTGAGCTTACGTTACAAGCCTAGAAAGTCCTACACTGATCCTAGTCCTTAGTTGAAGGTCTGAATTATGAGTATAAGGGCAAGCTTATGGTATAAGTCATTATGCATGGAATATCTGTTGTGAGGGTGAATGAGTTTGCACAGTCCCAATGCTAAAACATGGAATTATCATTGAGTGTCAGATATGGGACTTCTTTCTGTGAGGGCACTTGCATTGCATTATTAGCATTAGACTTGTTTAGTGATTGTGGATTATTGATAATACCTTGCGTGTCATAGTTGTGTTGTCACATGTACCGGTTTGCATTAGTTTTCTAAAAAGCTATCTAATCCCATTTTGAAGAGTTGGTGTGGGTATCAGAGTCAGAGATGTATGTGATGTATGCCATTGAGTTGAGGTCTATGTGTGACTGTATTGTCTATATAGATTGAGTCATTCGCTTGAGGAGAATCAACAATTTTAAGTTAAGGGTTTTGATATGCTACCAAAATACAACACTTTTGATGCTCAAAACATAGGATTTTGTGTATTCTCAATGTGACTTTAGCTGTTTTTATGTGTTTTTGTGTCTATGTTTACAGGATTACAGGTTGGCCAATGATTTTGGGGAAAGTTACAAAGTTACTGCAGATTTGCTGTTATATGAGACACCTTACGGGTTGAGACCATTTTATGAGCCCTAAGGTGGTCTCATGAGGAATTCCAGTGAGGGGCCAAGTTTCTGAAATTACTTTTATGAACATTCAGACGAGCCGCAAATTAATGTACGAACCGTAGAAGAGGTTTCATGCCCTGAGGATCAGAGAATGAAGACTTTCTTAAGTTCATCAGATGAAACCCTTTTTAGGGGTCATAAACCATTCTGCAAGTCATAAAGGGGTGTCATAAAGAGAAGTCCAGTTTCCCAACAACAATGTATGAGACTCCGATTATGGGCCTTGAACTTCAATATAGGTCATAAAGTGCTTTGATGGAGGTTGCTGACCAATTTTTGTAATTTGTTTAGAACTTATTTTTAATTATTATAAATAGGTCTTTTAGGTTAATTTTCAAGAGGAGACGACCAGTTTATGACAGATTAGCTTAGTTTTAGGTTAGTGCTCGAGAACTCAATATTCTTGGAGAGAAAATTGTGAGAGAGTCTTTGAAAACATTTGTGGTTTAATTCAATTTTCAAGCCTGTGATTTTCATTGACATTGGATTTGCTTGTTCTTAATTCAGTTGTGTAAGTGTTTAGTTATGTCTTCTAAATTCATAATCTCTTCATTTACACAAAGCATGAGTAGCTAAATACACAAGTAGGGTTGTGGGAACCATGAAGAACTAACAAAGTAAAACCGGATAACTCACGATTCTTAGAAGGTATATATGCATGTATTAATTAACTCTCTTCATTTTACATGTTTTCTGATGGTTACCAACATTAGAACCCGCCTAGTGTTACTAATTGGACCTTGTTAGTAATGAATAGGAAAAACATTAATTAACCAGATTCGATTGATGTGTTCTTATCTAATCAAGCAAACTGGGCCAAGGGGAGGTTGTACTGGGACTTATAGGTAATGGTTAGTAATGCACACTATGGAGATGGTCCAAGACGCATAGTAAAATTCGCCTCTCACCTTTGACAAAAGGGCTTGGTTACAAGAATTAGGTTATCCGGTGATACTGAGTTGGGGAATCATGGGGAATACAATACCATAATTGCTCTCCTTTATTGATCTTTCTCTCGTGGTAGTTAGTTTGCTTCGTTTTCTCATGGATTTTTGCAAACACCTCTCTGGGGAATTGAGTCGATTAACTACTCAGATTTCTTGTTGGTGAATTTCCCTTGAGTCTACATACTCCCTGTGGGTTCGACCTTAACCTTGGTTAGGTTCTATCTCTTGACAACGATCGCTTTAACCTCAAAAAAGGAGGTGTAACTTGGGAAACATCAAGAATACTTTAGCTGACCAGTTTGAGGCTAGGAGGGCAACAAACATAGCAAGGATGGAGAGAAAGTTCGCTAGCATGCAAGTAGCAATCCCAGTAGATCCAGGGTTATCCGATATAGTTGAGCTCCCTTCAGTCCCATCCTTAGTGCATCACAAAATTTATTAGGGGGATTCTTTAACTCACTCATCCATACTTCATTTTCTATTCTAGTTTGCCTACATTGGGAGAAATGTTTCTTTTGTTGGGGGGGGGGGTGTGTGACTTGTGCTTCAACTTGATTCTTGTTACCTATAGAGTTGGGAGTTGGTAGTTCTAATGGTTGAGGTGTAATTAATTATAAATAAATTTTAAATTTTAATTTGGGTTGCAATAGAGTAGTATTTATTTTGCTATTTTTACTTTTCATTTTTTTTAGTTGAATAGATGAATGATTGCAAATGATGTCCTTGAATTTGGAAAAGCCCGTGCATACATGATAAGTCGTTTGAATGTTAATATCGTGTCTTTACTCCTTAGCAATCCGAGCATCGATGTCCCATATCTTTGATTTGGATGGTGCCATGGATGAGGAGCATGTACTAACTCACTAATTAGTCTTTTTCTTGATAAATCAGTCGATGCATATATTTGAGGCATCTTGAGTTGACTATGTGAGCAATTGAGCTTGGATATGCGATGATCGAAAAACTGCAAGTGTATTGCTATTGTTTAAATACGAAACCATTTTGCCAATGTGGGATTAGGAATTTTGTTTAAATGCTTATTTTGCAACATCTAGAACTTGTCCAGTTTGTTTTAAGGAGTAACTTGGTTAGTTGCAGATTAAGAGAGGACCTTAGGCCTTCTTTGGTTCCACTAAGTCCATTTGACCATAGTGATTGATGTTGCCCAAGCTACACCTTCATTTTGAAGGCTAAAGTGGTCGTTGTCAAGATATATAATCTAACCAAGGTTAGGGTCAATCCCACAGGGAATATGGTAGACTTAGAAGAATTTAACGAAATTCGAGTGGATTAACCTACTTATCTCCCCAACGGGGGCTTTGTAACTACGATGAAAAGTAATCCTAGAATAAGACAAGTGTAAGACCAGTATGAAGAGAAACAAGGGTATTGTGTTTTCCATGATTTCCTAACTTGGTATTACCAGATAATAGAATTCTTCTCCAGTGTGTAGCATGCAAAACGGTAAGTTAAGTTTACCAAATCCTTTGATCCAAGAGAGAGGCAAATTTTACTACGTGATTTGATCCATCTTGGTAATGTGACATTACGAACCCTTACCTATTTTTTCAGTACAACATCCCCTTGATCCATTTTGGTTGATTAGACGAGAAACATCAATCGAATCCTATTAATTATCTCTTTTCCTATTCGTTACTACCTTGATCTAGTCAATAACACTAAGCGAGTTCTAACGTTGGCCACCATTAAAAAGCATTCAAACTGAAGAAAATTGATTAATACATGCATGCACACTTTCCATGAATTATGAATTATCTGGTTTTACCTTGTTAGTTCTTCATGGTTCCCACAACCTTAGTTGTGGGTTTAGCTACTCATTATCAGAGTAGATGCAAGAATCATGAATTTGAATAACATAATTGAGCACTTACATAATAAAATTAAGAACAATAAATCCAAGCTCTTTACCAAGAATCATAAGATTGAATTAAAGATACAAAATAATATTTCACAAAATGTTTCTCTCAAGATCTCAACCACTCTCTATTGTTCTGTAACATCCTCTTACGTTCCCCCTAAAAAATAACCTAAAAACCTATTTATAGTACTTAAAATACAGAAATCAAAACGAAATAGGAGAATTGGGTCGGCAAGCTCTACGGGCACTTCTATGGGCCGTATAACGTTTGCGGCCCATAGTCGGGGCTTCGTGCACTTCATCTTCAATTCTAAGGTTGAATTCTATGACACCTATCTATGGGTCGTATAAATTTCGATGTCCCGTAAAGGGTTTCGTATGCTAAATTTTCAGTAACTTCCCAAGTTTCTGATCCTTAGGGCACGATAGCAAGTCTACGACTCGTAGAAACATTTATGACTCATCTGCATGTTTGTAGACTCAACTTCAAAAAATCACCATTCACTGGAATTTTGTACGAAACCAACTCTACGGCCCATTTAATTTTCCACAACCCATAAAGGGTCTCATGAAACCTCAATTTCTACAATATCTGTACACTTAGCCCAAAAATCATGCCAACCTTGTAATCCTTCAAAAAGAACATAAAAACACATCAAATATACTAACATCGCTATGAGAACACACAAAATTTCAAGTTTTCAACATCAAATGTATTGTATTTTGACAGACATCAACACCGTCAACTTATAATTGTTGATTTTCATCAAGCGACGGACTCAATCTACATAAGCAGTACCGTAACACAAAGACCTCAATCTAATGGCATACAGCATATCAAACTTAAGCACAGATACCCACACCTCTTTAAAAGCACATCATATAGCTATCAAGCAAACCAATACAGATCAATATATGTGACAGTGCAACTATGATAAGCAAGGCAATTATCAACATGCAACACTCATTGAGTCAGTGTAATGTCAATAATGCAATACATGTGCCCTCAGAGAAAGAAGTCTCATGCCCCACTCATGATATTGTCAAATTCAATGCTATGGACTATGCAAACTCTCACACAAATGACATTCAAGTACCATGCTCAATACCATATGTTTGCCCTATCTCATGACTATGGCTATTGATTTCTTGGACTAGGATCACTTTAGGACTTTATTGGCTTGTAACATAGGCTCATGGGCTTTGCTGTGATGTTTTGGAAATATAATGACTAAAGACCCTCCTTGACACTATGTTTTTCTACACTTTTGCCCTACCAACACTGTCATTTTTCACCTCATTCTCCCTATTTCAGGTTTTTTTGGGCGCTTTATTCTCATTTTCAGCTTTTTTCCTTTTATTTTCACATCATTTTTCTTTTTAGCATATTAATTAAGGCATCACTCACTTTTTCTTACACCCAGAACATGTTTTTATCCCCTCCTTCATGTGTCACTTTCTTCCCCATTATTTTGTATTTACCATTACACCAGACACCCTCAACTTAGGCTTTTGGCCTAAGTCGAGGTGCACAATATCCAACCTAGGGACCAGGGCAACCTTTGGTAGCCACCCTCAACTTAAGCTTTTTGCCTCAGTCAAGGTGCACAATGTTCAAGGAAGGACTAGTGTCAATTTAAGGATTTTACACCTAAGAAAGCTAGGTAACTTAAACATTAGGATCAAGGGATATATTAAACATTTGCTTGGTTATTTAGGCTAAGTGGACTATTATGAACAACGACCAAAGATCATTTCCTAACCAACTGACCTACAGTCTAAGTCAGAGTAACAGGGTAAGTTCTGAATTGAAACACAATATATGAATTTAGCAAAGAAAGCTCACACACATATGTCACTTATTACACTATTAACAAAGACTCTCATATCAAGCTTTTCATCTCAATTTATCCTTTCTTATCAGAACAAGCACTGCCAATAATCAAACATGCATAGTTGCTATCAAGACTAAAATTTGGTGGATATCATTTTTCACACATGAACATAAAAAACAAATATATGCCATAGATATTAGTACTACATGCTACTAATACTACCTACATATCCTAAACATATCGATTCAACGAAAATTAAATATCCTAAGGAAAAACAAACACAGGCAAGAAAACACCTAGGATTCAAAATTTGGGATAGTTATAGGCCAAGATTACTCAGACTTCACTGAGGCCTATAATTACCCACACCCCATTGAAAATGAGTTGTAGTGTCCTCAATGTACAAAAATAGAATATAAAGCACAGGGGTAAAAAAGGGACATACCTGGGCACCTAAGTGCCAATCTCAACCCTTGGTTACCTCCCAAGTAGCGCCTGATTTATTGTAGCGGCATGACATAGACAACTTGGGTACTCAGAGTTCACCAAGTGTCCATGCTTCCACCGTTCTTATTTCCTCAACATTGCCAAGATACAGTTTAACACTTTGGCCATTAACTTTAAACTTTGCACTATTTCTCTTCTCCAACTCAATGGATCCATGGTCGAAGACATGGGACACTCTAAAAGGACCCAATTATCAGGATGAGTTTCCCAGGGAACAACTTCAGTCTGCAGTTGTATAGCAACACTAAGCCCCCTGGTGCGAATTGGCAATTCTCTATGCGGTGATCATGCTGCAACTTCATCCTTTGTTTATATAGGGTTGAGCTCTCATATGCTCTCAAGCGAAAATCATCAAGCTCATTAAGTTGGTTTAGCCTAGAGTTCGCTGCATCATTCCAGTCTAGATTTAGCTTTTTAAGCACCCACATCACTTTGTGCTCAAGCTCCACCGTTAAGTGACAATATTTACCAAAGACAAACTGGTAAGGAGACATGCCAATAAGGGTCTAAAATGCATTACTGTATGCCCATAATGCATTATCAGGCTTCTGCGACCAATCTTTCCAATTTGCATTCACAGTCTTGGATAGAATCTATTTGATTTCCCTATTGGACACCTCCACTTGCCCGCTTGTTTGAGAATGGTAGGGTGTTGCCACCTGATGCTTTACTCCATATTTTTAAAGTAGTGCCTTGAACAATTTGTTACAGAATTGAGAACCTCAATTGCTAATGATTGCCTGAGGGGTGCTAAACCTTGAGAAGATGTTCTTTTTCAGAAACTTTGTGACACTTTTGCCTTCATTGTTGGGGAGAGCAACTGCCTCCACCCATTTTGATACATAGTCCATAGCCACTAAGATATATTTGTTCTCATACAAGCCAATGAATGGACCCATGAAATCTATTCCCACACATCAAATAATTCAATCACCATAATAGGGTTCAGAGGGAGCTCGTGCTTATGGGAAGCACCACCTTATCTCTGGTATCTATCATACGCTTTGGCATAGTCGTGCACATCTTAGTGGATGGTTGGCCAATAGTAGCTATACTGCAAGATTTTATGTTTTGTCCGGACTCCACTATGATGCCCACCTACTAAAGACGAGTGATATGCCTCTAAGATACTCATCATCTCGACCTCAGGATCACAACAATGAATAATCCCATATGCACAGACGCTAAACAAGTATGAATCATCCCAAAAGAATTTTCTCACATCAGATATGAACTTGTGGTACTGGTGAGTATTCAAGTCTAACAGCACAATATCGCTAACCAAATAGTTTGCATAGTCTACAAACCATGGTATCAAATCATAGGATGCTACCAACACTTTCTCATCTGGGAATGAATCTTCAATCTCTACTTCATCATTGAACTTTGCCATGGCTCCATCTTCTAATCCGGAGAGATGATCTGCAACTTGATATTCAATCCCCTTTCAGCCGATAACATAAAAGTCAAACTCTTAAAGAAGAAGTGCCCATCGAATCAATCTCGATTTTGCATCCTTCTTCACCATCAAGTACCATAATGCGGAGTGGTATATGTGCACAACGACTTTGGTCCCCAAGAGATTCGACCTAAATGTTTTGAACGCAAAGACCACTACAAGTAACTCCTGTTCAGTGACAGTGTAGTTCTTCTGGGCTGCATTAAGGCTTTGCTAGCTTAGTATATGGGATATAATACCTTATCTTGGTGTTGTCCCAACACTACACTAAGCACAACCCCACTTGCATCATACATGATTTTAAAAGACTTTGACTAGTTTGGAGCTACAATGATGGGGGCCGAAATCAGCTTCTTCTTTAATCCTTCAAAGGCTTTTAAGCATGCTTCATCAAACACGAACTTAGCATCCTTCTCAAGTAGTTTTCACAAGGGATGTGTAATTTTAGAGAAGTCCTTTATAAAGTGCATATATAATCCTGCATGGCCTACGAAGCTCCTCACACCCTTGATAAAGATGGGCGGGGGAAGCTTCTCAATCATCTCCACTTTAGCTCTATCAACCCCGATTCCCTTGATGGAGATTCTATGCCCTAATACAATTCCCTCCTTCACCATGATGTGACACTTTCCCCAATTCAGCACTAGATGACATTCTTCACATCTTCTAAGCAAGCATGCAAGTGCTTCAAACAATCCTCGAATAAGTCACCAACCACACTAAAGTCATCCATGAAGACCTCGATAGTGTCCTCCACTATGTCTGAGAAGATGGACATCATGCATATTTGGAATGTTGCTGGCACATTACACAACCCGAATGGCATTCTCTTAAATGCAAAGGTGCCATAGTAGCATGTGAGCATTTTCTTTTATTTATCCTCTGGAGAAATGGTGATCTAGTTATAGCCTGAGTAACCATCTAAAAAGCAGTACCATCCTTTTTCTAGACAAGCTGTCTAGCATTTGGTCCATGAATGGCATAGGGAAATGGTCCTTTTCTATCGATGCACTGAGCTTTCTGTAGTCCATGCACACCCTCCATCCAGTGACTAGTCACATGGGAATTAACTCATTGCTAGCATTTCGGACCACAGTGATACCTTCTTGTTTTGGAACATACTAAACTGGGCTTACCCATTCATTGTCGGCGAATGGATAGATCACCCTTGCGTCCAACCACTTGATGATTTCCTTGCGCATGACCTCTTGCATAGTTGAGATGTCTTTAGTGCTCAATACTTCGCTTGTAGCCTTTCACCAATTGGATTTTGTGAGAACATACCTCGGGAGGGATACCAATGATTTTCTCACGCACAACCTCTTGCATAAGGGGGTTGAGATGTCTTTGGTGCTCAATACTCAGCTTGTAGTCTTTCCCCAATTAGATTTTGTGAGTACATACCCCGAGAGGGATAACAACGATGTTCGCAATCGTCCACCTAATAGCTTTCTTGGGTACCACGACCAGGGCATTCACCTGTTCGTCATTCAGGTCCATAGAAACTATGAATAGTAAAGTGTTGTTGGCACCTAAAAGTGCGTATCTTAGATGGGATGGAAGGGACTTCAACTCTAACACTGATGGCTCCTCAATGGATGGTTTAGTAGGTGGTGACTCTTAATTTTGCAAGTCCAATTCCAACTTAGTTTGGCGTCTAGGGGTGTAAGATATCCCCAACGCCTTCACTGTCTCCTCATAGTTTAGGTAACCATCACCCAAAAAGTTTATCAACACTTCTTCCAGGGTGTCGACGCCCAATCTCTCCTCAAATGGTACATTTGGCTCTGCATCATCAACAATCTTAATAATAGAGACTACTTTTAGATTGTCATTCGCCTTTGCATGTTGGCAGACGTTGAACACGACCTCATCTTTTCCCACTCTAAACTTGAGTTGACCTCTCTCCATATTCGCCAATGTGCGACCAGTGGCTAGGAAGGGCCTTTCCAAGATGATTGGAACTTTGAAATCAACCTCATAGTCAGGATTACAATGTCTGCGGGAAATATGAATTTGTCCACTTTGACGAGGATGTAATAAAGTATCCCCACAGGCTTCTTCATCGTGCGGTCAACCATCAACAATCACATGCTCATTGGAGTAGGGGCTCCCAATCCTAGCTTCTTAAAAACTGCAAGGGGCATCAAATTTATGCTTGCACCGAGATCACACAATGGCCTTATGAACTCTACATCTTCGAAAGTATAGGGTATAGTGAAAGCATCAGGTTCTTCTCGCTTTTGCACCAAGGACCTTGTAGCAATTGCACTGCAATGTTGAAGCTCTTAGGAGAGCTCCTGACTCACACTCCGCTTCTTTGTGACCAAGTCCTTTATAAACTTTGCATACCCTAGCATCTTCTCTAATGCCTCAATGACAGAAATGTTGATGCAGAGCTGTTTCAGCATGGAGAGAAAGTGCTTGAACTTACCCTCCTCCTCTTTCTTTTTGATTTTTTAAGGGAAGGGAAGATGAGGTCTAGGAATGGGCTTCAACTTTTGTGGCATCTCTGCAACATCACTCACCCTATACTTGACACGATCATCTTTGGACTCTGCATCTTTAGCCTCAACTATTTTCTCTTGAATATCATCATCATCAACCGGCATAGGAGGATCAATGGTACTCGTACAACCACGAGTAGTTAGTTCCATACACTGCCTCTTATTCTTTGGATTCTGAACTGTGTTTCTAGGTAGTGTAGCTCTCTGTCATTGGTTGAGTTGAGTTAACACTTGACCAAACTATTGCTCTAGCTATTTGATAGCAACAGAATGAGACTCAATCTTTTGATTAATAATGGATATGTCAGACTGCATCCCCCTCAAGGTCTCATTCTATATGTCAGTCTTCTTCAGCAGTCGGTCAAACATCTCCTCAACTCTGGAACTACTAGCACCGGTGTCACAATTATGTAATGGCACATAAGGACCATTCTTATAGCCATATCTACAACCGCAGTTAGCATCTTTATCCTGGCCCTTATTTCTATCATAGTATCCTCCACGATTGTTGTCTCTGAAGGCGCTATCTTTGTTATAGTTCCAACCTTGAGTTCCTTGACCTTGGCGCCAATAGTCCTGATTGGATCCTTAGGAATCGGTCCAAAACACCCCCATCTGATTAACAATGAAGCAAGTGTTCTCCTCATAGTAAGGCTCCTCGTATATAGGTGCTTGTGAAGGCTGATGAACAACTGCATTAACTCATTCCTGATTCTGCTTCATCAAAACCTCTATGTTGGTACTAATTCGGGAAAGATCATGAATCATTTCCTCATTTATTTTAGCTTGCTCCAAACTAATACTGACAGCACATGAGCTTTTGGTAGAGGACCTATACCTCGGTCCTCATGGACGATTCATCTGGACCACCTTTCCTAGCTTATCAGCAACCTTGCAAATGGTTGATCTAAAAACATGTCACCCATGATGGTATCAACCCATGCTTGGCTATTCTTGTTTAAGGCGCGGTAGAAGATCTCCACCAAGGCATCATCAACTATCATATGGTCTGGGACTCTTCTCAGACACTTTGTGAACCGCTCCCATGTAGTACTGATCAAGTCACCTGGAAGTTGCTGAAAGTTGTTGATTAGATCCTTCAACTTGAGCTTCTTCGATCTCAGGAAGAACCTCTCTAAAAAGGCCTTTTGAAACTAAGCCCAACAAGTGATCGAGCTCTACGAGAGCTCGAAGAGCCATAGTGTTGCATTGCCTGTTAGAGATAATGGGATGAGACAAAGCCCAATAGCATTCATAGACAGATTCTATCTCCCCATTACGCTCTTACAGACAAAAATAATATTATGTAGATGGCTATGCGGATCCTCTCCATGATTATGCAACATCTGAAGTAACCCACTTGAAACTACGAACTTTGTGTTATCTGGTAGTGGCAGTACCATAATGGCTCTAGTCACATCTATAGCCATAGGATTTAGTCGATATTGATTCTACTGATAACATTCGGCATTGAAGTCCTGTGGCTGTTGATTAATATCCTCAAGGAAATGCCTTGAATTAACGTGTTGGAAATACACTACACCTGCATACTGAAACAGAACAAAAGCAACAAAAATGTAAAATGAGGGAAATGATGATTAATTATCGAACTACTCAAATTAAACAAGTCTAGTCGTATTCCCCAACAATGGCGCCAAAATCTTGATGTCGCCCAAGCTACACCTCCTTTTTGAAGGCTAAAGCGTCATTATCAAGATATATAACCTAACCAAGGTTATGTCGATCCTTCAGGGAATATGGTAGACTTAGAATAATTTAAAAATATTCAGGTGGATTAACCTACATATCACCCCAAAAGGGGGGGGGGTTGTAAAAACGATGAAAAGTAATCCTAGACTAAGACAAATGTGAGACTAATATGAAGAGTAACTGCGGTATTGCATTTCCCCTAATTCCCTAACTTGGTATTACCAAATAATCAAATTCTTTTCCATTGTGTAGCATGCAGAACGGTAAGTAAAATTTACCAAACCCTTTGATCCAGGCGAGAGGCAAATTTCACTATGTGATTTGATCCATTCCCCCATTGTGACATTACTAACCATTACCTATTGTCCCAGTACAACCTCCCCTTGATCTAGTTTTGGTGACTAGATGAGAAACATCAATCGAATCTTGTTAATTAATCTCTTTTCCTATTCATTACTACCTTGATCTAGTCAGTAACACTAGGAGAGTTCTAACGTTGGCCATCATTAAAAACATTCAAATAGAAGAGAATTAATTAATACATGTATGCACAAATTCCAAGAATTATGAATTATCCAATTTTACCTTGTTAGTTCGTCATGGTTCCCACAACCCTAGTTGTAAGTTTATCTACTCATTATCAGTGTAGATGCAAGAATCATGAAGTTTAATAACATAATTGAGAACTTACACAATAGAATTAAGAACAATAAATCTAAGCTCTCCACCAAGAATCACAAGATTGAATTAAAGACACAAAATAATGTTTCACTAGTGTTTTCAAATTCTTTTCCATTGTGTAGCATGCAGAACGGTAAGTTAAATTTACCAAACCCTTTGATCCAGGCGAGAGGCATATTTCACTATGTGATTTGATCCATTCCCCCATTGTGACATTACTAACCATTACCTATTGTCCCAGTACAACCTCCCCTCGATCTAGTTTTGTTGACTAGGTGAGAAACATCAATCGAATCTTGTTAATTAATCTCTTTTCCTATTCATTACTACCTTGATCTAGTCAGTAACACTAGGAGAGTTCTAACGTTGGCCATCATTAAAAACATTCAAATAGAAGAGAATTAATTAATACATGTATGCACAAATTTCAAGAATTATGAATTATCCAATTTTACCTTGTTAGTTCGTCATGGTTCCCACAACCCTAGTTGTAAGTTTATCTACTCATTATCAGTGTAGATGCAAGAATCATGAAGTTTAATAACATAATTGAGAACTTACACAATAGAATTAAGAACAATAAATCTAAGCTCTCCACCAAGAATCACAAGATTGAATTAAAGACACAAAATAATGTTTCACAAGTGTTTCTATCAAGCTCTTTGCTACTCTCTACTGTAACGTCCTCTTACGTTTCCCCTAAAAAAATAACCTAAAGGCCTATTTATAGAAATTAAAATGCAAAAACCAAAACATAATAGGAGAACTGGGCCTGCAGGCTCTACGAGCATTTCTACGGGTCGTATAATATTTTATGGCCCGTAGTTGCGGCTTCATGGACTTCATCTTCAATTTTGGGGTTGACTTCTATGACACCTATCTACAGGCCATATAAAAATCTACAACCCATAAAGGGTTTCGTTTGCTAACTTTTCAGCAACTCCCCACTTTCTGATCCTCAAGGAACGACACCAAGTCTACATCTCATAAAAACATTTACAACTCATCTAGATATTTGTACACTTAACGTAAAAAAATTACCCTTCACTGGAATATTTTACTAAACCAACTCTACGGCCCGTGAAATTTTTCATGGCCCATAAAGGGTCTCATGAAACCTCAATTTCTGCAAAATCTGCACACTTAGCTCAAAAATCATGCCAACCCTATAATATTGCATGAAAAACATAAAAACACAACAAATCTACTAACATCGCTATGAGAACAAACAAAATTCTAAGTTGTAAGCATCAAATATGTTGTATTTTAATAGCATATTAGTGACATCCCTTGACAATGAAATGAATCCTTAGTGAAGCCCTTTTGAGCGTTATCCTTTCTTTGGCAACCTTGTAACCTTGACTTATGTTTGTGAAAGACAATTCCTTCTTGTTCCCTACCAATCCCTCCTTGAGCTTGAAGTACTGAGCAGTGGCCAAAGACTAAGTTGGGGGTGTCAGTAGAAAGAAGGGGATGTTTCCCATGAAAGAGACAAAAAAAAAGGACCAAAAATGAAAGAAAGAAAGTGAGGAATCCTAGAAATGAATGAAAGAAAAGTAAAAAACAAAAGTGCTTGAAAATTGAGGACCCTCTAAAAATTGTAAAAAAAGAGTGCAAAGAGGGGAGACATTTAGGATGATAAATCAAAAGCAAAAGAGATGTCAAAAAGGAGAAGAATGAAAAGGGGACCAAAAGAACCTTTGATCCTGAAAAGACATGTAGAGTTTAAGGAGGGATGAGCCACTACTGGTTATGTGTTATCCTACCCAACCTTGACCTTACATAACAGTCCTAACAAATCTCCTTAGGATCCTAGTCCAGAAGAAAGTCAAGTGAACTCTGATTAAGGATAAGGGAAAGCCTATGGGTTAAAGCTTACATGCTATTTCTAATTTTGGAGAGTGAGAGTTAAAGATCCTTTGAAAGTAATGTCATAATCTTGTGTGTTCAGGATCTTCTTTGGCATGAGGGAAAATGGTGATGCCCTTAGGCAGTGATCAACAACTATATGAGCAATTGTGAGCATAGCCATGTTTTGATTACTCCTTAGTCATCTCTTGAGGCTTCAAAGTCACATAAGTGGTTTGAAGAAGTTTGAGAAGGGATGAAGAAGGTAGAAATATATGTGCTGCTCCTTGTGGCCCTATTTACGAGCTTTGAAATTGGATAGATTAATGTTTGATCTACTTGAGGGAAAGAAAAGGCTTAAGTTAGGGGTGTTGATGAGTCCATATTTTGGGATAGCTTGCAAGGAAACATTGCCCTTAGTGTGCTATTATTTCCAACATCTAACAAATATGCATCTGTTATGTCAGGAAATGGGATTAAAATTACATGGAAAATACTTAGAAAGGGAGCAAAAGTGCAAAAAGGCGGAAAAACGTGGTAACCAACACACTCGGTGATCCGCTGAATACTCAGAGAGACCGCCTATCATTGTAGCAACCAAGGTTTTAGCTCAAGTCAAGAATGGGGGTCAGAATTGATATCATAAAACATGTTTGACACACCATAAAATTGCACAGTAGATCGCCTAAAGTTGCATCACTCAAAGCCCCAAACCCTAACAAGAAGGCGATGTGATGATACGTTGGCAAATCGCCAAATTGAATCAGCGGAATGAAGAGTCATTAATGTGCGGTAAAAATACAATACTTTTGATGCTTAAAACTTAGAATTTTATGTATTCTCAGTGCGACATTAGTAGGTTTGATGTGTTTTAATGTTTGTTTTTTAGGATTTCAGGGATGGCACTATTTTTGGGGCAAAGTGTGCAGAAGTTGCTGAAAGTGAAGTTCCACAAGATAGTTTATGGGAAGTAGAATATTCTATGAGTCATAAAGAGGGTTTTGTGTACAATTCCAATGAAGGGTGTATTTATGAAGTTGAGTCTACGAACATGCAAATGAGTCGTAGATGACTTTACGAGTCGTAGACTTGGTATCGTGATATGAGGGTCAGAAGGTGGGGGCTTGCTGAATGTTCATCAGAAAAAAAACCCCTACAGGCCGTAGAATCTTATACAGGACATAAAGGGGTATAGTAGAAGACAATTCCAGAGTTGAAGCAATAGTCCATGAAAGCCCGATCACGCATCATAAACTGTTACATGGCTCGTAGAGTACCTCATAAAGCCTGGCAACCCAGTGATCCTATTTCGTTTTAGTTTTGTATTTTAAATACTATGAATAAGTTTCTAGGTTATGTTTCATAGGGAACAAAGAAGGAACAATAGAGACATAATAGGGGACGTGAAAGAGCTTGAGAAACACTTGTAAAACTTTATTTCATGTTTTGATTCTAATCTTGTGATTCTCATTGAAGAGTTTGGATTTCTTGTGATTAATTCTCTTGTGTAAGTTCTCAATTATGTTATTCAAATTCATAAGTCTTGCATTTACACTAATCATGAGTATCTAAGTCCACAACTAGGGTTATGCGAACCATTAAGAATTAACAAAGCATAACAGGATAATTTGTAATTCTTGAAAAGCGTGTATGCATGTATTAATTAATTTTCTTCGTATTGAATGATTTCTAATAGTGGCTAACATTAGAACTCGTCTGTTGTTACTGAGTTGACCAAGGTAGTAATGAATAGGAAAAGAGATTAATTAATAGGATTTGATTGGTGTTTCTTATCTAATCAACCGAATTGTCCCAATGGGAGGTTGTACTGGGACAATAGGTAAGAGTTAGTAATGTCACACAACGGGGATGGACCAAATCACCCAATGAAATTTTCCTCTCGCCTGGGCCAAAGGGTTTGGTGAACTTAACTTACCATTCTACATGCTACACATTGGAAAAGAATTCGATTATATGGTAATGCTGAGTTAGGGAATCATGGGGAACACTATAGCCTAGTTACTCTTTATATAGATTTAACACTTGTTTTAGCTTAGCATTACTTTTCATAGTTATTATATAACCCCCCTTGGGGTGATAAGTTGATTAATCAACCCAAATTGCAATCGAATTCTTCTAAGTCTACCGTATTCCCTGTGGGTCTGATCCTAACCTTGTGTAGGTTATATATCTTGACAACGATCAATTTTAGCCTAAAAAAGGAGGTGTATCTTGGGCAACATCAAGATTTTAGCGCCAATTCTGGGGAATACGACTAGACTTGTCTAATTCAAGTAATTTGGGGATTAATCCTTATTTTTCTCATTTTATGTTTTTGTTATTTTTGTTTTTTTTTCAGGGTACATGTGTAGTATATGCCCAACATGGGAAGTCAAGGCATACCCTAGACTCTGTTTGACCCAGAGATCCAGAGAAGACTTAGAAGGATAACCCAAAATAATGCAACCAACGCGGCAAATGCAACTCTTTACTTGAATGAAAATGAGAATGCAAATAATGACAATCCACCTCCTATTGAGGACATTGCTCTACAACCACAAGTCTTCAATGTTGAAGCTTATCAGTGGAATCCATTTCGATTGAA
This sequence comes from Solanum rostratum, assembly GCA_029948455.1. NCBI lineage: Eukaryota > Viridiplantae > Streptophyta > Magnoliopsida > Solanales > Solanaceae > Solanum > Solanum rostratum. Next base: position 48,256,473 of record CM057052.1, read on the forward strand.
CCCTATGGCTTTGGAGGTTACTGGAGCAATTGTGTTACCACTACTACCGACTGAGATAATGTTTGTGGTTTTGAGTGGGTTTCTTCAAATGCTGTAGAACCGTGGTTTGTTCGTGGGTCTACCATTAGAGGATCTGCATAGTCATCTACACAATATTGTATTTTTCTGAAAGAGTATGATGGAACACAAAATCTGTCTATATATGCTGTGGGACTTTGTGTTTTCCCATTATCGCTGTCAGGCAATGCTACACTATAACAATTCGAGCTCTGGCAGAGTTTGATCACCAGTTGGGCTAAGTAGCAGAAGACCTTTCTGGAGAGGTACTTCCTAAGATCGAAGAAGCACAAGTTGAAAGATCAAATCAACAACTTTGAGCAACTTCCTGGTGACTCGATTAGTACTACATGGGGGTGGTTCATAAAATGCTTAAGGAGTGTCCTTGACCACAAAATTGTTGATGATGCCTTGGTAGAGATCTTCTATCGTGACATGGATGAGAGTAGTCAAGCCTGTGTTGATACCATTATGAGGGGCATGTTCTTAGATCAACCATTTGCTCGCTGAGAGGATGGAACGAGTGGTCAAGACAAATCATGCATGGGGGCAAAGAGATAGATCATCTACCAAAAGCTTGTGCACTGTCATTATTGGCTCGAAGTGAGCTAAAACAAATGAGGAGATTATGCAAGAGCTTGCCCCGAATTCGTATAGGTATGGAGGTTATGATGAAATAGATTCTGGAATGAGTTAATGCAGTTGTTTATCAGCCTTCGCGAGCACCCATGAATGATCCCTACTATGGGAAAACACGTTCTTCATTTCTGATCAGACATGAGGTTTCCAGACCAAGGGCTAAGGGTCCAATTAGGACTATTGGCGCTAAGGTTGGAACTATAATTGAGATGGTGCTTTTAGAGAAAATCGTGGAGGTTACTATGATAAGAATCCAGGCCAAGACAGAGATGTGAATTGGGGCCGCAGAGATGTCTATAGAATCGGTCCTTATGTGCCAGCACACAACCACGATATAGGTTCTAGCACGTCTAGAGTTTAGGAGGTGTTTGACCACCTATTGAAGAAAGTTGAGACACAGGATGAGACTCTGATGGGGATGAAATCTGACATCTCCAGCATAAATAAGAAAACCGAGCCTTATTCTGTTGCTTTGAAACAGCTAGAGCAATAGTTTGGTCAAGTGTCAACTCAACTCAACCAGGGTCAGAGAGGTACACTGCCTAGCAACACAATTCAGAACCCCAAGAATAAAGGATAGTGCATGGAGGTTACTACTCATGGTAGCAAGAGTACCATTGATCCTCCCATGCCAGTAGATGAGGATGATGTTCAAGAGGAGACAGTTGAGGTCAACGATGCGAATACTAGAGTTAATCGTGTCAAGGATAGGGGAAGAGATGCTGTAGAGGCACCACAGAAGCTGAAGCCCATTCCTAGGCCTCCTCTTCCCTTCCCTCGAGAAGTAAAACAGAAGGAGAAGGAGGGAAAGTTTAAGCACTTTCTCTCCATACTGAAACAACTCTCCATCAATACCCCTATCATTGAATAATTGGAGAAAATGCCAGGGTATGCAAAGTTTATGAAGGACCAGGTTACGAAGAAGTGCACTGTGAGTCATGAGCTCTCCCAAGAGCTTCAAAATGGCATTGCAATTGCCACGAGGTCCTTAGTGCAAAAGCGAGAAGATCCCAATGCTTTTACTATACCCGACACTATTGGAGACGTGGAGTTCACAAGGGCATTGTGTCATCTCGGTGCTAGCATAAATTTAATGGCCCTTGTAGTCTTCAAGAAGCTAGGATTGGGAGCCCCTACTCAAATGAGCATGCGATTGTTGATGGTTGACCACACGGTGAAGAAGCCTGTGGGGATACTTTATGACGTACTTGTTAAAGTTGAGAAATTCATATTCTCTGCAGACTTTGTGATCCTAGATTGTGAAGTCAACTTCGAAGTCCTAATCAACTTGGGAAGGTCATCCATAGCCACTGGTCGAGCACTAGTGGACATAGAAGCTGGCCAACTCAGGTTTAGATTAAATGATGAAGAAGATGCCTTCAATATCTGTCAGCTAATAAAGAGGCCAGATGATCTAAGAAGGACGCATGGGAACTTGAAGAAGTCTGAGTACTCAAGTTGTTTATATCGTGCCACGACAATAAACCAGGCGCTGCTCAGGAGGCAACCCAAGGTAGACACTAGCGCTTAAGTGCCAAGGTACGTTTTTGTGACCTCGGTACTTCATTTTGCATTTTTTGTGTGCATTTGGGACAATGCGCCTCTTTTTTGATATGGTGTGGGTAGTTATAGGCCTCAGTGAAGTCTGAGTAGCCTTGACCTATAACTATCCCAAATTTTGAATCCTAGCTGTTTTCTTGCATGTGTTCTTTTTACCCATGGATATTTAATTTCTGTTGAGTCAACATGTTTGCATGTGTATGTAGTATCGGTAACATATAGTACTGAGATCTATGGCATATATGTGTTTAATGTGTTTTTGTGCTTTTTTGTTACCCACCAAAATTTTGTATTAGTTAGTTTAGATAGCAACCATGCATGTTTAGTTGTGTTGACAGTGCTTGTTTTGATAAGTGAGGATAAAATTGAGATAAAAAGCATGATCTTAGAGTCTATGTTAATAGAGTAATTAGTGTCATCTAAGTGTGAGCTTACTTTGCTAAATTCATGTATTGTGTTTTAATTCAGAACTTGTCCTGCTACTCTGATGTAGATTGTAGGCTAATTGGTTGGGAAAGGATCTTAGGTTGTTGTTCACAATAGTCCACTTAGCCTAAATAACCAACCAAATGTGTGAAAAATCCCTTGATCCTAATTTTGAGCCTTACATGTACCTCTTCTTTGTAAAAACCTAGTAAACTAGCCTTATTAGATGTAAAATCCTGAAATTGGCCCTAGTCCTTCCTTGAACATTGTGCACCTTGACTGAGGCAAAAAGTCTAAGTTGAGGGTGGCTTCCAAAAGTTGCCCTAGGTTTCTGGGTTGGATATTATGCACCTCAACTCAGGCCAAAAGCCTAAGTTGAGGGTGGCTGGTGTAAGGGTAAACACAAAATGAGGAGGAAAATTAGTACTACTTGGAAAAGGAGGAAAAATGTGTACTAAGTGCAAGAAAAAATGAGTCCTGCCTTAGCAATGAATTAAAAACAAAAATGATGTGCAAATTCAAGGTTAGAAGTTGAAAAATGAAAATAAAGCACCCAGAAAAGCTTGATATAGGAGAAAGGGAGAATGAGATGAAAGTAACAGTGTTGGTAGGGAAAGAATGTAGAAAATGCAGTGTCAAGGAGGGACTTTAGTCACTATGTTCCCAAAACATCATACCAAAGCCTCATGAGCCTACGTTATAAGTCCTAAAGTGATCATAGTCCAAGTAGTCAAATCTCGTAGTCGTGAGTATACGTGCAAGCATACGTATTGAGCATGATATTTGAATATCTTTTGTGAGAGTGAGTGATTTTGCATAGTCCCAAGTTTATATTTGAAAATATCATTGTGAGTGAGATATGGGACTTCTTTTCTATGAGGGCACTTGCATTGCATTGTTAACATTAGATTAATTCAGTGATTGTGGCATGTTGATAATTACCTTGCTTGTCATAGTTGCATTGTCACATGCATTGATCTATGTTGGTTTGCTTACTAGCTATCTGATATATTTTGAAAGTTGTGTGGGTATCTGTGCTTAAGTTTGATGTGATGAATGCCATTAATTGAGATCTGTGTATTATTATGTTGCTTCTGTAGATTGAATCCGTCGCTTGAGGACAAGAAACAATTTTAAGTTGAGGGTGTTGATGTGCTGTCAAAATACAACACTTTTGATGCTTAAAACTTGGAATTTTATGGGTTTTCAATGTGATGTTAGTAGGTTTGATGTGTTTTTATGTTTGTTTTGCAGGATTTAGGGTTGGCACTTATTTTTGGATAAAGGTGTGCAGAAGTTGTTAAAAGTGAAGTTCCATGAGATCCTTTATGAGCCGTAGAGTATTCTATGAGTTGTAATGAGGATCTTGTGTACAATTCCAGTGAAGGATGTATTTCTGAAGTTGAGTCTACGAACATGCAGACGAGCCGAAGAAGACTTTATGAGCCGTAGACTTGCTATCGTGCCCTGAGGATCAGAAGGTGGGGACTTGCTGAAAGTTTATTAGACAAAATCCTTTACGGGCTGTAGAATCTTATATGGTATATAGAGGGGTGTCGTAGAAGACAGTTCCAAAATTGAAGCAATAGTCCACGAAAGCCCGATCACGAGTCGTAAACTGTTATATAGCCCGTAGAATACCTCGTAGAGCTTGCCAACCTAGTTATCCTATTTCATTTTGAATTTGCATTTTAAATACTAAAAGTAGGCTTTTTAGGTTATTTTTCATGGGGAATGAAGAAGGAACAGTAGAGATAAAATACAGGAACGTGATAGAGCTTGAGAAACACTTGTAAAACTTTAATTCATCTTTCGATTCTAATCTTGTGATTCTCATTGAAGAGTTTGGATTTTGTGCGCTTAATTCTCTTGTGTAATTGCATAATTATTGTATTCAAATTCATAAGTCTTTCATTTACACTGATCATGAGTAGCTAAATCCACAACTTGGGTTTTAGGAACCATAAATAACTAACAAAGTAAAACCAGATATTTCGTAATTCTTGAAAAGTGTTCATACACGTATTAATTAATCCTCTTCGTATTGAATTCTAACTAATGGTGGCAAACACTAGAACCCGCCTAGTGTTATTGATTGGACCAAGGTGGTAATGAATAGGAAAAGAGATTAATTAACAGGATTCGAGTGATGTTTCGCGTCTAATAAACTGAACTGGGTAAAAGGGAGGTTGTACTAGGACAATAGATAAGGGTTAGTAATGTCACACTATGGGGATGGATTGAATCACGCAGTGAAATACTCCTCTCATATGGTCCAAAGGGTTCGGTGAACTTAACTTACCATTCTGTATACTACATATTGGAAAAGAATTCGATTTTCTGGTAATACTGAGTTAGGGAGTTATGGGGAACACAATACCCTAGTTACTCTTCATATTGATTTAACACTTGTTTTAGCTTAACATTACTTTTCATAGTTATTATAAAAGAACCCCTTTGGGGAGATAAGTTGGTTAATCAACCTAAATTGCAATTGAATTCTTCTAAGTCTACCATATTCTTTGTGGGTTCGACCCTAACCTTGGCTAGGTTATAACCTTGACAACGACTACTTTAGCCTCATAAAGGAGGTGTATCTTTGGAGAAATTAGTCTTTGCCTAATGTTGCAGAAGATGAAGCCTTATGAAGATGCAGAAAAAAAAGGTCAAGTGCACGTTCGGCACATCGCCGAGGTCTCGGCAATGCCCGGCCTTGACCGTCGAAAGGCATTTCATAGCACAAACTTTAACACATTTTCACGGAGTACATAAGAAATTAAGAAAGGACATTATACATATCATATCATATCAGAAGATATTCTTCTTCATAGTTTTGAGATAGTAGGACATAGAACCTTCCTCTTAGAGTACAAATGACATATAGAGTTTTAAAGATTTTGAGAACCAAATTGGAGTATATTGGCTGGTGATAATCAACTAATTTCTATTCAATCTTGTTACCCATAACTACACTTGTTATGTTTGGTATCAAATCTTTAATTTCTAGTATATGTGGTTAAAAACTCCCATGTTGGGGATGTGCTATTGATATAGATTTTTGATTTATATATTGGGTCTTTGATATTTTGACCTATTTGCAGTTGATTTGAGTGAATTTATATCCATTCTTATATTTAATCTATAATCTCAAGGTTGCAAATTTGGGGTTTACTCTAGATCTCTGATTGTCGTCGTAGCCGGAATGATTAGAGTGTCGAACGGATATAATGGCTGGAAACCTCTTGGGGTTTTAATTGAAGTCCACATCCATGGATTCAACAACTAAGGTATTAGGGGTTTTGCTAAGACTTCTTATGACAAGCGTGTCCTCGGCGGTTCGTGTATGATTTTAGATGATTCATATGAGACATTCGTGTATCATAGCTGAACATGGGTTACAAGAAATGTAGTGTCTTCACTCACTATCAACTCATTTAGTCAAATATTTAGACCCAACTGGTAGATCGATTCCCATATTTGCACATCTCCAACATTTTCCCTTATTTGCTAATTGAATTTTTAATTAGTAGTTTAATCCTTACTTTTGATTATTGCAACCCCCCAAATCCTATAATTACTTAGTTCAATGAGTCACTTCTACCTTGAACTACGATTCCTATGGGATTCGACCCTAACCTCTCAGTTGAGTTATTATGCTGATGACGACCGACCCTGCTTTTTTTGAGTAACCGAGTTGAGTGACATCAAGCAACTCTATGAAAATATTATGATATTATGATGCTTTGCATATTATGGCTATAAGTATGATTTGAATATTCCTTTGGATTGTTACCTAGCACCGAGAGGACCTTGGTAGATAACCATTGTCCCATAACTATGCTACCACCATAGGTTTGTGAATTAGCTAATGGATCCATATAGCTTGTGTTGCATGATTAACCAAAAAGAGTGGTGTTCCCGTATGGCACATGTTAATTGAATACCAAAAAGGGTAGTATTCCCATAAGGTTGTTATCATAAGCTAACCAAAAAGGGTGATGTTCCCATAAGGTGTTGATGAAGAACTTTTCAAAATGGGGGAGTTCCCGTAAGGTAAGTGTTTGATTTACCTTGGCAAAGTAGACCACTCCTAGTCCGATGTGGGGTGAACATCGAGATTTCAAGTAGTTTGCTTGGTCTTATATGTCGGTTATGGTCCCTTCCCATCTGTGTATGATATGTTATAAGACTTGATGATTCCTCATGAATATTTTGACTAAGGCATCGAGCATTCATGACATATTGAGCTTATATCCATTGATTATGATTATGCATAATGCTTAATTATGTTTCTTTGTTGCATTGCACCCTGCATACCTAGTACAATCCAACTACTAATGCATATTTTTTCCTATATGATTTAACCATGCAGGGATCGGAGCTCATATCCATCCTCTTCCTCCGTGTGGCTAGATGATTCGCTTGAAGATCACTTTTGGTGAGTCCTCCACATTCGGGGACAATAACCATTTTACTTTCATGCTTTAGTAAAACGTATCTATTTATGGATATTATCTTTTATAGGTGAGCTCTGGAGATGTCTTGGCCCCCGTTCCATTCGCTTTAGAGGTGTTGTTGGATATTGGATATGTATGTTTTGAGCTCGACTATTATTATGCTATGTATTATGAAAGACTCACTTAGTCCCTCATTCCCTCTTATGTGTTGAATGCTTATTGGATTTGATGAGATGGAAGTCCTAAGTCCCTAATTTCCCTTATAGCGTGAGACATACTTATCCGCCCATGCTAATTCTTTTCCCTAGAATTATGTGTTATTTTCTTTAATTTTGCTTCCACAACCAAGGATGTGTTATGCATGCTTAGGAGGCTTGTTTGGGGTCCCTACGAGTTCCTCATTTGTCGTGTCATGTCTATGCCTTAGGCTTGGGTCGTGACAATCGAGTGGACTTTTGCGAGCGGGACTATCTCCAAGGGTCTTTATATAAATTCTCAAGTCCCATAAATATGTGCCACCATAGGAATGATGTTTATATTTTATGCCGTTTTATGCCTGAAAGGTATACTATTGGATCTAATTAACTTATATGATGGAAACTCACTGTGCTAGCATAGATCCCAAAGGGTGGGGTCAAATGATGGTTTTCACCGTGCTAAGATAGAGCTTATAGGAGGAGGATCTAGTCAACCTTGGCAAAGTAGACTCCTCTTAACTTGATGTAGAGTGAACATCAAGATTCCATGTAATAGTCCACATGGTCTTATATGTCGATTATGATCCTCTTCCAACATATATAATGTAGAGTAAGAATGGATTTGATGATGTTTCTCTTATGATTTTAAACTTGCATGTTCATACATATTGTGTCCTTATCCTATTAATTATGATTATACATATTGATATTATTATGATGTCCTTTGATTCATGGCATACCTACATACTTAGTACATTCCACGTACTAACGCATACTTCTTTGCCTACATGATCTAACCATGTAAGGATGTACGAGAAGACGACTATTCCATTTCATGGCTAGATTCAGATTTTGAGCTTGAAGATTTGTTCGTGAGTTCTCATGCTTCGAGATGAAGCCTTATGATGTTTTTCCTTTATCTTGAGACTTTATCATTTTCATTCTTTTGGAACAAGCCTTATGATGTTTTTCCTTTATGTTGAGACTTTATCATTTCCATTCTTTTGATGTATATCTTGAAAGTGAGCTAGTGAGCTATGTGCTAGTCCTTGCCAATATCTATGATGTAGAGGCATGATTTGGACCTTAATGGATTGTGTATGTTCCCTTATTGGAACTATGACTTTTACTTTGAAAAACTTCTGCTTGCTTATTCTTTTATGTATGCTTAACGAGACTTAGATGGGATGCCTTCTAGTGTCACATTCATCGTGTCACCGCTAAGCCCTAGGTCCGTGTCATGATATTATCAAAATTTAATGATGAATTATTATGGGCTTTTAAGCTATGATTCCTTAGGCATGAATTATGATTCCTATATGATGATTATGACTAATCATGCATGAATTCTAATGAATCACATGATCTATATGATTTTCAAGCAAAAGTATGTGATTTCAAATTACACATGATTAGGACTTAATGACGTGATATGGGTTCCTTTGTCAATGATATAATTTGATTTCAATTGCATGTTTTCTCTATGAATCCTATTCAATTGCATGGTTTTAACTCAATTGTTCATGAGCCCACACTTAACTGTAGTCTCTTATGGTAAAGCTATGAATTTGCATGATTATGATATCAAGTATATAAAAGCATGATTTATGACAATGATGATATATTGAAATCTATGATGATGCTATGATAAAGGAGGTGATGAAAATCCAAATGTTTATGATGATGTTAAGGTGGGAATGTCTACTCATACTATGATGTAAGCAACGTGGATGGACTATTCTTATGGCGTGATGTTTTCATGAAAGTTATGATGACTATTTATGAACTATGAAAGTATGACTTTAGTGAAGTATGTACTATGTTGAAATCTATGTATATGCATGATTTATGTATTCCATAGGATATGACTTAGCAGCATGAGATTAGGGGTGGGGACTTGACCTTAGTGGTCCTTAATGTAAAGCCTACCTTTCTCATAACTACGTGCCACTATAGGGATGATGATTATGTGCCTATATAGTATTATGTTAGCGGATCCACATAAGTAATGCATATGCCAAAATAGTAAGGTTCCATATGGTTTTATGTTAAAGCAATTGCTGAAATAGGAATATTCCTATAAGGTAAGGTATAGTCTACCCTATCAAAGTAGGCTACTTTTCTACTCGGTGTAGAGGCAACATCAGGATTCCATGTAATAATCTGCGTGGTCTTATATATCGGTTATAGTCTTATTCCCACATATGTAATGTTAAGGTTATGCATGGATTTGATGATGCTTCTCCTCATGATTTTAAACTTGTACGTTCGTACATATTGCGTCCTTATCGTATTGATTAAGATTATGCATATTGATACTATTGTGTTGTCCTTTGATTCATGGCATACCTACATACTTAGTACATTCTACGTACTAACACATACTTCTTTGCCTACATGATCTAACCATGTAGGGACAGACGACGAGACGACTATTCTATTTCTTGCCTAGATTCAAATTTTGAGCTTGAAGACTTGTTAGTGAGTTCTCATGCTTCAAGAACAAGCCTTATGATATTTTTCCTTTATCTTGAGACTTTATCATTTTCATTCTTTTGGTGTATATCTTGAGGGTGAGCTAGTGAGCTATGTGCTAGTCCCTGCCAAGATCTATGATGTAGAGGCATGATTTGGACCTTAATGGATTGATGTATATTCCCTTATGGAAACTGTGAGTTTTACTTTGAAAAACATCCGCTTGCTTATTCTCTTACGTATACTTATTTTACCTTATGAATACATACTTATGATATTAACACAAGACTTGGATGGGATGACTTCAGGTGCCACATTCACCATGTCACGACTAGGCCCTAGGTCTGAGTCATGACAATGTGTTCATGCTAATCCTCTTCCCTATAGCATCCCCATAGCTTGAGTCCAAAGCCCCGTTTTCCCTAGAGTACATATTTGTTGATTTGTTTGCTTCTGCAACCAAGGATGTGCCATGTATGCTTAAGAGGGTTGTTTGGGGTCCCTTCAGGTTCACCATTCGTCGTGTTACGCCTAGGCCCTAGGCTCGGGTCGTGACAGAAATTATAGAACTAAATGTTGTGATTTTGTGTTCATAAGGGTTTTTTTTTGTTGTGAAGGCAGATGGAAACATACACTTTGGTGAATCGCCAAACCAATTTGGTGATCAATAGTTTCATCGTCCAATGTTACAAAAATTGACAAAGAAGAAATGAAGAAGTGGCGTTCAAAAAGGCGACGTAAGTCACACTTTGGCAGATCATTAAATCAACTCAGTGACTCACAATTACATTACCTAATTTTACAGATTCTAAGAGCTCAAGGATGGTTCAAAAAGGCGGTCTCGTGCACATTCGGTGGATCACCGAATGAGTTCGATGACAATCGACTTTGACCGTCGAATGGGGAATCATGAAGCAATTAAGAGTATTTTCCTCTGAAGTATAAAAAGGATGAGGACTTTTTGAAGGGGGCACACTGAGATCTTTGGGATCGCACTTACACATTCTAGAGAGAAGAGAGGCGCATTCATCAGAAAATATCTTTGGCTTGAAGAGAAAGGTTTGTACTTGACTTGAGGTAGAGAATCGAAGAAAAGAAGATGATTCATCATCAATTTTCCTTTAACTTCCAGAATCTATATATTGTCATGGATAATCCTTCTGGTAACTTTATTTTTGTTTTACATATGAGTGGTTAAAAAGCCCCATGTTGGGGATGTGCTTAGTAGCTGAATGTTAATTTCTCACTATGGGTTTCTAATTAAATTGAGTTTTATGTGCTAATTTGATGTGGGTTTGCATTTTTCCTTCAGCTATATTTGTAAACCTATGGTTGCAAACTTTAATTCATATTTAGATCTTTGAATATTGCATGAAAGTGAATTTTCGAAATGGAAGGATTATGCAATAGTCTTGGGTACCACGTGTTGGGATTGAATTCCATAATAGGTTTCAATCGGCTAAGGTATTAGATCATTTAGTTGAAAATTTGTGCAAGTTCCTTCGGCTCTTGTATGAATCATATATGAAGACTTAATTGATTCATATCGATATGCCATAATTGACTTAACCATAGTTATGATTACAAGCTTTCTAGCCTACCCAAAAATAAATTAGCCATATGATTCAATATTAGAGATCCACGTGTTAGAATTACACTCAATTGTGCACATCCTTGGCATGCTTCCTTCTCTTGAATTTAGTTGAATTGTTACAATGCGAAGTTAGTTATATTTTAGTTTATTCAAATTAATTTTAAAAGGACTACCAATAGTTAGTTCAATTAATTACTTCAAGGTTTGAATTGAGCAACCCCAAATCCCTGTGGGGTTCAGCCCAAACTCATAGTTGGATAAATATATTGTTATTGATTGTCCATACATCTATACGTAGATGTGTTTGAATGTCATTAATAATCCCAAGCTGATCAAAAAAATTTAAAAAATATAAAATTAAAAAGAATAAAAATAAATAAAAGTAGCACATCAATAGTCAGCTGCTGCCGAAGCCAACAAAACGACCTTAAGTTGATCAAATTAACCTCCTATTAAATAAGAATGTGTGTGTGTCAATAAGCAGGCAGTTTATGGTTGACATGTCTACTCCAGCTGCCTGCTTTAAGCAGACAACTACCCACAATGCTGCCATTAGCCAATATCAACCCAGTTGGCACCCACGACAACCATTGCTAACCATCACCACCACCAACCGCTATATAGATTAAAAAAAATACTTTATTGATATGATATAATATTAATTTTAATATTGTATTAACTTTTATATTTGTTGGTTTTTAAATCGAGGAAAATTTTATACATTTAGATGTTGAAAAATATAAAGTCTTAATTATTTAGTATCTAGATCTTAATCCAACATTTTAATGTTCAGACGTGAATTTAGATTCAATCATCTAAATCTTAATGCACATCATTATATTTAGATATGTATTCAAATTTAGATGTATTAATTTTGATTGAAAAAAATGAAGCCCAAATCTAATTATCTGATGATTGGAATTGAATTGGATTATAACAAGGGATATAGTAATGTCCATAAAATCTTAAGGAATGGCGAGTGAGATATTCGTCCAATAGGGAAGCTCTTAAAAACTTGTCCAAAAGTCGGTCTTGTTGAACCCATTAGGTGAAAGTACAACATGTTGTCATAACTTTGGTAAAGAAGAAAAGGTGGCAGTTTTGCCGCGGAGGATACATAAAGGTCTGAAACATTCTACAACACAGTTCTGCGCTCGTCCTTCTATCAACTTGCTTTTTTGGTGACTTCAATTATGAGGGCATTCATTATACATATGAAGCCTCAACATTTTTGTGTTGATTGGAAAAGCTATTCTCTTTTTATCAATCCTATGCTTGAGCTAATTAGTGTTGTGAAAGGCGATAGCCTTGTCGCCAATGGCGAAAGGCGAGACGAGGCGACCCTTCATCACTTTTTAGCTTTATACAGAGACGATCTTCAAAAGGCGACACCATAGCAATAATGGTAACAAAGGCAAGAGGCGGCAAGACGCCACCTTTTGCATTTTCTTGAAAAACCAACTAATTTTAGGATGTTTTAAAAATTAAAAGCTAATTTTGGAGTTTTCTTTACAAATTTGCACAGTTGCACTCTTAGACTTGAATTGCAACTTCAACCAAATGATCCGACTAGTGACCAGCCAAACTTTTCTAGAGACTCAAAAGTCCAACTAATACATATTTCTTCTTTTTCTTTCTTCAGATTTCATCATCCTGTGTTTCCACCATCTATTTTCAGTTTTTAAATTGAAATATTTGCTAATATATTATTGAAATTGAGATTTTGGTTATTTATATATGCAATAAATATTTTAAAGTTTTGATATTAATTGATGTTGTACTTCCAAAAGGCGAGAGCCTCGCTGCTCACATCGCCTTGTGGTGAGGCAGACCCTTGTCACCTTGCGCCGTCCAAAACACTGGAGCTAACTTAGACACATTTGTTGTTTAGGTGAAATGAATGGAATCTGAGTTGTGTCTTGGGACTTCTTTTTTGTTTGGGGGGGGGGCCGGGGGGACTATTTACTGTGGTAGGTAGTCATCAAACTAGTAAAATGAGAGTTCCGTAGTGACAAAAGCAGATACTTTGTTATTTCAATAAGACCAAAATATCTGTATAATGATTAAGGAAAAGTTTTATTAATAAAAAATGACGAAGGAACAGTTTTGAGCCTTTGTTCTATTCCAACCCATCACTGCAATTGACGTTGCTTGTTGCCCCTGCATTATAGTTTTTCCTTAGTCTCATTTTGTTTGACTAGTTTGAGTGGGTGTCATGGTAGAAATAGATGAGAAATTTTACAAGATCAAAATTGGACCGAGTTTTATGACTAAGAAACCTTGTTACAGTGTGTAGAGAAATTACATAACTAGTCAGGGTTTGTGCCCTTTTTGGGATATAAACAGGCACAAGCTTATGCTATTCTGATTCTATAATATTTACCATCTCGGGAAAAAAGGATCGGGTTTTATTGTTTAAAGCAATATGATACTCGGAATGTTGTTGATGGGGAAGAGAACATAATCATGGAAAGAAAAAATTATTTCGGTTTGGTCATAGTAAGAAGTTAGGCTATAATTTTGCTTGATTGGAGTATAGTTTTGGTTAGATCTTCCTACATCTAATAGGGTTCAGTTTTTCTGGGTTTTATTCTGTTATTGTAAGAATACAATGCTATAGTTCGCTTCATGTTAGAGGTTACCTTGCACTAAAGTGTGCTTCAAATCCTTTTCTTTATGTGTTATATCTGGTGTTAACTTTCTTACCTTCTTTTGTGTGATAGGTTTTAGCATAAAAGGATCTGGTTTGGCAGCTAAAGAATTAAATGTTAAAATCATACTTAATAGTGGCCAAAGAGTTACTTTCCTAAGACCTGATAGATATTTTTCTGTGTATCCTTCTTATATGTCCAAGTATTTCCTATCTTCAATATCATAGAGGTTATTGTTGTTATTTTTGTTATTGCACTAGCATTTATCTCCAAAAGGAAAGGACTCCTTATGGTGTGATTCTTGTATTGTTTGTTCGCTAGTTTCCCTCCTAAGGTTTTTTGTATTTGATGTGAGATTCAACCAAGTTGCCTATCAAATTGACTGCTAATCTAGAATTTAGTTTGATGTCTTTGTTTGCCTTCTCTCTGTTGTTTATTATCTCATCTAACAGAGTTATTAAAAGCTCTCATTTCAATGCTTAAAGCGTGAAGCAAGGTGAGGCGTTGGGTCCTGCACTTTTATATCCTGAAGCAAGGGGAAAACAAAAGAAGCGAGAAGAGAAGAGATGACTTGAGGCACATTAGCCAAAAAAATGCGAAGAGTTTTGGAAATTTTATTGACATAAGGGTTCTTCGAGGGATGAAAGATAGTTATGCTTCCAAGCACGAGTCCCAATGTTAGCCAATTTTTAGTTGACTTTAGTTTCTTTCCTTTCCCGGGGGTGCGGGATGGCTGGGGTGGGTTGCCTTTCCAGTAGGCATGGCAGAAACAGTTGATAGAAGTGAACATAATTTATATACATAGGTTTGAAGTGTTACGATATTACCAAATGTCAAGATAGTGTTGACACTTGGTTCAAATTGGTGGAAGTCAAGTGATCAGCTTGCAGATATCTTCACCAAGTCCCTCACTAGTCCTCGTATTAATTATATCTGTAACAAGCTAATTGTTTATGATTTGTATGCACCAGCTTAAGGGGGAATGTTAGAATAGAAATAGGAGTATATAGTTCTATTTAGAATTAGAATAGGAATAGTATGTTGTTTCCTAGTTGGACTTGGATTAGGTTGTAGTATCTATAAATAGGGTCTTTATGTAATAATGTAGATACACAAGTCAATAATTTATTTTTCTCTCATATTTCTCACCTATAATAATTTATTTTTCTCTCATAAAATGATGCAGTCCAGAGTAGACAATCAGTACTTGGAATGTACTGGTATGTAAAATAGCTGAGTGAAACAGAAACAGGTGGAATAATATGGAAACGACATCGACTCAACATAAACATCAAATCACATTAAATAGTCAAATGTCTATCTATGCAAGATTAAAGAGTAGATAAGTGACTCATCAGTAACTCAAACTCATCAATCATCTCAGACTCATCTCAAAGGAGCTCACCTCCTCTCCTCTTATCTCATCTCAGAGGAGCTCTTATATCATTTAGACTCGGAGTACTCAAGGTAGAAAATTTATGAGAGTTTCTCTTATCCGACAACAACCACTTATGAGCCAGTGAATGTACAACAATCACTCTAATGTTGCCACAGCCGTTCCAAACTTGCCAGGTAGGGAACGAATCGAAACCATATCAGCTTACCCAATATGGAGTCAGTTGTCAATAAGTCTGCTATTATTTCAGGGACTTCTAATCAAGATGGGACCACAATATATGTGATGGTTCTAAGCCTCACCTACATTTGGCGATGTAGTTTGATGAGTTCAAATCGGACTAACTCTCACTCTTTCGGTGCTCAATACTCCTTTCATGACTCGGTGCTCATAAAAACATCAATTCGATTAAACCAATCAACTCACATGGACATTGGCCCTATTATCAATCAACATCTCATAAGGATTTTAGCCCTCTCATCAATCAACATCTCATATGTACTTTAGCCCTCTCATCAATCAACATCTCATAGGGACTTTAGCCCTCTCATCAATTAATCTCATCAACGACTCAAGATTTAGAACAATCATTAGGAAACAATCGAATAGACACATCGGTGGAGTTCATTTATAGAGACTCATAAGACAATCAATTTCTATCAACTCATTATCATCCTCTCATCACAATCAACAATCTCAATTCAAGGTTCTAGACTCAATCCTCATGTTCATTATGCATGCTTTTCAAATTAATCATGTAGTGTTATGCAAATTCTCATGAAAAATATTCAATTCAAGAAAATAATTAGTATGATGATCATCAACATTGAACAACATGTAATTTTAAATAGAATTTTAAGAAAGACCATCAAAGATCATGCATGTAAACTCTTCAAATCATCAACTCATTTATGACTTCTATGGGGCACATGAGAGAAAACTCCCATGTTTAGTTTAGCCTTACATACCTGGGATGCAGCTATCAACCAAGCACGTCAAGGATTTCTTCTTGAATCTCTCAACTCAAGCTCTTCTCTCCTCACCTCAAGCCCAAGCCTTGGTAAAGTATTGAGATAGGACTTAGAATGGGGCTTTAGCCCCTTTCTACATCAAAACGACGTTATTAGATCATGTAGAGAGTTTAGGAGGGGTGGGAAATTAACCAAAATGCCCCTCGTAATAATTTAAAAATTCTCAACTCAAAAAAGACACGATCTGCGATGCGTACTGGTCGCGCACAATGTATTTTCAGAAAAAGTTTTTGAACGAGTTTTCTCAATCCTGTTGAAATTCTAAAAAGAATACAAGTGTGGTCCGCGATTGGTGTGTGATGCACTCCTGTCGCATACTAACACTGTTTTGTATTTCAGATAAAAAATTATCTTTTGATCAGGTCGCTCTAAAAATTGTCCGACACCATTTTCCCACTCAATATTGCCTGCTGATCATAAATTCAACCTCAGATTTATCATACGAGCATTGAAATATGCATTACGCACATACCCTCTCTCTAGGGTATTTTGGTAATTTTATCGGGCGTTACATCATCTCCCCCTTGTGATCTTTTGTTCTTGAATGATGAGTAAAGGTGGATATTATGGCATGTATAGACTCAAAACTCATCTCAACACTCAACTCCATCAATAAGACTCTCGACTCTTTCTCGACCTCAATCAATACCACTCAGACTTACGAATAGGAAGTCATTTGAGAATAGATATATCAATTTAGCAAAGGGTAAGAAATTTAACTTCAACACTCTCATCGTTTGGCACTAATATGTGTGGATATTTGACCTTCATCTCTTCCCCAGCTTCCCATGTGGCCCTGAACGAATTGATTCCTCCACAGGACTTTGACTGAGGCTATCTCTTTGTTCCTTAACTTACGAATCTGATGATCAAGGATTTGCATTAGAACTTCCTCGTAAGATAGGATATCTTTCACTCCAATGCTATCAACAGGGATCATCAAGGCAGGATCTCCCAAGCATTTCTTCAACACCGATACATGGAATACTGGATGCACTCCATCTAACTAGGAGGGCAACTCCAACTCATAAGAAACCTTCCCAATCCTCTTTACAATCTGATATGGTCCAACATAGCGTGGACTCAACTTTCCCTTCTTCCCAAATCTTAGGACACCCTTCGTAAGCGACACTTTCAAATATACCCAATCATCTACCTCAATTTCTAAGTCTCTTCTCCTCATGTCAGTATAAGAGTTTTGGTGACTCTGGGCAATCTTTAACCTCTCTCTAATGACCTTGAACTTCTCCATTGATTGGTGAACAAGATCAGGCCCAATCAACTCCGCTTCTCCAACCTCAAACCACCTGATTGGTGATCTAAATCTCCTCCCACACAAGGCTTCGTAAGGAGCCATTTGAATGCTTGCATGATAACTATTGTTATATGTGAATTTAATCAATGATAGGTGATCATCCTAATTTCCCTTGAAGTCAAGAACACAAGCTCTCATGTCCTCAAGTGTTTGAATTGTATGCTCCGCTTGACCACTGTCTGTGGATGAAAGGTTGTGCTTAGGTTCACCTTAGTACCCAATCCCTTTTGGAACGATCTCCAAAACTGGGAGGTAAATTGAGCTCCTCTGTCCGAGATGATGGACAAGGGAACCCCACGCAACCTCACAATCTCCTGGATGTACAACTTGGCGTACTCCTCCGTAGTGTTTATTGTCTTAACTGCCAAGAAGTGAGCCGATTTAGTCATTCTATCCACGATCACCCATATTAAATCATGTTGCTTTTGGGACCTTAGAAGATCGATAACAAAGTCCATATTAATTATCTCCCATTTCCATTCTGGAATCTCAAAGTTCTAGTCAACTGATGCTCAACTTTCACTTGCTGGAAATTCAGGCACTTTGAAACGAACATCACAATATCCCTCTTCATTCCACTCCACCAATAGATTTCTCTCAAGTCGTGGTACATCTTGGTAGAGCCTGGATGAATGGAATACCTAGTGTTATGGGCTTCCACCATGATTTTGTCTCGAATGCCATCTACATTTGGGACACACAACCTACTTTGGTATCTCAAGACTCCATCTCCCCCTTTCGAGAAGACCATCACTTTCTGTTTGTGGACAGCTTCCTTCAATTGGAGTATGACAGGATCTTGGTCCTGCTTCTCCTTCACCTCCGCCACTAAGTATGAAGCAGACCCATTCTCAACATTGACTCCCCCTTCATCATTCTCCCAAGTTGAACTCCCAGTCAAGCCAACTGATGCACGTCCTTGGCTAGCTCCTTCCTTCCTACACATGAGCTGTACTACCCGTAGACAACCTGCTAAGGGTGTGAACAACAATGTTAGCTTTACCTGCGTGGTAGTGGATGCTCATGTCTTAATCTTTGACCAATGCCAACCATCTCCGCTGTCATAGGTTGAGCTCTTTCTGACTGAGAATATACTGCAAGCTCTTATGGTCAGTGAACATATCCACATGCACTCCATACAAGTAGTGGCGCCATATTTTAAGTGCAAACACCACTACTGCCAACTCGAGATCACGTGTCAGATAATTCCTTTCGTGAACCTTTAGTTGTCTGGAAGCACAGGATATCACCTACCCTCTATACATTAGTACACATCCCAATCTAACCCTCGAAGTGTCACAGTAAATCACAAAGTCCTCTATCCCCTCGGGCAAGGTAAGGACCGGCGCTGTAGTCAACCTTGTCTTCAATTCTTGGAAACTCTTCTCACATTCCTCAGACCACTGAAACTTGAACTTTTTCTAAGTCAATTTAGTCAATGGAACTGATATGGAAGAAAATCCCTCAATAAATCTGCAGTAGTAGCCTGCCAACGCAAGAAAGTTCTAATGTCAATCGAAGTGGTCGATCGAGGCCAGTTCTTAACCGCTTTAATTTTTTGGGCATCCACTTGGATACTATCACCTGAAATAACATGGCCTAGGAAAGCCGCTGACTTGCATACAAATCATGGTCCTTCAGGGTTTAGAGGACAACTCTAAGGTGGTTAGATGCTCCTTCTCACTTCTTGAATACACCAAAATGTCGTCGATGAAAACAATAATAAACATATCAAGATATTGTCTGAATACTCTATTCATCAAGTCCATAAAGGTGGCAGGTGCGTTCGTCAACCCAAAGGACATGAACAAGAACTAAAAATAGTCATATCTAGTCCTTAAGGCTGTCTTTGGAATGTCACATTCCCTCACCTTCAACTGGTGGTAGCCAAATCTAAGGTCTATCGTGGAGAAACAAGAGGCACCCTGAAGTTGGTCAAAAAAAT
Source organism: Solanum rostratum (assembly GCA_029948455.1). Taxonomy (NCBI): domain Eukaryota; kingdom Viridiplantae; phylum Streptophyta; class Magnoliopsida; order Solanales; family Solanaceae; genus Solanum; species Solanum rostratum. The sequence goes on from CM057052.1 coordinate 48,276,216, forward strand.
CATCTATCCTTGGGAGAGGATACTTGTTCTTTATCGTGACCTTGTTCAGTTGCCTATAATCAATACACATTCTGAGGGACCCATCTTTCTTTCGCACAAATAGGACAGGAAAACCCCAAGGTGAAACACTTGGCCTAATGAATCCCTTTTCTAGCAAATCTTTCAGTTGCTCTTTCAACTATACCGTTCTATATGGTGATACTTAGTCCGAATAATCTTGCCTCTGAGAATTCTAAGTCCATGGTCACGGCACAGTAAACGATCTATGTGACACTACACGGACCGTGTACCCTACCGTATGCCCCAAACGGACCAATTTCAGGTTCGTTTTATTAATGGCATTTTTGAAATATTGATCATTCCAAACGTGAATTTTGTCATTTCTACCCATCCTAAGCTCCTTATATAAGCTGAACACCCTCACACTTTAGCCATTTTCTCATCTTTCACTCCTTTCTCTAGAATTTGCTCCCTCAAGCTCTCCAACCTCTCACTAGGATTTGTCAAGCCAAGACTCTAAATTTGAAGTCCATTTCTCCTCAAGTGTTGTCTTCAAATCAGGTATGTGGATTTTGATTCTTGGTCTCTTACAACCAAGAAGACCCAAAGTTCTTTTCCAACTACTTTATGAAATTGTCTACTTAAAATGTGAATTTCTACTACTTGTTCTTGGCAACCTTTAACCATGCATGTGTTATTTAAGACTACGAATTTTGAGTTATGTTAAGTTTTATTATGATGAACTACTTAGATTATGAAATTATGAACATGCATGTCCCTTTAAAGATGTTATTTTGTAATAACCTTGTCATTTTAATTATGGATTTCCTAGTTTTACATTATATTTCCTAGTTGTAATAACCATTTTCTAGTAATTTTTATTATGGATTTCCTAGTTTTACATTATATTTCTATGTTTTAGATATACTCTACATTGCTCATGCCATCCCTACATTATACATTGCATCATACTCATGACATTGGTACATGAAAATTTTGGAAACATGGGATTAAGCCCAATTTTGTCCTAAAAGAGAATTATGATATGATTTTGGTATGACATGGGATATGACAAGAAGGTGATCACTGGTATGTCTATGATTATGGCTCTTGGAGCATTTTGGGTGCTTGCACCATCTTGTATATGTAGATGAACTATTCCTTGCATGAACCATGTGATTTTGCTCTTGTGATTCAACATTTGAGCCTACTTACGCATTTAACATATTGAAATGAATTTTTGATTCTCTTGAAAGCATATGTGTGTATATATATATATATATATATATAAGCATTCATGTAGGATGTGTAAGACTTAACACCGATGGATTGGGGGCGTTAGGGATATCCCCAAGGTCCCTCTCGCTTTTCTTGAACTATGTGCAACATAGGGACGGATGTTATTTGTCTATCTATTTATGTTATGATATGTCTTGCTTTGATTCTGCAAATTCTTCCAAAAAGCGTGGTCGTAAGGAAGGTAACCACCCACCGAAAAGCGTGGTCGTAAGGTGTGCTGTAGAATACCCTTCGCAAGTAATCTTCTCCCTACCGGTGGGAGGTCCCAATTGATCTAGTTCTTGAGATATCTCACATTGATTTGGTTGTCGCTTATAGTCCTTCGCCATTATATAGGAGCATTATCGCATTGCACGCATCACGCATTCCATGGCATTTTGTATACTAAATTTCATTGCTTATACGATCTTTGGATATTATGTGCCCTTGTTACCTAACATTGATATGCAGGTTCAGTAAGTCATATGCATTGTATGCCCGCATACTTAGTACATTTAAATGCACTAACACATACTCTATGCCTACATGACTTTACCATGTAGAGACCGAGCAGTTTGAGGACCAATTGCAGGACGAATAGTCCTTCCTTGAAGATATTTTTGCGGTGAGCCCCATCTTCCGAGGGCGAGCTTTTGTTTCTTGTGTCCATAATGTATATTATTTTGTTGAGGGTGAGCCCGAAACTTATCCTGGCCCCCATTCCTTAACTAGAGGCATATGTTGGGCGTTTTGTAATAACCTTGTCATTTTTGCTTAACTTATAAGAAATGCTCTTTTTGGGACTTTAATTTCCGTTATTCAATTTAATTGTCTTTAAAAGCTCTTGAACCAAGCTTCGTAGATTCTAAAATTTTGAGGCTTGTTTGGGGACTCCCGGGCCCCCATCCGCCGTGTCACATCAAGGCCCCAACCCTAGGTCGTGACAAAAGGTGGTATTAGAGCCTTAGGTAATGGTCCTTGAAGCCTAACATGCCGCATTGAGTAGAGTCCTATTCAAGGGTGTGAAGTGCATCATACCTATGAGTGGGAGGCTACGAAGACGTTTTAGGAAATTCCTCCCTCCTACATGTCTTGTATCGTGCTGTGGCCAGTTTATGAAATTTCCTTGCTTACTGGTGTCGTTAATCCCTTTACAGTAAATGCCTCAAGGATGACCTCCACTATCTAGGCCAGCTCTGGCTGAAGATCAGGCCCTTCATGAGCCTATGGAGGAGCCTATCTCTAACGGTGAATTTCGTACCGCTTTCGCCATGCTTGCACAGGCGTTGACTGCTAACGCAAGGCAAGCTAATCTGCCACGGGACCTTACACCCGCATCTATTGTGAGGGATTTCACCCGGATGAACCCTTCGGAGTTTTACGGGTCAAGGGCTGATGTGGATGCACATGAGTTCATTGATGAGCTCTCAAAAATACTGAACATTATGGGTGTCTCTTCTGAGGAAAAAGCTGGATTGGCTGCTTACCAGCTGAAGGATGTAGCTCAGGTGTGGTATTCACGGTGGGCCATGGAAAGGGTCTGTGATGGTAATGTTAAATGGGGAGAGTTCAAATCTACCTTCCTCGATCACTTCTTTCCACTTGAGCTAAGGGAGGCAAAAATAACCAAGTTTGTTAACCTTAAGCAGGGGAGTATGAGTATGAGGGACTATGCTCTCAAGTTTACCAAGCTTTCCAAATATGCTCCATCCCTGGTGGCCGATCCCCGTGCAAGGATGCACAAATGCGTTTCAGGTATTTCTGGCCTATTGGTGAAAGAATGTCGAACTACTATGCTGATTGGGGACATGGATATTGTTAGACTTATGGTGTATGCTGAGCAGATTGAAGGGGAGAAACTTAAAGAGAAAAAGGCACACGATCCCAAGAGAGTCTGCTTTGATGGTAGATTCTCCGGTGCTAGGAATGTTGGTTTTGGTCGCTTCCAGTAGGGCCAATGTTCGGGGGATCGGGTGGCTACTGCTCAGGCACCCACTCCTAGGGTACCGGTGGGTGGTGGACCAGGATATCTTATGTGTGACAAGTGTGGGAGGCCCCACATAGGTGCCTGCTGGAGAGATTTGGGACTTTTCTTCAGATGTGGAAGTAAGGACCATAAGGTTGCTGATTTCCCTAGGAGTGCACACGGAGGCCGAGGTCAGGTAGCCCAAGGCGGGCAGGGTCAGCAAATGGGTCCTCAAGGTGTTGCCCCGAGAAACAACAGGTTCAATGCACTCCATGCTTGCCAGGATGTCGAGGAAGCTCCAGATGTCGTGACTGATATGTTAGAAGTCTTTGATTTTGATGCTTATGTTTGGCTTGACCCAGGTGCAAACTTGTCTTTTGTGACACCACTATTAGCTTTCAAGTTCGGTTTGAAACCCCAGATTCTAAGGGAGCCTTTCTCGATCTATACCCCCGTGGGTGAATCTATTGTTGCTCATAGAGTCTATCACGGGTGCCCTGTTGCTGTGTTGCATAACATTTTTCCATGTGATCTTGTGGAACTTGAGATGTTTAATTTTGATGTAATTCTTGGAATGGGTTGGCTGCATGTGTCTTTTGCTTCCATAAATTATTGAACCCGGAAGGTCCAGTTACAACCTCCCGGTGAGCCAACTCTTGAATGGAAGGGTGGTGATCCCTCTATTAAAGGTAGGTTTATTTCCTACCTCAATGCGCAGAGAATGATTGCTAAGGGGTGTATTTACCATATGGTGAGGGTCAGGGATACGGATTCCGAGGTGCCTACTCTCGAGTCGGTCCCTGTGGTGAATGAATTTTTGGAAGTGTTTCCCGAGGACTTACCGAGCATTCCTCCGGATAGAGAGGTAGACTTTGGCATAGATCTTCTTCCAGATACTCAACCTATTTCTATCCCTCCGTATTGGATGGCCCCTGTAGAATTGAAAGAGTTAAAGGAACAATTTAAGGACATATTAGAGAAGGGTTTTATTCGGCCGAGTACATCACCGGTGGAGTGCTCCCATGTTATTTGTAACGAAGAAGGATGGGTCTCTCCGTATGTGTATTGATTACAAGTAACTGAATAAGGTGACCGTTAAGAACAAGTACCCGTTGCCAAGGATTGATGATTTTTTTGATCAGCTTCAAGGTGCCACTCACTTCTCGAAGATTGATCTCCATTCCGAGTATCATCAGTTGAAGGTTAGGGAATGTGATATCCCCAAGATAGCTTTTCGAACAAGGTATGGGCACTTCGAATTTGTGGTGATGTCGTTCGGCCTAACTAATGCTATGGCCGCATTTATGGACTTGATGAACAGAGTGTTTAAACCATTCCTGGACAACTTCATGGTGGTCTTTATTGACGATATTCTCATTTACTCCCGAAGTGAACAGGAGCACGGGAATCATTTGAGGATGGATTTCCAAACCCTAAGGGAAAAGAAATTATACACCAAGTTTAGCAAGTGCGAATTCTGGTTGGGCGAAGTGGCTTTCCTCGGTCATGTGGTGTCTGGAGACGGTATAAAGGTGGATCCGAGGAAAATAGAGGCTGTGAAAAATTGGCCTAGACCGTTAACTCCTTCGAATATCCGCAGTTTTCTCAGGTTGGTCGGGTACTATAGAAGGTTCGTGGAAGGTTTCTCGTCCATTGCATCTTCGTTGCCAAGTTGACCCAGAAGTAGGCTATGTTTATATAGTTGGATGAATGCGAGAAAAGTTTCCAAACCTTGAAAGATCGGCTTACGTAAGCTCCCGTCATGACCTTGCCAAATGTCTCAGAAGGGTTCGTAGTGTATTCCGATGCCTCGCAGATTGGGTTGGGTTGTGTGCTTATGCAGAAGGTGCATGAACGAAACTATCCCACACACGACCTTGAATTGGCAGTGGTGGTTTTTGCTTTAAAGATTTGGAGGCATTATTTGTATGGGGTCCATGTGGATGTATTCACCGATCACCAGAGTTTGCAATATGTTTTCACCCAGAGGGATCTTAACCTCAGGCAAAAGAGGTGGTTAGAGTTTCTGAAAGATTACGACATGAGTGTGCTGTATCATCCGGGCAAGGCCAATGTTTTGGCCGCTGCTCTCAGCAGGTTATCTATGGGGAGTATGGCGCATGTTAAAAATGGGAGGAGGGAGTTGGGAGTTGGGAAGGGAGGTTCACCAGCTGGTTAGGTTGGGTATCAAGTTGACCGATTCCAGCGAGGGTAGTATTTAGGTTCAGAATGGGGCAGAATCTTCTGTGGTGAATGAGATGAAAGCTAAGAAAGATCTAGACCCATCGTTAAATGAGTTAAAGAAGTGGTTACTGCAAAGGAGATCGAGGCATTCTCCCAAGGGGTAGATGGTGTACTTCGGTACCAAGACTGGCTTTGTGATCCTGATGTGGATGACCTTAGGAGGGTGATTATAAGCAAGGCTCACAACTCTCTCTACTCTATTCACCCGGGGTCTACCAAGATGTATCGGGATCTGAGAGAGGTGTATTGGTGGCATGGTGTAAAGAGGGATATTGCCAAGTTCATGTCTGAGTGCCGGAGTTGTCGGCAGGTAAAGGTAGAACGCCAAAGGCCTGGTGGTATGGCCCAAGACATTGAAATTCCCATATGGAAATGGGAGGATGTGAACATGGACTTTGTGGTTGGATTGCCTCGGACCTAAAGACAATTCGACTCCATTTGGGTTACTGTGGATCAAATAACAAAATCGGCTCACTTTCTACCAGTCAAGACTACCTTTAGTGCCAGGACTACGCAAGGTTGTATATGTAGGAGTTGGTGAGGTTGCTTGGTGTACCTAGATCCATCATATCAGATCGTGGTGCTCAATTCACTTCCCACTTTTGGGAATCTTTTATGAAGGGCCTTGGGACCAAAATTAAGTTGAGCTCCCCTTTTCATCCTCAAACCGATGGCCAAGCAGAAAGGACTATTCAAACCTTGGAGGATATATTGAGGGCATGCGTGTTGGAGTTTAAGGGGAACTGGGACGATCATCTTCCACTCATCGAGTTTGCTTATAATAATAGCTTCCATGCTAGCATTGGTATGGCGTCGTTCGAAGCCTTGTATGGGAGGAGGTATAGATCCCCGGTGGATTGGTTTTAATTGGGTGAGATGGCTTTAGTTGGCCCGGATTTGGTGTTAGATGCTATAGAGAAGGTAAAAGTGATTAGGGAGAGATTGAAAGCGGCCCAAAGTCGCCAAAAGTCCTATTCAGATAGTATGAGAAGGGACCTCGAATTTCAGGTCGGGGATTGGGTTTATGTGAAAGTCTCTCCTATGAAGGGCGTGATGCGTTTCAGCAAAAAGGGCAAGCTCAGCCCCCGGTATGTTGGTCCGTACGAAATTGTTGAGCGGATTGAAGGTATGGCTTACAAGTTGAAGTTACCTCCGAATTCGGGTTCCATTCATCCGGTCTTCCATGTATCCATGTTGAGAAAATTAGGTGGTGATCCTAGCACCATTGTGCCATTTGAAGGAATTGAGGTCGAGGAAAACTTGACTTATGAGGAGGTGCCGGTGGCAATCTTGGATAGGCAAGTAAAACGGCTTCGCAACAAGGATGTGGCTTCGGTAAAGGTATTTTGGAGAAATCAACTAGTGGAGAATGCTACTTGGGAGGCAGAGCTGGACATGATGAAATGATACCCTCATCTTTTCCAATCTACTCAAGCCTAAGGTACTAGGAATCTACCTTATCAATTGTGTCATTTCTTGATTTCTTGAGTCTCATGACATGACATGCATATGTGTAAACTAAAAGACTTTTCTTTCTTTACAAATGAGTTGGATGCAATCTTGATATGAGTTTTGGTCTTGAACTATAATTCGATTTGTGGCATAAAGCTTTTGGCACAAACCTTTCATTTTGAGTTGAATTATGCATTGTGTCTTGTGTCGGAAGTATCTTGCCTTAACTCTAACCTTTCGAGCCTTGTTCTTGCACATTCGGAGTCGAATGTTCCTAAGGGGGAGATGATGAAAGGCCCCGGATCATTGACGTCACTTTGAGGTCCCCAAACTTGTCTAGAAATCTACCAGGCATCACCTCACGAAAGGGCCTACATGGCCCGTGTGGAGTCATACGGACCGTATGGCCTCTCGTGGGGTGACCCCTGGGAAATTAGAGGGTAAAGGGACCAAGTCACGACCCGTGTGACCTCGGACGGTCCGTATGGCCTTCCATTTAAAATTTTCAGTGTAGAGGGTTACCTGTACATGGATTGGGTCACAGACCATGTGACCATAGACGGTCCGTGTACCGGTCCGTGTGGTGCTACTTAGTCCAAATAATCTTGCCTCTGAGAATTCTAAGTCCAGGGTCATGGCATAGTAAACGGTTCGTGTGACACTACACGAACCGTGTACCCTACCGTATGCCCAGACGGACCAATTTCAGGTCCATTTTATTAATGGAATTTTTGAAATATTGACCATTCCAAACGTGAATTTTGTCATTTCCACCCATCCTAAGCTCCTTATATAAGCTGAACACCCTCACACTTCATCCATTTTCTCATCTTTCACTCCTCTCTCTAGAATTTTCTCCCTCAACTTCTCCAACCTCTTACTATGATTTATCAAGCCATGACTCTGAATTTGAAGTCCATTTCTTCTCAAGTGTTGTCTTCAAACCAGGTATGCGGGTTTTGATTCTTGGTCTCTTACAACCAAGAAGACCCAAAGTTCTTTTCAAACTACTTTATGAAATTGTCTACATAAAATGTGAATTTCCACTACTTGGTCTTGGCAACCTTGAACCATGCATGTGCTATTTAAGACTCCAAATTTTAAGTTATGTTAAGTTTTATCATGATGAACTACTTGGATTATGAAATTATGAACATGCATGTCCCTTTATAGATGTTATTTTGGACGGGTTATACCTACTACCATTTTCTAGTAATTTTATAATGGATTTCCTAGTTTTTACATTATATTGCTATGTTTTAGATATATTCTACATTGCCCATGCCATCCCTACATTATGCATTGCATCATACTCATGACATTGGTACATGGGAATTTTGGAAATGTGGGATTAAGCCCAATGTTGTCCTAAAAGGGAATTATGATATGATTTTAGTAAGATATGGGATATGACAAGAAGGTGATCACCAGTATGCCTACGATTATGGCTCTTGGAGCATTTTGGGTGCTTGCACCATCTTGTATATGTAGATGAGCTATTCCTTGCATGAACCATGTGATTTTGCTCTTGTGATTTGGCATTTGAGCCTACTTGCGCATTTAGCGTTTTGAAATGGATATTTGATTCTCTTGAAAGCATATGTGTGTATATATATATACACACACACACACACACATATATATATATATATAAGTATTCTTCTGGGATGTGTTAGACTTAGCACCGATGGATTGGGGGCGTTAGGGATATCCCCAAGGTCCCTCTCCCTTTCCTTGAATTATGTGCCAACATAGGGATGGATGTTATTCGTCTATCTGTTTATGTTATGATATGTCTTGCTTTGATTCTACAAATCCTTCCGAAAAGCGTGGTCATAAGGGAGGTGACCACCCACCGAAAAGCGTGATCGTAAGGTGTGGTGTAGATTACCCTTGGCAAGTAATCTTCTACCTACCGGTGGGAGGTCCCAATCGGTCCAGTACATGTAATAGCTCACATGGATTTGGTTGTCGGTTATAGTCCATCCCCGTTATATAGGAGCATTATCGCATTGCACGCATCACGCATTCCATGGCATCTTGTATAGTAAATTCCATTGCTTATACGATCTTTGGATATTATGTGCCCTTGTCATCTAACATTGATATGCAAGTTCGGTAAGTCATATGCATTGCATGCCCGCATACTTAGTACATTCAAACGTACTAACTCATACTCTATGCGTACATGATTTTACCATATAGGGACCGAGCAGTTTGAGGACCAGCTGCAGGACGAATAGTCCTTCCTTGAAGATATTTTTGCGGTGAGCCCCATCTTCCGAGGGCAAGATTTTTTTTCTTGTGTCCATTATGTATATTATTTTGTTGAGGGTGAGCCCGAAACTTGTCCTGGCCCCCGTTCTTTAGCTAGAGGCATATGTTGGGCGTTTTGTAATAACCTTGTCATTTTTGCTTAACTTATAAGAAATGCTCTTTTTGGGACTTGAATTTCTGTTATATAATTTAATTGTCTTTAAAAGCTCTTGAACCAAGCTTCGTAGATTCTGAAATTTTGAGGCTTTTCTGGAAAATCTTGGGCCCCCATTCACCGTGTCACATCAAGGCCCCGACCCCGGGTCATGACAACATTATTCCCGTCACGACATTTCCCCAAGTGCAATTTGCCACACTTATCACATGGTGGCGTACCCTGCAGACCTTGAGCCACACTAGCTTGCGAATGAGGTCTATGATATCCCACATTTTGATATCTCTGCTCATACCTTCCTCTAGGCATAGGTGCACTAGCAGATGATGGTGCTTGAAACCGATTGCCATTTCCTTTCCTCCCAACCTCATGGCTGGATGTCTTCGCTTTCTTACGCTTGAATTCTTCCCTATCATGTTGTCTCTCCTCATCAGCTTGTTGCACGAACGTCATCAAATTCTAAACTGTGTCGCTAGGAAACGTACCTCTCTGTTGCTGGTTGAGTTGAGTTGACAGTTGACCAAACTATTGCTCCAATTGTTTGATAGCAACAGAATGAGACTCAATCTTTTGATTAATGATGGAAATGTCAGGCTTCATCCCCTTTAAGGTCTGATCATGTGTTTAGCTATCTTCAATTGTCAGTCAAACATCTTCTCAACTTTGTAAATACTAGCACCGATATCACGATTATATGGTGGAACATAAGGACAGTTCCTGTAGCCATCTTTGCGACCCCAATAAGCATATCTATCCTAGCCCCTGTTTCTATTGTAGATTCCTCCACGATTGTTGTCTCTAAAGGCACCATCTTTGTTATAGTTTTGACCTTGATTTCTTTGACGTTAGTGCTAATATTCATGATCGAACCCTTGGGCGTTGGTCCAAAAACCTCCTATCCAATTCGCAATGGAGCAAGTGTCCTCTTTATAGTAAGACTCCTCGTACATGGGTGCTCGTAAAGGCTGATGAACAACTGCATCAACTCATTCCTGATTCTGCTTCATCAACACCTTTACATTGGTACTAATCTGGGCAAGCTCTTGCATCATCTCCTCATTTATTTTGGCTTGCTCCGAACTAATACTGACAACATATGAGCTCTTGGTAGAGGACCTATCTCTCGACCTTTATGCACGATTCATCTTGACTACCTCTTCTAGCTTTTCAGCAACCCTTGCAAATGGATGATCTAAAAACATGCCACCCATGATGGTATAAGCACATTCTTGGCTATTCTCATCCAAGGTACGGTAGAAGATTTCTACCAAGGCATCATCAACTATCTTATGGTCAGGGATACTTCTCAGACACTTTGTGAACCGCTCCTATGTAGTGCTGATCAAGTCACCAAAAGTTGCTCAAAGTTGTTTATTTGATCTTTCAACTTGATCTTCTTTGATCTCACGAAGAACCTCGCCAAAGTGGCCTTCTGCAACTCAGCCTAACTGGTGATAGAACTCTGCGGGAGCTCGGATAGCCATAATGCTGTAATTCCTATTAGGGATAATGGGAAGTCACAAAGGTCAAACGAGGTCAAGGGAATACCCCGGCTTCCTGTGTTGGGCATAGACTATACTTGCATGCTGAAACATAACAAAAACAAAAAAATAGTAAAATGAGGGAATTAAGGTTTAATTCCCAAACTACTCAACTTAAACAAGTCTAGTATTACTCCCTATCAATGACACAAAAATATTGATGTCACCTAAGCTACACCTCCCTTTTGAAGGCTAAAGCAGTCATTGTCAAGATATATAACCTAACCGAAATTAGGGTCGATCCCATAGGAAATATGGTAGACTTAAGAGGAATTTGAAGCAATTCGGGTGGATTAACCTCCTTATCTCCCCAATGGTGGGGGGAGGGGGGGGTTTGTAAAAACTATGAAAAGTAATCCTAGACTAAGACAAGTGTGAGATCAATATTAAGAGTAACTACGGTATTGTGTTCCCCATGATTCCCTAACTTGGTAGTACCAAATAATTGAATTCTTTTCTAGGGTGTAGTATGTAGAATGGTAAGTTAAGTTTACTAAACCCTTTGATCCAGGTGAGAGGTAAATTTCACTACATGATTTGATCCATCCCCATAGTATGACATTACTATCCTTTACCTATTGTCCCAGTATAACCTCCCCTTGATCCAGTTTGGTTGATTAGGCGAGAAACATCAATCACATCCGGTTAATTAATCTGTTTTCCTATTCATTACTACCTCGATCTAGTCAGTAGCATTAGGCAAGTTCTAACATTGGCCACCATTAAAAAGCATTCGAACCAAAGAGATTAATACATGCATGCACACTTTACAAGAATTATGAATTATTCTGTTTTACCTTGTTAGTTCTTCATGCTTCCCACAACCCTAGTTGTGGATTTAGCTATTCATTATGCTTCCCACAACTCTAGTTGTGGATTTAGCTACTCATTATTAGTGTAGATGCAAGAATCATGAATTTGAATAACATAATTGAGAACTTACACAATAGAATTAAAACAATAAATCCAAGCTCTTCACAAAGAATCACAAGATTGAATTAAAGACACAAAATAATGTTTCACAAGTGTTTCTCTCAAGCTCTCTACTATTCTCTACTGTTTTGTAATGTTCTCTCCTGTTCTCTATGAAAATAAACTAAAAAAAAACCTATTTATAGTATTTAAAATATAAAACAAAAATGAAATAGGAGAACTAGGTTGGCAGGCTCTACGGGCACTTCTACGGGTTGTATAATGTTTTACTACCTGTAGTTGGGGCTTCATGAACTTCATCTTCGATTCTGGGGTTGACTTATATGACACTCATCAACGGGCCATATAAAGTTCTACGGCCCGTAAAGGATTTTGTCTGCTAAGTTTTCTGCAACTCCACACTTTTTGATCCTTAGGGCATGACACCAAGTCTACAGCTCGTAGAAACATTTACGATTTATCTACATGTTAGTAAAGTTAACTTCAAAAAATTACCCTTCACTGAAATTTTGTGCGTAACCAACTCCATGGCCCGTAAGGGGTCTCGTAAAACTACAAATTCAGCAATATCTGTATACTTAGCCCAAAAATCATGCCAACCCTGTAATCCTGCAAAACAAACAAAAAACACATTAAATCTACTAACATCACTTTGAGAACACAAAAAATTCTAATCTTTTAGCATTAAAAGTGTTTTTTTGACATCACATCACATGTATCTTAGTTTTATTTTGAAATAATGTATTTGTAGCCCTTTTGAGACATTTACTTTGTATGTTAAGCTTTTATAGATTTCTTTCTATTTGATGGAGATTGATCGTTACCAATCCCATCTGTCGATATGTAGTTGGTATGATTATGGAAAAAATTAATGTTAGTCATTTTTACTGCTTTTTAATATTGCTTCATTGCTAAAATAGCCCATAGCCCCTCCTCTTTAGTTTTTCCATAAATTGTTTTCATTAAATATATAAAAATCCTTGAGATGCTTAAGACGGCTTAGGTGAGGTGCCTTCGGGTTTCTCATTCATCGTGTGATAACTAGGCCCCTAGGTCAAGTCATAACAAACTTGATATCAAAGCACGAGGTTTTAAAATGTTCCTCGAATTTACATGCATACCCCGTAGCATAGAGTTCCATTCAAGGTTGTGAAGCACACTACTATCTTGAGTGAGAGGCTATGAGATGGTTCAGGAAGGTCTTCCCTTCTTTTGTATTCATGACATTCCTTAGATTTGAGTAAGGGTTTTCGCTAATTAATGATGGGCTTTTGCTTATTTTTAGATCATGCCACTACGAAGAGCTCCCTATTGACAAGGAAATCCAGAACAAGTTCCTTTACTATAATACGACGATGTAGTGTCTCATGTGGAGTTTCTAGCCACATTTACCCTACCAGCCCAAGCCTTTGCCAATTTGGCCAATTGGGAGATACTTGTACCTCCCCAAGTGCCTATCCTGGCTGCAAGAGTACGTGACTTAGACGAATGAACCTGCTACAATTCCATGGATCAAAGATGAATGTGGACCCTATTGACTTCATTGAGGAGGCTTATCGGTAGTTGCGTTGATGGGCATTCCGTCAAAAGAAAAATCCAAGTTGGTGGCTTATCAACTCAAAGGAGTCACCAAGATTTGGTATGAACAATGGGCCGATGAGAGGGTCCAAGGAGCGAATCCTATTGGTTAAGAGGAATTCAAATGTACTTTCTCGGACCAGTTCTTCCCAATCAAGCTTAGGGAGGCAAAGGTTCAAGATTTTATCAACTTGAAGCGAGGGACCATGAGTGTGAGTGATTATGCCCTCAAATTCACAAAATTGTCAAAGTATGCTCCCTTTATGGTCATGGATCCGAGGGCTAGAATGAGAAAGCTTATTTTCTGTGTCTTAGCGTTAGTCTCCAAAGAATACAAGATAGACATGTTGGTCAAGGAGATGGAAATTTCCTGCTTGATGAAATACGTGGAGTAAAATGAAGAGGAGAAGCTTTGTGAGAGGGAAAAAAAGTCCACCAGGGCTCACCAAAGGGGCAGTTGTCACGAATTTCAAGGTGGCCAAAAGCAAAGAAGGCAAGGATACACCAACACTCCTCCTCCCCGAAAGGACAATGCGGTGGCTCTTGTAAGGACCTGAATGTTGTACGACCTCATTGGAGCCCGGGAATTCGATTTTAGGGAGTTTTGGAGCAAGGTGACGCTCCATGGAAGCCCTCACGGTTTGTGTGGAGCCTCCTTGGAGTGCCTTTCGCCCTGTGTGGGTGTATGAGCTTTGAAGTGGAGTTTTTGACTAAGGCATGCCATAAATGGACCCCACACGAGTTGTGTGAAGCTTCACGGATTATGTGGTGGCCTTAGACTTGAAATTCCACAGTTATGGAACCATGTAAGGTGGTATGGCAAAGTATACAGTCCGTACAAGGTGGTACAATCTGTATGACCTCCCATATGGGTTCGTTGTGGAGATATTTTCTTAGTGGAATGGGAAGGAGAAGGTTCACGCACCGTGTGGCTTTGTACGATCCGTACCACCCTCCATATAGATGCATACGTTGAAAAAAAATTCTAATTATGTGATTACCATTTTGGACCTTCGTTAAGCAAAAGTTTTGCTAAGAGTTAGACTACAGGCAAGTGTATGATCCATATGGTCTATCAAGGACCGTACCACGCTCCCTGAGATTTGATTTCATCAATTTTCTTCTCGTTTCGTTAATGGCATTTTCATAATTATGGTGTATCCTAAGGGTCTTTTGTGACCTTCTATGATACCTAAGGGCTTTCAAATGACCTATACTTTATTCTTTCATTCAAATTCATTCCTCACACTTAGAATTCTCTCAAGTCACTCTTAAGAACACTCTCTCAAAAGACTCTTGTGAATCTAAGCTAGGGAATCAAGGGAAGGCTCATTCTTCTTCTTTAAATATCTTCTTGAATCTTCTTCATTAGCTAAGGTATGTGAGATTTGTTCTTGGTCCCTTTCAACCAAGAAGGCCCAAACTCTTTTACACTCAATTTCATGGAGTTTTAGCTACTCTAAATATGGGTTTTCAATATTATTGTTTACTAAATTCAGTTGATGTATGTGCTGTATTTATTTATTGATTTTAAAGTGATTTAAGCCCTAATATGAAGATTGCATTGAGGTTATGAGGTTATGAATGCACATGTCCCCTTTAAAGCTTGATTTGTGCATGGGTAATCTATATTATGATTTAAATGTGAATTTTACTTATGTCTTTACTTGAAGTGAAAATGTATTGTTTATTTAAATTTGAACCTCAATTACCCATGCTATTTACATCTCATTCATAACATATGTATTCATGAGAATTGAGTTTTATGAAGATTATAAGTGGGTTAAGCCCAATTATGTTCATGTATATGATTTTGATGAGATAATGACTATGACAAGAATGTGATCACATAAATGTCTATGATTATGGATCATTGAGTATTTTGGGTGTTTACACCATTCCTTACATGTGCATGAGCTATTCCTATGCATGCAAAGAATGATTATGAACTATGATTTGGATTTTGAGTCCAAGTATAAATGTACAAGAAATATGTTTGGATTTTAGGCCTAAATGTGCATTGAAAGGATTTGAAATGACTATTGCCTCTTTTGAAAGCATATATATATGTATAAGTATTCTCATGGGATGTTTTGACTGAGCACCAATGGATTGGGGGCGTCAGGGCTATCCCCAAGGGTCCTCTCCCTTTTCTTGAACTATGTGCCAACATAGGTATATGGTAGCCATTACCAAAAAGTCTAGACCATAAGGAATGGTTACATTTTGATATGATATGATATGATATGGAAATCTTTTAGAAAAGCGAGGTCATAAAGAAGGTGTCCATCACATCGAAAAGATCAGGTTGTAAGGTGTGGTGTAGATTACCCTTGGAAAGTAATCTTCTTCCACCGATGGAAGGTCTACATCAGACTAATTCATGTTATAGTTCACATGAGTTTGATTTTGTCGGTTATAATCCATCCCCTCTATATAAGAGTATCATGCACTTCATGCATCATGAGTTTCATAACATCTTGTTATACTACCCTTCTTTTGATATATATTTCTTTCTATATTATGTGTCCTTGTCATCTAATATTGAATGCAGGTTTGATAAGTCATATATATTGCATGCCCACATACTTAGTATATTAAAACATACTAACACATACTTTTGCCTACATGATCTAACCATGTAGGGACCGAGGACTACCTCCATCCATCGTATGACAAGTAGGTTGGATCTTGAGATTTGATTGTTCTGGTTAGTACTATCTTACAAGGACAAGCCACCATTCCTCTATTTCTGGTGCTTTTGTTTATGTCATTTAATTTGAGAGTGAGCTCGGGACATGTCTTAGCCCCCATTCCATCTTATGATAGACGTATTGTTGGACATCTTGTACACTTTTTTACGTTTATATGTTAAGTGTCATATTTGGAGATTTTATTCATGGATATGGCTATCTATTGGATATCGTTAGGTGGTTTGGCTATGAGTATTATGTTATGTTTATATGTTATTATGTAAAAGACCCTTAGTCCCAAATTCCCCCAATTGTGTGAGTCATACATACTCGCCCCTTATTCTTTATGTGCTACATGTTATATAGATTTATGTTAATCGCTTTCCCTATAATATCCCCATAGCATGAGTCCTACTTTTCCATC
Organism: Solanum rostratum; assembly: GCA_029948455.1. Lineage (NCBI taxonomy): Eukaryota > Viridiplantae > Streptophyta > Magnoliopsida > Solanales > Solanaceae > Solanum > Solanum rostratum. Next base: position 48,292,756 of record CM057052.1, read on the forward strand.
TCTTAGAACTATGTGTTTACTATTTGAATATGCTTCCAAATTGATGATGTGAATACGGATACTTTGAGGCTTGTTTGGGGGCTCTACGGTTTCTATTCACCATATCACTCCTAGACCCTAGGTCCGGGTCATGACAAGCTTGGTATCAGAGCACTAGGTTTGTAAATGATCCTGGGAGTACAACATGCCACATTAAGTAGAGTCCTATTCGTGGTGTGAAGTGCACCATGCCTATGAGTGGGAGAGTATGATGGAATTCTAGGAATTGTCTCACTTTTTCATGTCTTATGTCATGCTTTGGACTGTATGTTTTGTTTGCTTATTCTGATGGTTTCCTTGCTACATTATAGAAGATTCCTCCACGAAGAGCTCCCCTACCAAGACCAGCCCCGACTTGTGAGGACCAAGTTCCCCAAGGGCCTATGGAAGAGCCCATCTCTAATGGTGAATTCTTTACGGCCTTTGCTATGCTTTCCCAAGTGGTAACTTCTCAGACTAGGAAGCTAATCTTCCTTGGGATCCTACTCTGGCTTCTAGGGTGAGGGATTTCACCCAGATGAATCCTCTAGAGTTTCATGGGTCAACGACTGATAACGATGCTCAAGAGTTCATTGATGAGCTCACAAAGGTGTTGACTATTATGGGAGTCACTTCTGAGGAGAGTGTTAAGTTGGCTGTATATAAATTGAAAGATGTGGCTCATGTGTGGTACACTCAATGGTTGATTGAGAGAGTTTGTGGTAATGCTGTTAATTCGGAAGGGTTCAAGATTGCATTTTTGGACCGTTTCTTCCCACTTGTGCTTAGGGAAGCCAAGATGGCAGAGTTTATCAACCTCAAGCAAGGTAGTATAAGTGTGAGGCACTATGCCCTCAAGTTCATAAAGCTCTCCAAGTATGCTCCCATGCTTGTGGCTGACCCCCGAGCAAGAATGCAAAAGTTTATCTCTGGTGTCTCTGATTTGGTTGTGAAGGAATGTCGTACATCTATGCTTATTCGGGATATGTACATCTCCAAACTCATGGTATATTCTGAATAAATTGAAGGGGAAAAGCTGAAGGAGAGGAGGGTACATAATCCTAAGAGGGGCCGTTGTGATGATGGGTTCTCCAACACCAAGGATTTTGGTTATGGTCACTTCTAGCAGGGCTAAGGCTCTAAGGCTCGGGTTGATAATACTAGGGTGCATCTTCCTAAGCCACTGGTTGATGGTGGTCCATTATTTCCCCGGTGTGACAAGTAGGGGAGAAACCACATATGTGCTTGTTGAAGGGACTTAGGTGCATGCTATGGGTGTGGTGACAAAACCCACAAGATTGTAGATTGTCCTAAGAATGCTTAGAGAGGTCAAGGTCAAGTGGCTCAAGGTGGCCAAGGCCAACAAAGAACTCCACTGACTTGGTGACAGAGGCATGCATCACCCTCAATACTCTATACATATGGTCTATAAAGTCTTGTGGATCCTCAGTGGAACTGGTACCTATAAATACTGGAGGGGCCAAGTGAAGAAACTCTCGTAACTTTGAGCTTTCTGTTTGATCCCCTCTGGTGTCTACTCTTGCCTCTTCTCATGAATAGAAACCAACCTAGTCAGTAGCTGAACAACCTCTCTCATACCATGCTCTCCAGTCTCTGGTAGGGTTCGGGGTACTGGACCCCCTTGGCCCTCAACAGGCACTGGTATAGATACTGGGGCCCTCTGCATGCCTCAACGGGGAGTGGATCTGCCTGATCCAACAAAGAACAACTGGTACCTTCTCTCGGATCTATATGTACATCACGTTGTGCCATCTCTTGAATATAGACAACCTGAAAAATAAAACAAACCACAAAGCACAATTAAGATTTCATGTGTTCCTATAACTTTGCTCTATAGCACGATCTATCATGTGAAAGAAAGGTAACCATCCCTAAATGCCTCATAGACTCCTGATTATAAGTGTGGTGCACAACACACCCATAAGAAAGACTCTACTCGACACGGCATTGGTGGACTCCCTGGGACATGACCTGCTCTGATACCATGTTTGTCACACCCCAAAAAGAGGGGAGGCGCGACTGGGACCCGATACCATTATTGGTTGGGTAAGCTACTAAACATTCTAGTTAACTAAACTAGGGACTAGAAGAAAATCGGGCAGCATAACGTTTACGAAACTGAGCCGGGACCATTTAGGTCATGACCTGGTCAATAGAAAATCTTGTACATCAAGATAAGTAAATCAAAACGATAAAGTACTAGCTAGCCCACAAGGCTGCAACAGAGGTACAAACACACACTATATATACATGCCAATCTTATGACTGGAGACTAAAATGCACAAAAGAACCAGCCCAAAATAACATGTCCACAATAGCCTCTAAGAGAAGCACTAATACTGCCGGGACAGGGCCCTAACTATACCTAACTATACAACAAAAAGTAAGCATCCTGTGAAAGCTCTAGGAAGAAGTGGAGCTTAGTAACTCACAGCTGAACTGGGCTCCTAGTGGAGGGGTCGATCAGAGTCCCTACCTGAACCTACACACAAGAGATAAAATATAGCATCCCCAGGCAACGGGACATCAGTATAAATAAACATGTACTAGTATGTAAGGTAGAATGTAAAACCATAGATAATAGTATTAAAAAGGGTAATAGAAATTCTACTTGTAACCAACACTCAAGTAACCTTAATTGCCAATAATCAACCCCCTAGTGATCAAATATGCATGGTATCGGATGTCGCGAATACATATACATAAATGAAAATGCATGACATACCCAATCAAATACTAGAAATAGTGGTCTTGTTCGGTAGCTGATCGGCATCGTATTTGCCAACCTGTGGCTATCTGTACCATATATATATATATATATATATATATATATATATATATATATATATATATATATATATATATATATATCATTTTGACAAATAGGCCCCATACCTCCGATTATAGCTCAAATTCCATGCATAACGAGCAATGTGTGATATGAATATTGAATGAACATAGTAGGCCATAGCATAAATTTAGCCAATCTTGGCTCATTGATACACTTTTTCTCATAGCATAATAATCATTGTCGTAGCATATACCCCTGATTTGTGAAATCTTAAATGTCTTTTGAATATGTTTGACAACTTAACTCAATATTTAGAATGAAACCTTAACTTGAAAATGTTCATAAAGGTGATTTACGTAATGCTATACTTGGTCCCATGTCAACTAGTAAAGGGAAGTATATAAATAAAATTAAGTGCCTTAGTAGTTTAAATACGAGCATTGCGCTAAACAGTATTGGAAACCAACACGTTACTTGATAAATGCTTCAATTATACTTTTGTATGGAAGAAGGACTAATTATGAATACTACATTCCCTTCATAATCTACATTTATTTTAATGATCCTAGACCCAAAAGAGAAACACCTCGAACATATGGATATGTAGCCAAGAAAACCAACAAAATGATGTATAGATATTGAATGTCAAGTGTAAGCAATCAAATGGAATTTTGACCTAATACCACCATGAAAACAACTCACCTGCAATCACAATGCCTTTCATAGAAGGTATTTCTAGCAACAAAATAGTAAGATATTGCATTTGACGTTTTGGGAAACTTCCTGGATTTCGTACTAAAAGGAGGGATAGAGCTTAGCTTTAATATACCTTCCCAATAGACGTCCTATTGCCCAAAGTTTCTTCACAGGAGTTATTTCTTATGTCTAAGCTTCACAACAACTATATATACGCAGCTTAAAGACAGCCATAAGCAATCCAAAATTTAGCATTAATGAACAGATTCAGCAAATAGTATTTACATGAGAAAATGTCCGTAAAACTTCGTATAAATGACCATAAAGGAGCCCCAAGATTAATACTTGAATATAAAAGAGACAAACTAAGGATAACAAGTAGGAACACCACACTTTTACAGCCCAAAACAGCCCCGAACACAGCTAATAGGAGGGGAAAACAATTGCGAAGCGTAAGACACATATTTCTAGGCACGAGGATGAATTTTAACGGTAAAAACACGAAAAACATACCCAAATAACCTTGGTACCTTGAGGCAACTTTATCTTCAGTTTATATGTTGTTTGGGATGAAATAGAACTAATTCGAGCTTTAAAAAGCTCAAATTAGCCGACATCTAGGTGAGTTGACCCGACCCGATCCATGACCTGATTTCCTGCTCGGGCAGTCACAGTAAAACTGTTATAACATTTTATTCTGAGGTTGGTTTGATGTGAGGTTTTTTGCGCTGCAAACTAGACTCATAGATTATCAATTTCTAACTTCTTATATTTTGAGAGATATGGCCTGATACATTTGACCCAAATTTCAGAAGGATTTCTTAAAGAAACTTACGGTAGCTTTCGCCACCTTTCTTGCAACTTTCTTGATTCCAAAACATAATGTATGACCTTTTTGATATTAAAATGACCTTTAAAAAATCCATTATTATCAAATTATACATTTTTAGTCCCATCAAAAATGTGAAATGTAATTTAAACCTTCCGAAAAGGGCGAGGTGCCACTCCGGCCATTTCTTGAATCTTGAATGTATATTTAGGGTATTCCTTTGGCTTAAAACTTTAGGTACTTGACATTACGCGGTCTTACTATCCTTAAGTTCTACCCAAAATCATATATGTCTTATATGATATGCCACCCTACATATATATAGGGAAGACGAGAAACACGAGGTCTCACAGTCTCCCCCCTTAAGAACATTCATCCGCGAATGTATCTTGAAAACATCTTGGTTGCACTACTACATATTAAAATATGATTTTTGAGGATATGCCTTTTATCCCTCCAATCCATAAACCAGTTTCGAAAAAATTCTAATTACTAAGCGTTGTATAACTATTCTTTCTACACTTTCCACTATGAAGCTTACTGCATTTTGCACATGGAGGAGTAGGCTATCTAATTCGTGCAAAACGCTCCTGTCGATGGCTCTCAGGATGGCGTGAACTCTACCTCGGCCCTGATTGAATATAACGATCAAATCACAAGCCCTGTATTTATGGCAGAGAACTACCCGCTGACAGAGGTGGATATTAGTGAAATGGAGGCTTAAAATCACCCCGTGGCTCCCTATAAGACCCCATAGTATGAGCCCTCTTATTCATCTCCCTATATCTACATGTATCCCAAATCCGACTAGGGAGGTCCTATGTAGTCTGAGCAAAATCCTGAATACGAAAAATATCTACACCATCCTGTAAAAAGGCTATTTTGCAGTTGGAATGAACATTTTCCACTTATCGAGTTTTCCTACAACAATAGTTTTCATGCAAGTATTAGGATGACACCATTTGAGGCGTTGTATGGTAGACAATATAGATAGCCTATCGGGTGGTTCGAAGTTGGTGAAGTGGCATTAATAGGACCAGACTTGGTGATGAATGCTATGGCAAAAATTAAAATCATAAGGGAAAAATTGCAAATAACCCAAAGCCGACAAAAGTCTTACTCCGATGTGAGAAGTAGGGAACTTGAGTTCCAAAATAGTGATGGGTTTACTTGAAGGTATCTCTGATGAAAGGTGTGATTCGGTTCAGTTAGAAAGGAAAGTTGAGCCCTAGGTATGTAGGGCCCTAAAAAGTGGTTAGAAGAGTGGGAAAAGTGGCATACGAGTTGGATCTACCCAACGAGTTGCATTTGATTCATCCACTCTTCCATGTGTCGATGTTGAGAAAATTCATAGGTGGCCCAAGTTCCATAGTCCCTTTGCATGATGTGAACATTGAAGAGGATTTGAGTTATGAAGAGGTACTAGTTGAAATCTTAGACTGGCACGTGAAAGAGCTAAGGAACAAGGAAGTTGCATCCGTCAAAGTGCTTTGGAGAAACCAACAAGTGGAGGGTACTAAATGGGAGTGAAAGCAGCGATGATGAAGTGTTGTCTATACCTATTCCACTCTACTCAAGCGTAAGGTATTAGGAAATTTTTCCTAAAACCTCCAATTCCATGCATTTTAGTTTTTCATGATGTATGCATTTATGTTGATGTTTATGGACTGTTTTGAGACATGTTTTAAGCATGAAATCTATATTTTTTGAGAAATGATGTTTAACTTGCATTTTTGCAGGCATCCTAAGTTGTTAGCTACTAGTTTACTCCTTAGAGCCTACCTTTAAGTACATTCAGGGATGAATGTTCCCGAAGTGAAGATATTGTAACGATCCCTAGTTTAGGAGCCTAGAGTGCAGGCAAGTTGGCCTGAAAAATGACCTGAAGTCTGGTATACAAGGACAACTTATGGCTCTAGGTGTACTTACGGCCCGTACGGCTGACCCTTAAACATGAGACATTAGGAAAAGGACATGTTTCCAAGTGTGGGGTGACCCATGAACTAAGTGATGGCCCGCAGAAAACATTACGGCCCATAAGAAGGGTCATTAGTGAGACTCAGGCATGAAGGAAATTTGGAGTTTGCTAGAAGGTGACCTACATGTTACCACACGATTTATGAAATAGGATACAACATATAAGGATCGAACAGGACCCAGAAAAGTAAGAAACATGGCTAAGTGAGGAAGAACTCTACGAGTCTAACCACGACCCGTAGATGGTTACATGTCCCATAACAAGTGTTCATGGTTTTAGGTCCAGCAAAGTCAACTTTCAGGAATTTCATATGTGTTACCAGACGAAAGGGACCTACGGCTCGTAAGTGGGGTTTTGTAGGTTGAATCTGCCAGTCTTAATAAGGGGTAAGTTTGTCATTTCCATCCTTTCTATTCCTAAACTACATCATTTTGTCGATGGAAAAGGGACCCTATTGACCTTTTAGACCTAATTTCCTCATTCAAGCCCTCATTCATCACTCTTAAAATTTCTAAGGCAAAAAGGTTCTCAAGAACAAGCTAGGGCAAAGGCTAGGGTTCCAAGGTTTCTTCTTCAAATTTTCAAGTTTGTTTCTCCCAATTTTCCCAAGGTATGGTGGAGTTGTTTTATTAGTATCTTTTCACCCATAAAGTTCCTTATTAGGTATTTCACCTTTTCTTTATGTTCCTTAAGTTAATGTGTATGCCTATGATTATTTCATGATATTTATTTTGTTAAATGGTACTCATGATATCCTACAACTATTTTACGAAGTATATATACATGTTTGAATTATGGATGATGGCTCCATGATGGGTATCGATGTCAATAAAGGTTGAGCGTTTTCGATGTTCCTAAAAAGAGAAATTTCCTTATGACTTATGTGATTAATGATTATTCCATTTTAAAAGCATAGCCCACCTAATTTTCAAGTAAAGTTTTATGATATATGATGATGATTAGGGAAGTAATGTTAAATTTCAAGTAATAATTTGTCAAAGATATAAGCTGTCATGACCTGGACCTAGGGTTTAGGAGTGACATGGCGAATGGGAACCCGAGAGTCCCTAAACAAGCCTCATAGTACCCATATTCATATTATTGGTTTGGAGGTGTATAAAAGATAGTAAACACAATTCTAAGGGGCGGGAAACTAGGACTCATGCTACGGGGATGTCATAGGGATATGGATTAACATGAATTCACATAGCACATAGCACACAGCACATAAAAACTAAGGGATGGGTAAGTATAGCTCTATCTATGGGGGGAAAACGAGACTTAAGATCTTCCAAATTTCCACATCATAATAATATACACACATCATATCCTAACCAAATCATATTGGCCATATCCAATAGGTAACCATAATCGCAATCTCCAACTAGCAAGACATAGCTAATAATCGTACAAGATTTTACATGATGTCAAACAATACCTCAAGTCATAGAATAGGACAAGGGCGAAGATATGTCCCAGGCTCACCCTCACTTTAAATAGCATAAATGGAAGCAACATAAGGTAGATAGATAGTGGCTCGACCTTGTAAGATTGGACTCACCATAATAACTTTCTCAAATTCAGCTAGCCGCCAAACAGTGGATGAATGTAGTCTCCGGTCCCTACATGGTTAGATCATGTAGGCAAAAGTATGCGTTAGTATGTTTGAATGTACTAAGTATGCGGACATGCAATGTATATGAAATCACTAAACCTGCATTCAATATTAGATGACAAGGCACATATCTATAGAAAGAAGTATATAAGCAAAGAAGAGTAATATATCAATATGCCATGAAATCCATAATGCATGAAATGTCATAAAACTTCAACATAGAGGGGATGTTACTTGGCATGGGTAGACCTTATTCCTCCTTATGGGAACGCCATCAATTTCATAGAAGCAACCTCACCTTATGTGAACACCACTCATTTCAGAAAGGATTTTCATATCATTTAATAACCTTACGGGAACAACACCTATTTCAGGAAGGATTTCCATGCTTATTCACTCACCTTATGGGAAAAGCAGAGAAGTACCTTACCTTTTGGGAACAACACCCATTTTAGAAAAGATTTTTATAACATTCACTCACCTTACGTGAACAACACCCATCTCAGAGAGTACCTTACTTTATGGGAACAACACCTATTTCGGGAAGGATTTCCATAGTATATCATAGTCATCTACAAAGGGCATAAACATTCGATACTAGATCATCATTCCACGGGAACACATATACATATACATATACTTGCTTTTAATAGAAATATAAGCTTTTTCAAATCATAAAAATGCATACTTAGACTTAAAGGCCAAATCGCACCTCATCTACCACTCTCATGCATAGGAGTAGCTCATTCATAACCATTCATTCATCAAAATCATATTTATCCACATAATTGGATCGTAGCCCACTTCATATCCTTCATAAAAACCAATGATCATGTATGCATATGCCATGAATGATGAGAGAATAACATGGAAAATAGAGATTCAATCTTAAACCAACCATTCAATATGAAATTCAAGTAAATTCATAAGTAAATTCTACATTCCAATCACAAATTAGATTACACATGCTTAGATCAAACATTATAGGGACAATGCATATTCAAATCTTCATAATGTTCATGAAATTCACCATATTAGGGCTTAAATCACTTTAAAATCAACAATAGAACATAGCCCATATCTGAATTAAATCAAATAAACAATTATTCAAAAGTCCCATATTCAAAGTAAGCTTAATTTCGTAAAATCAAAGAGTAAAAGAGTTTGGGGTCTTCATGGTTGAATGTGAGCATGAATCAATCCCACATACCTAAGTCCACCAAGAAGAAACAAGAAGAATTTGATAAAGAATAGAGCCCTTCCTTGATCTCCAAGACAATCTTCAAAGGTTCACCTTAGGGAAGTTCTTAAGGGAGAGGTTGAATATGATTCTAAGTGTAAGAATGAATTTGAATAAGGAAAAAAGAGTACAGGTTATTTGAATGTGTAGAATAGCATAGGAAGTCACAAAACCCCCTTAGGAGTATCTATAATTACAAAAACACCATTAATAAAATGGAATAAAAATTATTGCCAGAGGTCCCGTAGGAGGGTCTCAGGGTCCGTACAGAGGCACACGGACTGTGTGCCCTTCCGTGAAGCCTTACTTAGCTAAAACACTAAGAACACAACATGAACGAGCTTTACAAGAATGGGCATAACTTCTTGATCTAAATTTCAAATTAGGTGAAACCAGATGCATCCGAAAGATAATTAAAAGAGCTTCAATTTGGTAGGCCACCCAGTTCATTTTGTGAAAGGAGATATGACCATTTAAGGTTGACCCTTCTACAGACTCATATTGAAAACTTAGCCAATGGAATAGGTTTGAACTTGGCTTCACATAGGATACCCATGATGGCCCTAAACCAATTAAATAAGCTTGGATTAGGGGCTTGAAAGTGAATTTATCTTGAGCTTGAAGGTTTCATGGGAATCCACCAATTAGAAGTCAAAAAGAGGATTCAAAAAGTGTTTGAGCGAGTGAATGAGAAGCTAAGTGATAGAACAAGAACGAATAGTAATGAAGGAGGATAAACTAATTTGGGGTCCAATATAGGGGTCACATGGACCGTGTGGCCTTCCATGGTGCTTTACTTAGCCAAAACTCTTCACTGACAATGTTTTAAGATGGTGCTTCCATACTCAGAAAATTTACATTCCAATGCCCATAAGGGGAGCCATACGGACCTTGAAGGGTTATACGAACCATATGAGGTTCATGTATGAAAAGCCTTAGCTAAAAATGTAGTTTTCAAGGCCAAGGATACATCACACAAGCCACCACACGACTCATAAATTGCCAAACAAATCATTTGGGGTTCTTGTGGTGTGTGCCTTGGTCTCAAACTCTAATATAAGGCTAATACTCTACACACAAGGCCAAGGGCCACCTCAAGGATCCTCTACATAGCCCGTGGTGAGTCACAAGGCTCGTGTAGTTGTCCATAAGGGCTCACCTTGGTCAAAAACTTTCTGGAACCGATTCCAATCACCATTAAGGTCATACAAAGTTAGGATCCTTACATACGCATATTGACAATTGTCCTAAAAGATGTTTTAGAAAGGTCCCCAAGATGAAACGATAATTCTCACTTGGTAGTTACTAATGTTCAAGCTACTCCTATGAATGCTACTTAAGATTCTAAGTTGTACTTTAAAGAATTCCATGGGAAGACCTAGCACCGAGAGGACTTGAGGTTGGGCTTCGTCTTGTTAGTTGAGGCATGACCCATTAAAGTTAAATCTCAATATCCCAAACTATGTGCTAGCATAGAACCCCTTGTAGGCTAGGCTAGTCAACCCATGTAGGCCATTTATGTTAAGGTGATGCATATAAAGTTGATAGAGTTCCACCTGACAAGTGGTCTCCCCGTGCGAATGTAGTGGGTTATGTTGGATAATGTAGTAGCTCACGTGGTCTGAAATGTTGATTAAGGTCTATTCCCACAAGTTATGACTCCATGATATGTTTCTCTTACTTGTTATTTCTCAAGCATAGACTCTTATTCATATTACACCACATTCCTTGTGTATGCTTAAGCTCACTTTACGTATCATTTACTTTATATATACTAATATGTTATGTTTATGAATGATGCCTTTACAATTTCATACATGCATTACATCTCACATACTTAGTACATTCCAACGTATTAACACATATTTTTCTTGCATGATTTAACAATGCAAGGACAAGCACTCCTCCACCGACTCGTGGCTAGTATTCAGTGTTCAAAACTAGCTTTATTCTTTATGGTGAGTCCTTAGTTCGGGACTCCTCCACTTCTTATTCTATGATGTATCTCAGTTTTATTTTGAGACGATGTATTTGTAGCCCGTTTGAGGCATTTACTTTCTATGTTGCAGTATTATAAATATCTTTCTATTTGATAGAGATCGACCGTTATCGGTGCCGTCTGTCGGTGATGTATCTTATCGACAAAATGAATGTTAGTCATTTCACTTCTTTTTAGTATCTAGAAAACCGACCTAGGGGCCTAGTCATCACATGGTGAATGAGATGCCCAGAGGCACCTTATCCAATCCATCTAAGCATCTCAAGCATTCGTGGGTAATAAATAGAAACATAATGTGAAAAATCATAAGGGAAGGAGCTATGGGCTTTTTGAATAATAAAACAACATTAAAAATAGTGGAAATAACTACATTTATCACTGTGTCCATATGCATACCAACTAAGTCATAGGTCGACGGGACCAATAATGTAGTCTCCACCACAAGAAAGAAATCCAGACAGTATAATACAAACAATATATGCCTCAGAAGGTCTACAAAACATCGTTTCAAAATAAACTAAATACGAGCTAGAAGGAAAGAGTGGAGGAGTCCCAATATAAGGGCTCACTACAATAGTATAACTAGTCTTGGACGCTGAATACTAACCACGAGCCGATGGAGGAATACCTATCACTACATGGTTAAATGATGCATGCAAATATGCTTTAGTACGTTTGACTGTACTAATTATATAAGATGTAATGCATGGATGAAATTGTAGTGCCATCATAATTAAACATAACATAATAGTATACATAAGGTTAATGAGACATGAAATAAGCTTAAACGTGCAAAATAAATACAACTCAGACCAAGATGAGACAATACATGTTTAACACATGAATTCAAGGCATATCATGGAATCATATAAACTTGTGGGAATAGATCATAACTGATAGTAAGACTATGTGAGCTACTACAAGGAATCCAATGAACTCCTTCCATTAGTAAAAGGCCAATGCACTTCTTCCATTGGGAAAAGGGGAATCTTTTTTCTAAGGTAGATATCCGCAACTTAGTATCTTTCACAATTTGGGTCCTACGTGGATCCACTAGCCTAGCCTACAAGGCTCCTATGGTGGCACATAGTTAGGGACATTGTGATTTGGCTTCAACGGGTCATAACTCAACTAACGGGATGAGTCCCAATCTCAAGTCATCTCGATGCTAAGTCGTCCCACAAAAATCTTTTAAAAAAATTCTCTTAGAATCATGAGTAGCAATCAGTAGGAGTAGCTCGATCTTAAGAGTCATTCTTAAACATCTTTTAGGGAAGTAATCACTATACACGTATCTTTGAAAAACTTAACTTTGAAGCTCTTCATAAATTCCCTATTCATAGTCCTAATTCATAAGAACTTCCATTGAAAAATATAGGGCGAGCTTATTTGATGCATAAAACAATCATAAATCACATAAGTCTTAAGAAATATCATTGAAAGGAACATCAAACTCGTACAACCTTAATCATACCAAAACCTATCTTAGAATCAATATCACACTTCAAAATATATATAAATTTACTTAAAAAAATAGTCATCGAACTTTAGGAGCATCATATAGTAGCATAAGAACCATAAAATCATTATATGCATGCATTAGAACTTAGGAACTTAAAGAAAAGTAAAAATGCATAATAGGGAACTATATAGGTGAAAGGATGCCCATAAATCAACTCATATACCTGAGAAACTAGGGAGAATCAGAACTGAAGTCTTGAGGAAGGAATTTGGAAAACCCTAGCCTTGTTCTTGATAGCTCTTGCCTTAGGAATTTGGAATTAAAGGAATGAGAGAATGAAGGGATTTTCTAGGGCTTGAAGAATAATATAGGTCCCCCATTTCGTCCTCCAAACAACATAGTATAGGAATAGAATTACGAAAAATGGCCAAACTGCCTCTCAATTAAAACTGTTGAAAGACTTCTATAAGACCTCGACTATGGGCCATAGATTGTTTTATGAGCTGTGGACCCTTTCGTTTGATGGATTAAGAATCCTAAATATGACCTTTGTAGAATTGGAAACTACGACAAATAGGATGGGTTATACAATTTTCTATGGGTCGTGGTTGGACTCGTAGAGTCTTTCCACACTTAGCCATATTTTCACCTTGTATCTGATCCCTTTATACGAGACCTTCTACGGGCCGTATAACGTTTTGCGAGTCGTCTAGTAAGTCATGGATTACCTCTCTTGAAAACTCTAAATTTCTCTATGCTTGGATTCTTACTCACAAATATATCTACGAGCTGTAGAAAAATCCACATGCTATAGACTGTCTCATGAACCAGGTTCTCAGTCATTTCTTAGGCCAACTTTTCTATACTCGGGGCTCCTAAATTGTAGGTCGTTACAACTTTATTGCTAAAATAGCCCATAGCCCTTTCCTCTTAGTTTTTCTTCAAATTATTTTTATTAAATACCTATGAATACTTGATATGCTTAAGGTGACTTGGGTGAGGTGCCTTCGGGTATCTCATTTGCCAAGTGAGGACTAGGCCCTTAGGTCGAGTCGTTACAATAACTCATTAATTTGGGATCCCCTCAAGCAAGAATTGACCTTTCACATTAAGGTTCCATCTTGAACATCATTAAAGGACTTCTTAACATACTTATAATTCACATGACATTTAAAAATTTTCATAACATACTTGTAGGCCCTTATCATTAACATCATTCTTAAAACTTAGCAGGATTATGCAATAAATTTTAAAATCATGCAGTTCAAGTATCATGCATTGACACGTGAAATCTTCAATTTCAAATATGCTTAAACAACCCATTTCATCCATTCAAAATCATAGACAGGGTCGTCATGAAAGATGACTTGAAAACTATAGAAATTTATAGCACATTATCACATTGCATTATTAGAGTCAATATGACTAAAAATATATTATTACAACATCATTTAGAACATGCTCACACAACTCATAAGTTTCATAATATAAAGAAAAAGGTAAAAGAAATCATTGTTAGACTTTGTAGGTGAAAGGAACCAACAAATCAAACCCATATACTTGATTTGAAGACCTTAAGGAAAGCTTAAAGATTGATGGTGAGAACCATTGGAAACCTTTACCTTTTTCGCCTTGCCTTGGAAATATTTGAGGGAGTTAGAGTAGGAGAGAATGAGGCTTTGTAGGTAGAATTAGGGCTGTTATGGGAGGGAAAGGACCCAAAATGACATAATTTTAGGCATAGGGTACGGGAAAAGGTAACAAATGTTCTTCATTAAAAACTGTCGGAACCAATCTATGAGACCCATCTATGAGTTGTAGATTGAAGTACGAGTCGTAGATGTTAGGTTTCATCCTGGTTATATTATTTATCTTCTGAAAATTTTTGAAACCCAAAACGACTACCTCTTTCTACGACCTATAGAATGATCCACAGGTCATAGAAACCTTTTGTGGTTCCCTCCATACTTAGAAAATTTCCAATCCTTAGTATCCTATCTACGAGATCATTCTACGGCTCATACACAAAACTACAAGTCATCCTATTTGTTCGTAGTTAAAGTTTAGAAATCTAATTTTAACCAACCCAAGACCCCAAACCACAAACATGCTTTACAATTTATAGTTCCATTTACGAATCATAAGTACCCCTCTTAGATCCTCCCCTTTATTAACTATTCTTCCATTCATACTGATACTATCCACGAGCCCTATTTATGACATATAGTTTAAACCATGAGCCATAAATGAGGCTTATATTTTGACCTGCACATTTTCAGTTCCTCTTCTTCAATACATTTCGACCTCCTAACTTATCGGGTCTTACAATATCTCCCTCTATGAAACTTTCGTCCTCAAATATGCAAAATGTAAGCTCTAAGGAATTAAGTAGCTAACGACCTAGTATGAATGCGAAAATGCAAGTTAAACTTCTTTTCATACAATCTTCAAACTCATGCTTTAAATATCATTTAAAAATAGTCCTATAAGTGTGAAAACATGCATAAATAACACAAAAATAAAATGCAAGGAATTTGAGATCTTTGGTCAAAAGAACTTAGTACCTTAAGCTTGAGTAGAGTGAAAAGGATGGGGGTATTTATTCATCATGTTCATTTTCACTTCCAATAGTGTACTTTTGACTTGTTGGTTCCTCCAAAGTATTTCAACAGATGCAACCTCTTTGTTTCTTAACCCATTCGCTTGCCAATCTAAGATTTCAACTGGAACCTCTTCATAAGTCAAATTCACTTCAATAATCACATCCTCCAATGGAACTATGGAGTTCGAATCATCCATGAATTTCCTCAACATCAACACATGGAACATCGGGTGAACAATGTTCATCTTGAATGGCAACTGCAATTCATAAGCCACCTTACCAATCCTCCTAACAATTTTATAAGGCCTTTGATGAGTCCATATTTCCGAACTATTGTGGGGCTAGATTTCAAAGAAACATTGCCCTTAGTGTGCTATTATTGTCGATTTCTAACAATTATGCATGTGTAATGTCAGGATATGGTATTGGAAGTGCACAAATAGACAATACTTGGCAAAATCTTGGAAAGGAAGCAAAAGTGCAAAAGTGCGGTATCCCCAACACACTCGGTGATCCGCCGAACACTCAGAGAGACAACCTAGGATTATAGTAACCAAAGTTCCAGATTAAGTCAAGAATGCAGTCAGAATCGATATCTCAAAGCATGTTCACTGCACTGCTGAATTGCACAGGAGATCGGCAAAATTTGCAGCACACAAAGCCCCAAAACATTGCAAGAAGGCGATGTGATGGATACTTTGGAAAATCGCTGAATTGAATCAGTGGAAAAAAGAGTCATCTCCTAATTTTGCAAATTAGGAAGCCTTGTGAAGATGTAGACAAAAACGGTCAAGTGCAGATTCAACGCATCACTAGAGTGTTTAGCGATAGTCATTCTTGACTGCCTAATGGAATTTTGCAGCACAAACTTTCAACCACTTGCACGGAGTATATAAGCAATTTAGAAAGGACATTGTACATATCATATCATATCAGAATATATTCCTCTTCTTAGGTTTTTGAGAGTAGTACATAGAACTTTCCTCTTGGAGTAAAAAGGGGAGTTAAGGGTTTTAAAGCTTCTAGAAAGAAAATTGGAGTAGATTAGCTGGTGATAATCAACTAATTTCTATTCAATCTTGTTACCTATGACTGCAGCTGCTATGTTTGGTATCAAATCTTTAATTTCTAGCATGTGTGGCTAAAACCCCCATGTTGGGGGGTATGCTACTAATTTGGGTTTTTGATTAATTTGTTAGTCCTTTGATATTTTGAATTTTTTACAGTTTATTTGAGTGAATTTAAATCCATTCCTATGTTTAATCTATAATTTCAAGGTTGCAAACTTGGGGTTTACTCTAGATCTCTAATTGTTGCCTTAGCCGGAATGATTAGAATGTGGAATGGATATAATGGTTAGAAATTACTTGGGGTTTCAGTTGAAATCCACAACCATGAATTCAATGGACAAGTTATTAGGGGTTTTGCTGAGAATTCTTTGGCCAAGAGTGTCCTCGGAATTCCATGTATGATTTCGTAGTTGATTCATACGAAACACTCGTGTATCATAGTTAATCATGGGTTACAAGAAATCTATCCTATTTACTCACTATTAGCTCATTTAGTCAAATATCTAGACGTAGCTGGTATATCGATTCCCATATTTGCACATCCCTAACATTCACTTATTTGTTGATTAAATTTTTAATTAGAATTTGTGTAGTCTAATCCTTACTTTTGAATATTGCAACCCCCCAGATCTTACAATTACTTAGTTCAATAAGTCATTTCTACCTTGAACAATGATTCCCTATGGGATTTGACCCCAACCTCTCAGTTGGGATATTATACAAATGATTACTACCCCTGCTTCTTTTGAGTAGCCGGGTTGAGCGACATAACAAATGGCGCCATTGCCGGAGAATCGATGTGTTCATAATGGTAGTGTTTGTTGAGCTTTGTTCTTGTAGCTATAGTTATTTTTACTGTTTTCTTGTTGTTTTTGCTATTGAAAAATAGGTTCTAAAATGGATGATAAATGGAGCATTCAAGGTGAAATCGTGGGAGATAAATATGACCTTTGAAATATAAAATGGGACCAAGTGAGCAGTGTCGGGGAAATCTTGTTGTCTTCAATAACTGCAAATACCGAATTCAAAATGCCTGATACAATGCGGCAGTTCATCATAGGGAAATATTTGGAGGACAAGCATGTGAAGATCCCATGAACACCTTTGAAACTTCATTGATGTGTGTTCACCATTCAAGTATTAGGGTGTCACCTAAGAGGCTATTAGACTGAGGCGTTTCCCCTTTTTTCATAATGGGAGAGGCCGTGAAGTGATTGGTTGAGCTTCCTTGTAGATCAATTGCATCATGGTAAGAATTGCAAAATGAGTTCCTTAAGAGATTCTTTCCATCATCAAGCTGAGGAGGAATATAGAAAATTTTATAAAAATTGATGATGAATGATTACATGAGGCTTGACAATGATTTTGGAAGCTCCTAGTTCAGTGCCCAAGTCATGGGATTCCTGATCATTTGTTGTTGCAATATTTCTATGTAAGCTTGAGTGTCATCAACAAGAGTATGGTGGATTGGTTAGCCCGAGGTGGACTTATGAAGTAAACATTTGCAGTGGCTGCAAAGTTATTAGATGAAGCAACTAAAATAAGCAAGGCATAGTACATTCTTGAGGATTATGCTTCATTTGCAAAAAGGGGAATATCTTAGCAGTAGTTTGCTAAGGAGAAGAAGCGAAATAAGGTCATAGGAAGAATGGTGAAACACCTGGATTTTATAACACAATATGTGACCAAAGTACAATAACTTAATGTTGTTCAAGTTGCAAGTATCTTTCTCTATGAGCGTGAGCCAAGTGGGAATGATTGTGAAGAAGAGGTGCACTTTATTGGGATCAAGTATTGGGTTCTCAGCCGACCTTTCAATGTTCACCCAAGAATCAAAGTCAGAACTTTGGTGTCAGTTGGACTGACGATCAAAGGATGAACACATCTTTGCAATGTAATGATGAGAGATAAGAGAGATTCAAAGTCATCTTAACAGTGTGTCAAGTTGGAAAAATCATTGGTTAATGAGATGCTTGCTCATTTATCAGCTCTCTCAACCCAAATGCACAACCTGACAAGAGGCAATGACCAAATATGCATGGCATCACTACCGAAAGTAGCAATCCTTTTAAATTTAGCATGGGATCTGATACCTCTTTATTTGGGGAAATTAAGGAGTGCCAAAGAAGTGACGAAGGAGAAGTGAATAAAAGCAACAACATTCTCGGTAAGTTTGATGTGTGAATTGAAGATGGCGACAGATTGACAGGAGCTGAAATGGAAATGATTGAAAAGGAAGTCACTTCTCAAAAACTGTACATAAGTGCTGCAACTTCTGCTCAATAGCAAGAGAAAGAAGGTGATAAACCTAAGTTTCAAAAATTTCTGTCCATCTTCACTTCTTTGGAAATTAAATATCCCATTGGTTGAGGATCTTAACAAGATGTCGGCATATGCACAATTTATGAAGAAATCGGTGACTAAAAAGTGAGCATTAAAGTGCGAAATGATTGAGATTCCACACAGCTGTAGCTCCATTTTAACTAGACATGTAGCAGCGAAGAGAGATGATCCAAGTGTATTCACAATACCATGCACTATTGGAACATGCAAGTTTAGGAGAGCCCTATGTGGTTTACGGGCTAGTGTAAATTTGATGACTTTGATGGTGTTTGAAAAGCTTGGAGTGAATACTTTGGCACTAATAAACCATGAAGCTATTTATGGATCATTGGTCAATCAAAAGGCCGATCGGGATATTGTTTGATGCCTTGGTGAGAGCAAATCGGCTGATTTCATAGTTCTGGATTGTGACATGGACATTGATGTGCCTATTATTTTGGGCCGAAATTTTCTAGCTAAAGGTAGTGTCACGCCCCGGGAGGGTACCCTTGGCGTGGCCGGCACTCAGAGACTATTGCTAGTCCCCAAGCGAACCACTTAGCCTCATCACATCATTCAATCGAATAAACTCTACTGAACAACGAAATTATAAGTAAGTAAATGGGCACATCTCATCTAAAGTCTCAAAATAAATATATTAAATATAAAGTCTAGTAGGAAGAACTAGCTCACAAGTCTCAACATCAACGCTCAACCATCGTCTATGAAGCCTCTATTACTACTCATCTGGTGCTAATGGCTGACCCATGGCTACAAAAATCCAAATAAAGAAATAGGCCAATATATAACTCTAAAGCAAGATGAATAAATCGTAGTGGATCCTCTGAAGAAGGGGAGGCTCACCAAATCAGCTGCAAATCTCAGATCTTCAACGAAGCGCCTGTTGATGATCTCTAGTACTTGCCTTTGCATCATAAAATGATGTAGTCCAAAGTGGACATCAGTATTTGGAATGTACTAGTATGTTATATAGCTAAATGAAATAGAAACTAGCAGAATAGTATGGAAACAACATCACTTAAAAATAAACATCAAATTACATCAAATTACATCAAATCGTCAAATGTCCATCTATGAAAGAATAAAGAGTAGACAAGTGACACATCAATAACTCAAACTCATCAATAGTCTCAACTCATCTCAAAGGAGCTCACCTCCTCTCATCTCATCTCAGAGGAGCTCGCCTCCTGTCATCTCATCTCATCTCAGAGGAGCTCACCTTTTCTCATCTCATCTCATCTTAGCTCAGAGGAGCTTACCCCCTCTCATCTCATCTACGCGAGGAGTACTCAAGGTAGGAAATTTATGAGAGTTTCTCTTATCTGACAACAATCATTTATGAGCCAGTTAATGTACAACAATCACGCTGATGTTGCCACACCCGTTCAAATCTTGCCAGGTAAGGAACGCTCAAAAACCATGTCACCTCACCCAATATGGAGTCAGTACTCAATAATTCCTCTATTGTTTCAGGAACTATAAGGTGGGGACTTGTCCGACTTTAATGGAGTTAATCCATAGAATGAGAACCTATCCAACTCTAATGGACTTAACCCTCCAGTGAGAACTTGTCTGACTTTAACGGACTAAGCCCTCAAGATAGGGACTTATCCGACTCTAATGAACTTAGTCCACTCTTACGTTTGGCAACGTAGTTAATGACTTCGAGTGGGACTCACTCTTACCCAATTCAGTGCTCGATACTCCTCCCATGACTCAATGCTCATAAAACCTCCCTCTCAACCAATCTCATAAGGACTCGAACCTCGTCAACGACTGGTATCTCATAGGGACTTTAACCCTTTCGTCAACCATCTCATAGGGACTTTAACCCTTTCATTTGTCAATCTCATCAATGACTCAAGATATATAACAATCCTTAGGAAGCAAGTGAATAGACACATCGGTAGAGTTCATTTATAGACTCAAAAGACAATCGATTCTATCAACTCATTATCATTCCCTCATCAGAATCAACAATCTCCACTCAACTCACAATGTGTGGAAATTTTTTGATGGTTCTTGTGGGATCTCTACTGACTGCTTACCTTTGAGGAGTGTAATCATGAAATGGTGGGGTATGAGATATAATAATGATATTCAGAAACTCATATTCCAAGTTGTACCTATTTTCATATGCTGGAATATCTGGAAGAACAGATGCTCTAGTAAATATTCTTGCACCAGTTCTAACTTGGCTAGAGTGAAGTATTTGGTGGCTAAGGATGTCTCTTTCATGCTTAAGAGTGCATATCCTTATATGCAGTGGTCCACTAATTGGATAGAAATCATCAAAGTTGCCAGCCAGTGTGTGCATGATATTAAAATCACCCCTGTAAAGTGGACTAGACCTCCTGAAAGGTGGGTGAAACTCAATAAAGATGGTAGTGCTTTGTCAAATCCTGGTAAGCTGGGAGGTGGTGGAATTATCAGGAACAGTGAAGGGATATTCTTATTTGCTTATGCAGCTCCTGGTGGTGAGGGGTCCAACAACCAAGCTGAATTGGAGGCTGCTATCATAGGTATTTCGTGGTGTACTCAGTTAGGCTTCAGAAAGGTTATTTTGGAAGTGGATTCTGAATTGCTACAGAGATGGCTTACTGATAAGCAGGCACACCCTCCTACAATTGATCTGGCTCAAGGAATAGACAAGTTTCATTATCATAGTATGAAGTTGGAAAGCTTTAGATGCAAACATACTCTACGGGAGGCTAATTCTGTATCAGATGCCTTAGCTAAACATAGTAACAACTTCAAACAGCTGCAAGCTTATTTCAACATCCAGCAAATGCCTCAGTAAGCAAGGGCCTGTTTCTTCATGGACAAAGATGATATGGTCTCCTTCAGAAGGAAGAAATTGAAGAGAATCAAGAAGCCGCCTTGAGTTGTGAAGACATGAGCCACCAGGAGGCCTCCTAGGCCTACTTCTAATCTCTGTATTACTGGTTATCCTTAGGATTAGTCATAGGTTATTTTCCTTTTACTTATGTAAGGGGAGAGTCTCCCTTGTTTATTGCTTTCTCAGATTATATGTAAGGAGAGTAGTACTCTCTTAGGTATAGTCTAGGTTTGCATTTCATTTTAGAAATGGGGACTAATGGGCCGATCTTAGTAGGTTGGCCGATTGGTGAACCATCTTAGGGCGGAGATAAGGTTTATGTCCCCCTCCTTGTATTTTTCTGTTTTTATATTTATGATAAAGCTTGGGGGTGTGCGGCTCAACCCCTGACCGCCACGAGGGGTGAAATCCTTGGGTAAGGTCTGTTAAATAAAAAAAAAAGTTTAATATGCATGCTTTTCAAATTAGTCATGTAGGGTAATGCAAAATTCTCATGAAAGTATTCAATTTAAGAAAAGAAATAGTATGATGATCATCAACATAGAAAAACATGTTATTTCAAATAAAATTTTCTAAAAAGCCATCAAAGATTAATATATGTAAACTCTTGAACCATCAACTCATCTATGACCTCTATGGGGCACATAAGATAACAATCCCATGTTTTTAGTTTAGCCTTACATACCTGGGATGCAACTATCAACCAAGAACGTCAAGGAACTCTTCTGGATTCTCTTAACTCAAGCTCTTCTCTTCTCTCTTCAAGCCCTAGCCTTAGTAAAGTATTTTCAATAGGACTTAGAATAGGGGATTTAGACCCTTTTTTATGTCAAAACGACCTTATTGTATTGTGCATAGAGTTTACGAGGGGTAGGGAATTGATTGGAATGCTCCTCATACTAATTTAGAAATTTTCAACTTGGAAAAGACCCAGTCTGAAATGCGGACTGGTCGCGTACTGTGTATTTCAGAAAAGTTTTTCTGAAAGAGTTTTCTCAATCCCGTAATTTTTTTTAAAAAGAATAAAACTGTGGGTCCGCGACGCGCCCCTATTGCGTACTAACATTGTTTTGCTCTTCCACATCGAAAATTAATCTTTTGATCGGGTCGCTCTAAAAATCGAGCAAGATCATTTTCCTACTCAATTTTTTGTGGCGATCACGAATCCGTCCTTGAATTTGCCATAAGAGCATCGAAGATGTGTTACGCATATACCCTCACTCTAAGGGTATTTTGGTAATTTGCCAGTTGTTACATTATCTCCTCCTTGGGATCATTCATCCTCGAATGATGGGTAAAGGTGGATATTAAGGCACGAATAGACTCAAAGACTCCTCTCAATACTCACGCCCATCAATCAAACTCTCGACTCCTCATCGATCTCAATCAACTCTATTTAGACTCAAGAATGGACATATTAATTCAAGGATAGAAACACTAATTAAATCAAAGGTAGGAACATTACCTTCAACATTCTCATCATCAGTTATGAGTAGAACATCAAAACATAGTCAATTCGAACCGGTTAAGCACTTCTTCAATCGGTTGTTTGAACTCAAGAAGGAAGTCATCAACTCTATTCAAGAAAGGGGGCCATCGCGATATAAGGACTCTATGGATAACTCTCAAGCTTAGCCCCTCATCTCAATTGTGCCCCTTTCATGGCACTCTACGCCATCAATTTGAACTTATAGTTCCTATATAACTCCCTACCTATCTATATCCTCTTATATCATTCAAGCCTACTTCTGAGCGTCACACTGCTATTGTTAAGATGATCATATCCCTACAAGGCTACCCCTTAATACTCAAGCCCTATACTCTTATAGGGACTTTCCTTAAAAGATCACTACTCCTCTTCACTACCCCACTGTCCTTACTTGAAACCCTCATCCTGAAGTCTTTAATAGTCTATCACTAATACTCGCATAATAACAACCACACATTCAATCCTATCAATCTAACCACTTCAACTGCATCTAAGAAATATCAAGCCTACTTAGCACTTCTACCTTCGCCATTCAATGAGCTCCCACTCAAAGACCCTCCAACATACACTTACCTGTTTGTTACATATCATAATGTCTCCTCTCTCTCATCCTTCCTCTCTCTATCTTTACATGACACAAGTGCAACACTAATGCCATAATAAGGATACATTCACTCCTCCTCTTCTACCCTCATTCTTCGTCTACTATTCTAAGCATCACTACTTGGGCCTAGAGGGACTCGTCATCTCCCCCTTTGGCGCAGCCCCAGCTACTACCTCCTCATGCTAAATAAACGTGATTCTACATCTAAAACTTGATACTCTTTATCCTACCATCGATAATGGCATAACATACTGAAGGTTGGGCATGCGTAAGACGAAATCAAGATAATGAACCCTTACTTTCCCTCATCAACCCTCACTCCTCTATTCCCGTCAACCTTTCAATCGAGACTTTGGAAGACACGATCACTCAAAGAACTTGGAACAGAGATTATTAGCACGATTCAATTAAGAGATCTTACTTGTAAATATTCGTACTGAATTACAATCTCCCTCATCTATCAAGACTCATTCTAGATTCACAGAACTTTACATAGTGTAAAATTCAAGTCACATCTCACTCAACATAGGATTAGAAGCTCGCCGATCCATGGGGTAAGATCAAAATTACTGAATGGATTCATCATTTTCCACCCTCACAGCTCGACATGAAGGACAATCAACAAGTGGTATATGGTATTGGGCTATAGCCACGATAGTCATATACCAGATGGGAATAGGGCATCACCTCAACAAAAGAATAAGCCACATATGATATGGCAAGGAACTGACGTCTCATCTCATCTCTATCAAAACCTCAAAATTTACTTAGGTCTATCATCTTCCCCTTAGCTCAAGGGTCATCTCTAAAGTTTTACGAGTCAATTTCCTCTACTAGGCTATAAACACATACCTCTACATAGTTGAGGAATCACTATCCACGAGAATATGCATCTTAAACTTCTTCTATCATACTATAGTCGCATGTATAAAATAGCCACTAAGACTTTCTTCAAATATGCCACTCTTAGCTTCCTTCTTTCGCTAGGGAAGTCTCTCTATATTTGCTGCTCTAATGGCGTACTTAACCACCCCAACTCTTACAATCTAACCTCTCCTATTAAGTGTTTCGTCCTCAATTCTCCTTTTTCCATCTAACGGTACCTATACCATACTTATAACATCACCCTCCTTGCGGGTCAACACCTTAATCTCAAAGACACGATATGGTGAACCTCTTAAGGAGAATCTCCAACTAAGACTATCACTCTACAATGTTATCTCCTCTTTACCGCTACTCCTTAATGTTCAAGCTTAGAGTCTAGTTCTATTATGTGCATCAATCATACATCTTTCCAATATCACACCAATCATATTTATAGAAGGGACTCAAACATACCAGTGACACCATCTGGTGGGGTCTGCACAAATGATTGGGCTTTGTAGGACCACATTGGACATTCCCTCTATTGGTGACCCGTTTGGCCACACTCGTAACATGCGGTACTCCCTCATCGGCATTCTCCCAAGTCAAACTTGCCACACGTGCCACAACATGTCTTTCATTGGGAAGGTTGGGCCACACTTGCTTGTGATTGTGACCCATGGGTTCCAGCATTCTGGAACCTTTGATCATACCTGCCTCTAGGCACAGGTGCACTAGCAGATGAGGGTGCTGGGAATCGGTTACCATTGCCTTTCTTTCCCACTTCATGGCTAGATGTCTTCACTTTCTTATGCTTGAACTCTTCCATGTCATGTTGTTTCTCCTCATCAACTTGTTGTATGAACATCATCAGTCACCCAATATCCATATCACTTATGAGCATTGCTCCTCTTCCATCCTTCTTTGGCCCTCTGTTTAGCCCATCAACATACATCCCCATTCTCCCCCTCATGTCAGTAACCATAACCGGAGCATAGCGAGATAGTTGGGTGAACTTAAATCTATACTCTTGCACAATCATGGAAGCCTTTTTCAGATTCAAGAACTCTCTTACCTTGGCCTCCCTTCATTCTCTTTGAAAGAAGCGCCCTAAGAAAGCTTCCCCGAACACTGCCCAAGCCAGCAATGGGGTTTCCTCCCGTCTACTCTTCTTCCATTGGTCAAACCATAGTCTAGCCATTCCCTTGAGTTGGTAAGCAGCCAGTTCAACTCTATAAGCATCAGCCACATGCATCACCTAGAACACCTTCAGAAGCTCATCAATGTAGTTTTCTGGGTACTCATTCGGTGTAGATCCTGTGAACTGAGGTGGGTTCATCCTCAAGAACCCATGGAACCTGGATGTAGTTTGAGCATCCTATCTACCAACTCCTTGTCCAGTACAAGGTGTTGCCACAGCCTGTGCTAAAGTCTAGATATCTTGGCGAAGCTCAGCATTCAAGACTTTAGTTTATGGGGACTGCTCAGCAGGGATAGCTGGGCCTATGGGTCCATCCTGATTTTGGGGGTCGGGTTGGTTATCATTCTATCTAGCGGGGCTCCCATTCACTTCATTGGCTCTTCTTGGAAGGATGGTCACAATTCTAAAATGCAAAACATATGAATCAGAAGAGAGATTTCTTAGAGTTTTAACTCTATCGCACAAATTTTGAATAAGAAAGAAGGGTAACAATTCCTGATGTCCTATAGCCTCCTTCTTATGAAATGTGGTCGACAACATACCTATAAACAAGATTCTACTAGACACAGCTTCATAGACTCCCTAAGATAATTGAGCTCTGTGTTCTAATACCAAGTTTGTCATGCCCTGGGAGTGTACCCTTGGCGTGGCGGACACTCAGAGTCTGTTGCTAGTCCCCAAGCGAACCACTTAGCCTAATCACATCATTCAATCAAATAATCTCTACTGAAAAGCGGAAAGTATAAGTAAGTAAATGGGCATATCTCATCTAAAGTCTTAAAATAAATATATTAAAAAGAAAGGATAGTATGAAGAACTAGCCCACAAGTCTCAACATCAACGCTCAACCATCGTCTATGAAGCCTCTATTACTACTCATGCAGTGCCAATAACAGACCCATGGTTACCAAAATCAAAATAAAGAAATAGGCTAATCTCTAACTTTAAGGAAAGATGAATGAATCATGGTGGATCCTCTGAAGTAAGAGAGGCTCACCAAATCAGCTGTAAATCTCAGATCTTCAACGGAGCACCTATTGACGATCTCTAGTACCTGCCTCTGCATCATAAAATGATGTAGTCCAGAGTGGACATCAGTACTTGGAATGTACTGGTATATAATATAGTTGAAAGAAACGAAAACCGGTAGAATAGTATGGAAACAACATCAACTCAAAATAAACATCAAATTACATCAAATCGTCAAATGTCCATCTATGAAAGAATAAAGAGTAGACAAGTGACACATCAATAACTCAAACTCATCAATAGTCTGAACTCATCTCAAAGGAGCGCACCTCATCTCATCTTATCTTATCTCAGAGGAGCTCTTCTCCTCTCATCTCATCTCATCTCAGAGGAGCTCACCTCATCTCATCTCATCTCATCTTAGAGTGGCTCACCCCTTCTTATCTCATCTACACTCAGAGTACTCAAGGTAGGAATTTCATGGGAGTTTCTCTTATCCGACAATAATCACTTTTGAGCTAGTGAATGTACCAAAATAACGCTGATGTTGCCACTACCATTCCAAACTTTCCAGGTAGGAAACGCTCAAAAACCATATCAGCTCACCCAATATGGAGTCAATACTTAATAAGTCCTCTATTGTTTTGGGGACTATAAGGTGCGGACCTGTCTGACTTTAACAGACTTAATCCATAGAATAAGAACCTGTCTGACTCTAACGGACTTAGCCCTCGAGTGAGAACTTGTCCAATTTTAATAGACTTAGCCCTCAAGATAGAGACTTGTCCGACTCTAATGGAATTAGTCCACTCCTACGTTTGGCGACGTTGTTAATGAGTTTGTGTGGGACTCACTGTTACCCAATTTGGTGCTCAATACTCCTCTCGTGACTCAATGATCATAAAACCTCCATCTAAACCAATCTCATAGGGACTCAAATCCCGTCAACGACTGGTATCTCATAGGGACTTTCACACTTTTGTCAATCATCTCATAGGGACTTTAACCTTTTCAACAATAAATCTCATCAATGACTCAAGATTTATAACAATTATTAGGAAGCAAGTGAATAGACAAATTGGTAGAGTTCATTTATAGAGACTCAAAAGACAATAAATTCTATCAACTCATCATCATGCCCTCATCACAATCAATAATCTCCACTCAAGGATCTAGACTCAATTCTCATGTTCAATATGCATGCTTTTCAAATTAGTCATATAGGGTTATGTAAATTCTCATGAAACTATTCAATTTTAGAAAACAAATAGTATGATGATTATCAACATAGAAAAACAAGTAATTTCAAATAAAATTTTATGAAAACCATCAAGGATTGATGTATGTAAACTCTTGAACCATTAACTCATCTATAACCTCTATGGGGCACATGAGAGAACAATCCCATGTTTTTAGTTTAGCCTTACATACCTGGGATGCAGCTATCAACTAAGCACGTCAAGGAACCCTTCTCGAATCTCTCAACACAAGCTCTTCTCTTCTCTCTTCAAGCCCTAGCCTTAGTAAAATATTTTGAATAGGACTTAGAATGGGGGTTTTAGACCCCTTTTTACGTCAAAACGACTTTATTAGATCGTGTATAGAGTTTGGGGGGGTGAGGAATTTACTAGAATGCACATCATACTGATTTAGGAATTTTTAACTTGAAAAAGACCCAGTCGCAACGCGGACTGGTCACGTACTCTGTATCTGCAGAAAAAGTTTTTTGAATTAGTATTCTCAATCTCGTCGAAAATTTTAAAAGGAATACAAGTGTGGTCCACGATGGGTGCATGACGTTCCCCTGTCGCGTACTAAAACTGTTTTCTGATTCAGATCGAAAAATTATCTTTTGATCGGGTCACTCTAAAAATTGACCGAGATCATTTTCCTACTCAATATTTTGTGGTGATCACGAATCTAGCCTTGAATTTTACATAAGAGCATCAGAAGATGTGTTACGCATCCCTCACTCTAGGGGTATTTTGGTATTTATGCCAGGTGTTACAGGTAGATCCTTAGTGGATGTTGAAAATGGGAGTTTAAAACTCAGGGTGAATGGTGAAGAGGTAAGTTTCACTATTGATAAAGCACAAAGAAATCCTGATGATTTAAATGTGAATGACATTGTTGATGTGGTAGATGAGGCTGTGCAAGACCTTGGGGAGTTAGCTAACTCAGGAGATGACTCAATGGGTGAAATTATATTGAATTATGTGGAGGAAGATGAGAATGATTGTGATGAAGTGGTGGCTACAATGATTGGGGCTGGAGGTCATTGAAGAAACCCAACCAAGCTTGACATAGACTTTAAAAACTAGGAAATGCAGCCAGCAAAACTATCTATTAAGGAGTTACCAAATCACTTGCAATATGCCTTTTTGGGGGACGATAAAACATTGTCGGTAATCGTCTTAACAAGGCTAAATGAAAACCAAATTAAGGCTCTTGTTAGGGTGCTCAATAAACATGTAAAGGCTATTGGCTGCGCAATCACCAAAAGCATGGGCATTTCTTTAGGGATTTGCACCCATAAGATCAAATTAGTTGAGGGATATAAGCTTAGTGTTGAGCATTAGTGCAACCTCAATCCTCTCTTTCAAAAGGTAGTAAAAAAGAAGATCATTAAGTGGTTGAATTCTGGAGTGATATACTCAATTGCAGACAACAATTGGGTAAGTCCAGTCCAGTGTGTGCCCAAGAAAGGAGGCATGATTGTGGCTCTAAACAAGAAAGGGAAATTAATATCAACACGACTAATCACTGGTGGAGAATTTGCATGGACTATGAAAAGCTAAATACATCAACAGAGAAAGATCATTTCCCACTACCATTCATTGACCAAATGATGGATAGACTAGCCAGAAGGGGGTTGTATTGTTTCCTTGATGCATATTTTGGGCATAATCAAATATCTATCACCCCCAAACATCAAGACAAAACCACCTTTACTTACCCTTACGGTAAATTCTCCTTCAAGAGAATGCCATTTGGGTTTTGTAATGCCCTTACCACATTTCAAAGATGTATGTTGTCTATTTTTGTCGACCTGGTCAGAAATTCAATGGAAGGGGAGATACTTTTGATCAATATTTAAGTCATTTGGAAAAGGTGCTGGAGAGGTGTGTTGAAACAAACTTGGTGCTCAACTGGAAGAAATGTCATTTTATGGTTAAAGAGGGAATTGTGTTAGGCCACAAGATTTCTAGGAAAGGACTACAAGTTGATCAAGCCAAAGTTGAAGTAATTGAAAAGCTTACTCCCCCAATTTTAGTCCTTGGAGTGTGAAGTTTCTTGGGGCATACTGGATTTTATAGAAGGTTCATAAAAGACTTTGTGAAAATTTCTAGTCCCATGTGCAAGTTGTTGGGGAAGAATCACAATATTTTTGACAGTGCATGCTTGTAGTCATTTGAAACTCTCAAAAAGGAATCGATTGAAGCACTAATTTCTCTGGATTGGTCTAAATCGTTCGAGTGGATGAGTGATGCAAGTGGTGTGGCCCTTTGGGCAGTGCTAAGTCAACGAGTTGGGAAATGTTTCCACCCAATTTATTATGCCAACAAGATCTTGAATACAACCTAGAAAAATTAAATAGTGACATAGTAGGAGTCGTTAGCTATAGTGTACATATTTGAAAAATTTCAAGTGTATCTCCTAGGAACAAGAGTTGTTGTCCACACCGATCATGCAACAATTCGCTATCTTATGGTGAAGATGGATGCTAAACCAAGGCTTATCTGTTAGGTATTGTTACTATAAGAATGTGATTTTAAGGTGCGAGATAGAAAGGGTTGCTAATATCAAGTGGTTGATCATCTGTCCAGACTTGAATTACCAATCTCTCAGGTTGAAGTGGAGGAAATTTTTGAAAATTTTCCTCATGAAGTGGTGATGAAATTAGCTATGGTGGCTACGCCTTGGTATGTTCATTTCAAAAATTACTTGGTTAGTGGAATCATACTAGACTTTGCAAAAACCCACCAGAGGAGAAAGTTCTTGCATGATGTGTAGAAATACTATTGGGATGAGCCTTATCTCTTTAAAGAGTGCTCGCATAACATGATACGAAGATGTGTTCTCGAGTCAGCAGTGGAGGCTATTTTAGAGGAATGTCATTCATCAGTGGTAAGAGGCAATCATGGATGAATTCAGACTGTATCTAAGGTATTAAAAAGTTGTTATTATTGGCCAACCTTGCATAAAGATGCTCACGAATTCACTAAGGCATGTCCAAAGTGCTAATTGCATAGAAATATCTCAAGAAGGCATAAATTACCATTGACCCCAGTTTTTTTTGAGGTGGAAGTATTCGATGTGTGGAGGGTGGATTTTATAGGGCTATTCACAAGCTCTTTTTGTAACAAACATATCCTCTTAGCTATCGATTGTGTCTCAAAGTAGGTGGAAGTTGTGGCCTACCAACCAATGATGGCAAGGGAGTACTACAATTCTTAAAGAGAAATATTCTTACTAACTTTGGTACTTATCGGGCGGGCCATCATTACAGACGAGGGATCTCATTTTTGCAACAGAATGTTTAGTGAATTGTTGAGTAAGTATGGGGTGAAGCATAGGGTAACGACCCCATATTATCCACAAGCAAACAAGCAGGTAGAAGTGTCAAACAGAGAGATCAAGATGATTCTTGCAAAAAGAGCGAATGGGAGTAAGAGGGATTGGGCGCTCAAGCTTGAAGACGCCTTATGGGCCTACCACACCACTTATAAGGCTCTTATTGGAATGTCCCTTTATCAACTTGTGTTTGAAAAAGCATGATACTTGCCTGTTGAATTAGAGCATCAAGCTTTATAGGCTCTCAAGAAATCGAATTTTATTCCTGATGAAGCTCTAGATGCTAGACTAATCCAACTCTATTTTCCATATGAGTTTAGGTTGAAAGATTATAAAAATTAGGCCCTTTATAAGGAAAGGATGAAAAAAATGACACGATCAGAAAATTTTGAAAAAGGAGTTTATTGATGGGGATCCCATGATGCTCTACAACTCTTGAATGCATTTGTTTCCCAGGAAAATCAGATCAAGGTTGTTAGGACCTTTAAGGGTAATAGAAGTACCTACTAATGGAGTGGTAGAATATGAAAACCACAAGGGTGAGAAACTTAAGACAAATGGACAGAGGCTCAACAAATATTATGGCAAACCATCGGATATTTGAGTGGTTCATATCATGAACGTTAGTGATGCTTAGTTGTATCGAGCATCGTCATGCCGTGATGTTAACTCAAGCGCTTCTTGGGAGGCAACCCAAGTGAGTAGTGGAATTAAAATATTGTGTTTTAATGGTTTTAGGTTTATGTTGAGAGAGGAAACAAGGAAAGAAAGGTGAGGTTGCATAGACAAATGGCAGACCACCTAATGACATCAACGACCTCGACTTGGACCACTTGTTAGGTTGAACATTGGCCCTAGAGTTGCTACTGAATTTGGCGATCTAAGGGCCTAGGCGACGTATCACTAAGTAAAAGGGTGAAAACCAATTAGCCTGCCTTTTGACTCATCATTAGGCTCCTTGGGTGCTGTTAAATTTGGCAATCTCCTAGAATCTTTGGTGTGTCACCGAATTGGAAAGGCGATCCCAAAATTGATCTCACTTTGGCACCTTTGAAGAGACCAAGAGTGCTTTAATATTTGGTGAACTTGGTGAAAAATAAAAAATTGGTATATCGCCTACTGAAGAAAGAGAGATAATTTTGACTGCTCTTTGAAATCAAGTTGTAGAGTGAGTCACTGCAGAATTTTGACAAAGCTATTGCTAATTTAGTGCATCATCGAAAATACATGATAAAACTTGGTTATTCCACTTTTTCATTTTGTGGGGTCAGCTTCAAGAGAAGGTAAATGGGGCGGTCTTATGTGAAAATGTTGGATGACCGAATATCCCCTCCAGTAATAAACAGTAACATGGAAGTCAAAGAATCTCACCCTCGTTTTTTGAAATGCTCATTAATTCTTCCTTCACTTTTCATCTCGTTTTTTGAAATGCTCATTAATTCTTCCTTCACTTTTCATCTCCCCCATTTTCCCTCTTCCCACACTCACTATCCACACTCACCACTTTTACACTATAGCTTTTGTTTTCTTTTCCTTTTGCTGAGATCAATGTGTCCAACTTCACCATCATCTTCTTCATTACCATTGTTAGTATGTGGAACTTCAGGTATGTTGCTTTGTTGTTAATAAACTTGGTGTTTTTGTAGAAATAGGATCGAGGGATTCAAAAAGTTATGCCATCTGAGTTTTAACTTATGCAAAATAGACGCTTTTGACTTATTGTGGTGAGGCCTATTTTTTTAATCTCTGGGTTGAAGTCTGAGTATCTCTAGTTGGAGATTGAGAAATTTGAACTTTCCCTTTGACAGATTAGGTGATGTCATTATTAAGGGCAAGTCGTCATTTCACCAATATCATGTTTAAGAAATAATTATTATTTCGGTGTTGGGCTATGTGATGAAAATCCTTTTTGGCTTGAGGAATGTGAGGTTTTGGCTGCCATTGTGCATTTGAAGTGGTCTATTTGGCCACTAAAACCTACTCGACAGTATGACGATTACATCTGTGCATCACCCTTGAACAAACCTTATTAAATGCTTGTTTTTGTGATATTTGGCGATGAGAAGTTTAGTCGCTGATATGATTTATCGATTTGTTGACTTCTCCAAAGCATTGCCTATTGTGCTAGCCCCTCCTCTGTTGATCTCTTCTATATTTTGCGAAGGACATTTTGACCACCTATCTTGTTTTGCGATTCATTGAGTTAGATGTGTGGGCTAAATGATCTCGAATACCCTAGGATATTTGTTGAAGACTGTCACCTGCTATTTGTCCACACGAATTTTCTAGTCTTGCTTAAGAAGTCAAATGCAACTGAAGTCTCATATAAAGAAGGGTGTGATGTGATTTGGGAAACAAATAGGCATCCTATACCCATAAATACTCGGCCCTTTGGGGCCTTTGAATGTATAAAGGAGCTTCACATCCTCAAAGGATCACCAAGGAACATAACCTCCAAGACCAACTCATGGAAAAACATCAGCCTTAACCAACCTTTTATGGTTAAGGGTAATTCTTTCAAAAACAAGTGTGAGGCTATGAAGGGTCCTTGCACAACAACAGCTGAGAAGGCTAGAGAGAAGACTTTGGCCGACCAGTTCAAGGCTAGGAAGGCATAGAACAAAGCAAGCAGGGAGAGAAATTTTGCTAGCATGCACGAAGCCACCTCTGCAGCAATCCCGGCAAATCCGGGGTAACCCGACATAGTTGAGCTCCCTTCATTCCCAACCTTATTGCATTATGAAATATATCAAGAGATTCTTTAACTCACTCATCCATGTTTTATTTTTTATTCTAATTGGCCTACATTGGGGACAATGTTTCTTTTGTAAAAGGGGATGAGTTGTGTTTCAATTTGATTCGTGTTGCCTATAGAATTTGGAGTTGGTAGTTCTAATGGTTGAGGTGTAATTAATTGTAAATAAATTTTAATTTCGGTTGTAAAGGAGTAGTATTTGTTTTGCTATTTTTACTTTTCTTTTTCTTTTTTAAATGAATAGCTAAATGATTGCAAATGATGTCGCTGAATTTTGGCAAACCCCGTGCATATATGACAATCCATTTTAATGTTAATATCGTATCTCTATTCCTTAGCAATCTAAGCATCGATGTTCTATATCATTGATCCGGATGGTGCCATGGACAAGGAGCATGTACTCCCTAATTAGTCTTTTCTTGGTAAATTAGTCCATGAATAGATTTGAGGAGTCTCGGGTTGACTATGTGAGCAACTGAACATAGATGAATAGATATGGGGAATCTTTAGTTGACTATGTGAGTAACTGAACTTGGATATATACGATGATAAAAAATTTGCAAGTGTGTTGCCATTGTTTGAATGCAAAGGCATTTTGCCAATGTGGGATTAGGAATTTTTTTTGAAATGCTTGTTTTGCAACATCTAGATTTTGCCTGGTTTGTTTTGAGGAGTATCTTGGTTAATTCCAGATTAGTAGAGTACCTTAGGCCTTCTTTGATTCCTCTAAGTCCATTTGACCATTGTGACATCCCTTGACAATGAAATGAATCCTTAGTGAAGCCCTTTTGAGCCTTGATCCTTACCTTGGCAATCTTGTAACCTGGAATCATGTTTGTGAAAGACAATTCCTTCTTGTTTCCTACCGATACATTAGTTAAAAGAAGGGGTGCCTCCCATGAAATAGTCAGAAAAAGAGGGACAAAAATGAAGAAAGAAAGCGAGGAGTCCTTGAAATGAATGAACAGAAAAATGAAAAACAAAATTGCTTGAAAATTGAGGACCCTCCAAAAATTGTGAAAAAGAGTGCAAAGAGGGGAGACATTTAGGATGATAAATCAGAAGCAAAACGATGTCAAAAAGATGAATAAAAAGGGGACCAAAAGAGCCTTTGAGTCTGAAAAGAACATATACTGTTTAAGGAGGGATGAGCCACTATTGACCATATGCTATCCTATACCACCTTGACCCTACGTTGCAATCCTAACAAAGTCCTTTTGGATCCTTGTCCTAAAGAAAGTCAAGTGAACTCTGATTAAGAATAAAGGCAAGCTAATGTGCTGAAGCTTATATGCTATTTCTCATTTGAGATAGTGAGAGTTGAATAGATTCTTTCAAAGTAATGTCATAATTTTGTATGTTCAGGATCTTCTTTGACGTGAGGGCAAATGGTGATGCCTTTAGACAGTGAGCAGAGCAATGTTTTGATTACTCTTTAGTCATCTCTTGAGGCTTCAAAGTCACATAAGTGGTTTGTAGAAATTCGAGAAGATATGAAAAAGGTGGAAATATATGTGTTGCTCCTTGCGGACTTGATTGCAAGCTCTGAAATTGGATGAATTGATGTTTGATTTTCTTGAGGGAAAGTAAAGGCTTAAGTTGAGGGCGTTGAGGAGTCCATATTTCATACTCATTTTGGGGGTAACTTGCAAAGAAACATTGCCCTTAGTGTGCAATTATTGCAAATTTCTAACAATTATGCATGCGTTATGTCAGGAAAAGAGATTAAATGTGCACAAATGGACAATACTTGGAAAATCTTAGAAAGGGAGCAAAAGTGCAAAAAGGCGAAAAGACAAGGTATCACCAACACTCTCAATGATCCGCCAAACACTCAGAGAGATTGCGTAATATTGCAGCAACCAAAGTTCCAGATCAAGTCAATAGTGTTGTTAGAATCAATATCGCTTAGCATGTTTAGCGCACCACCGAATTGCACAAGAGATTATATTGCAGCACCTAAAGCCCCAAATTACTAACAAGAAGGCGATATGACAGATACTTTGGAGAATCGCTGAATTGAATTGGCGGAGAGAAGAGTCATAGCCTAATGTCATAGAAGAGGAAGCCTTGTTAAGATATAGGGGAAAACGGTCAAGTGAACATTTGGCACATCACTGGAGTGTTCAGCGATGGCCGGCCTTGACTGCCGAATAGCTGCAACATAAACTTTCACATATTTGCATGGATACATAAGCAAATTAGAAAGGACATTGTACATATTATATCATATTATAACATATTCTTCTTCTTATTTTTCAGAGAGTAGTACATATTAGAGTACAAAAGGGGATAAGATTTTGAAGCTTTTGAGAAGCAAATTGGAGTAGATTGGATGGTGATAATCAACTAATTTGTATTCAATCTTGTTACCCATTACTGCAGCTACCATGTTTGGCATCAAATCTTTAATTTCAAGCATGTGTGGCTAGAAACCCCATGTTGGGGGTGTGCATTGATATGAGTTTCTGATTTATCTATTGGGTCCTTGATATTTTGACTTATTTGTAGTTGATTTGACTTAATTTATATCCATACCTATGTTTAATATTTAATTCCAAGGTTGCAAACTTGGGGTTTACTCTAGATCTCTGATTGTTTCCTTAACCGGAATGATTAGAGTGTGAAATGGATATAATGGTTGAGAACCTCTTGGGTTTCAATTGAAGTCCACAACCATGGATTCAATGGCAAAGGTATTAGGGGTTTTGCTGAGACTTCTTAGGCCAGGCATTTCCTCGGTGGTCCGTATATGATTTTGTAGTTGATTTATACGAAACACTCATGTATCATAGCTAAATATGGATTACAAGATACCTAGCCTATTCATTCACTACCAACTTATTTAGTCAAATATTTAGACGCAGTTGGTAGATAGATTCCCATATTTGTACATCTCTAATATCTTCCCTTATTTGTTGATTAAAATTTTAATTAGAATTTGTATACAATTCTTACTTTTGTATATTGCAACCCCCCAGATCCTACAATTACTTAGTTCAACGAGTTACTTATACCTTGAACAATGGTTCTCTGTGGGAGTTGACCGCAACCTCTCAGCTGGGTTATTCTGCTGATAACGACCACCCCTGTTTCCTTTGAGTTATCAGGTTGAGCAACATCAGCCTTACACACCTAGGGCTTAATTTTCCTTTTTCACCAAACTGGACCACATCCTCCATGCGTGACACTTTCTAATAGACCTAATCATTGATATTATACTCAAGGTCTCTTCTTCTAACATCAAAGTTTGACTTTCGGTGACTTTGAGCTATTTTCAACTTCTCCCTTATGAGTATCACTTTTCCCATAACATTCATGACTAAGTGAGGTCCTATCAAAGCCATTTCACCAACTTCAAACCACTCGACCAGTGAACTACATCATCCAACATATAAGGACTCAAGCGGTGCCATCTCAATACTTGAGTGAAATCTATTGTTGTGGGGAACTCAATAAGATGTATATAATAATCCTCATTTTCTTTGAATTCCAACACACAAGCCCTTAACATATCTTCAAATATTTGAATTGTCCTCTCGGCTTATCCATCGATTTGAGGATGGAAAGTAGTACTCAACTTTACCTTTGTGCCAACACCTTTCTAAAATGATTTCCAAAAGTGAGAGGTGAATTAAGCTCCATGATATGATATAATGGATTATGAAACCCATGTAATCTCACCAACACTCGGATGTACAACTTCGCATAGTCTTTGGCACTATAGGTTGTCTTGACCAGTATAATGTGAGCTGACTTTGTCATTCTATTAACTATCACCCAAATGGAGTCAAAATGCCTCTTAGTCTTAGGCAAACCAACTACAAAATCCATATTGATATCTTTCCACTTCCAAGTAAGGAATCTAATGTCTTGATCTACGCCACCAGACCTTTGATGTTCAACCTTAATTTGTTGACAATTGGGATATTCTCCACAAACCTTGCAATATCCTTCTTCATTCCATTCCACCAATAAACCTCCCTTAGGTCCCTATACATCTTAGTATAACTGGGATTAATAGAATATAATGAATTATGGGCCTCTTTCAAAATCAAGTTTCTCAACCCATACACATCTGGTATGCATAATCTATCTTGGAAATGGAGTACTATGTCTCCCCCACAACAACAACAACATACCCAGTGGAATCCGACAAGTGCGATCTGGGGAGGGTAGAATGTAATTTGACCTTACCACTACCTTATAGAAGTAGAGAGGTTGTTTCCTGGACTCCGTCTCCCCCTTGTAAGAAAATCTTCATTTTTCCTTCCTTTACCAACATTTTCAATTTAACCAAAGTGGGGTTAAGATCTTGTTTAGAATTAACATCTACAATCAGTGAACACTTGGAACCATTCAATACCATCATATATACCACTATTTTCGGCTTCACTCAATATCATCCCCAATCTAGCCAACATATGGACTTTCTTTGCCACTCTTTTTTTTAATCATCATCAAGGTGAGACACACTACAAATACACACCCTACTAAGTGCGTCAACGACCACATTAGCATTACCTTGATCATACTTCACACTCAAGTCATAATGTGTGAGAAATTCTAACCATCTCTGTTGCCTTAGGTGGAGGTCTCTTTGTGTGAACACATGTTAGAGACTTTTGTGATTGAAAACATTTGCATGAACC
This sequence comes from Solanum rostratum, assembly GCA_029948455.1. Classification (NCBI taxonomy): domain Eukaryota; kingdom Viridiplantae; phylum Streptophyta; class Magnoliopsida; order Solanales; family Solanaceae; genus Solanum; species Solanum rostratum. The sequence goes on from CM057052.1 coordinate 48,331,368, forward strand.
ATATAAAAGTAATGATGCTAAATTTTAAATGCAAATACATGGTTGCTAACTTAAGATCATTTGATAGGTAGTTCTTTTCACGTACCTTTAATTGCATTGAAGCATAGGCAATCACTTTTCCATATTGCATCAAAAAACAACCGAAGCCTATCCGTGAGGCATCATGATACACCATAAACCCTTTGGTACCCTCTGGCAAGGTCAAGAATGGAGCAGAAGTTAACTAATCCTTCAAGGTTTGGAGTTTTTTTCACACTAATTCGTCCATATGAACTTTACTTTCTTTTGAGTCAACCTTGTCAATAGGGAGAAAATGTAGGAGAACCCTTCAACAAACCTCCTATAGTATCCTGCTAGACTCAGGAAAATACTAATATTTGAAGGAGTCATTGATCTGGACGAATTACTCATCACTTTTGTCTTCTTAGGATCAACGTTAATGCCTTCATCGGACACCACATTCTCAAGAAACACCACCTCTTCCAACCAAAACTTACATTAGTTAAATTTTCTATACAATTGCTTCTCCCTCAATATTTATGGCACAATTCTCAAATGATACATGTGCTCTTCCTTACTCTGAGAATACACCAAAATGTCATTTGTGGAGACAACCACAAATGTATCAAGGTAGGTTTTGAACACTCTATTCATTAAGTCCATAAATATTATCGACGTACTAGTCAAACCAAAAGATATCATCAAAAATACAAGATGGACATACCTTATCCAGAAAGCCATCTTGGGAATGTCACACTCCCTCACCTTCAATTGATGATAATCAAATTAGAGATTAACTTCAGTGAAGTGTCCATCCCCTTGCAATTAGCCAAAGAAGTCATCTTTTCTCGGAATGGGATACTCGAACCAACATTATGAAAGTGATCAAAAATCTGCATGAGACACCCCTTCTTCTTTGAGAATTGGAGGGACTTGGTCCTCTCACATCCATTGGTGGATGAACTCATCTTGGCAACATGATCTAGAAAATTGCAAAGAATAATTTGTTAGATGGGGAAAGTCTTAGGGAAAACTATAAGGCATGACATGATTCATGAAATAAGGGAATGTTTCTTAAATGCCTTATAGTCTCTCATTCATAATTGTGGCACACTTCATGACCATGAACAATAATCTATTCAACGCAGTATGTAAGCCTCCAAGGATCATTCCAAAATCTCATTCACTAGTACCAAGTTTGTCATAACCTTATTCTAGGGCCCAGTCGTAGCACAGTGATGAGGAACCTGAAGGCACCTTACACAAGCCTCATATCATTCATCAAGCATTCATAGGTAGTGAACATAAATTAAAGTGGAATTTAAATAGGGAAACAAGGCTAAGAAATATCAAGTCATAAAAATAAGAATCAAAACATAAGACTTCATACATTTGTCAAAGAAGAAGGGGTGTCTCATGGGGGTACCACAAAATAAAAAGGCCGAGCTTGTGGCCTATCAACTTAAAGTCGTCGCAAAAGTATGGTTTGACCAATAAGTAGATGAGAGGGTAGATGAAGCAGGACCAATGGCTTGGAAAGCGTTTAGGGTTGATTTCCTAAATCGGTTCTTTCCGTTGGAGTTGAGGTAGCCAAAATCCAAGAGTTTATCAATCTCACATAAAAATCTTTCAATTGATTACATGAATTTAGTCTACTTTAAATATGAATTTTTATTATTTGATTTACTTAAATCCAATTGATGTGTAGGCTATATTTTACTTATGATCTCAATTCACTTTGAACATTATTATGATGATTTACATTGGGTTATTGAATTATGAACATACATGTCCACTTTAAAGTTAATTTACGCATGGGAGATCTACACTATGATTTACATATGGATATAATTATGAACTACCTCAATTTAATTTTATAAAGCTAATTTTAAACTTGAATCTATGTTGCGCATGCTAATATCACATATATGAAAACGATGAAGTGGGTTAAGCCCAATTATGTTTTATGAAACCATTATGATATGATTTTGGTAAGGCATTGGTTATGACAAGAATGTGATCACATGTATGTCTATGATTATGGATCTTGACCATTATGTGTGCTTGCACCATTCCGTATATGTAGATGAACTATTCTTTGCATGAGCATTATGACTATGACTTATGATTTGACATTTGAGCCTACATGTGCATTGAATGAAGTTGCAATGAATATGGTATCTCTTGGAAACATGTATATGTGTAAGTATTCAAGTGAGATATTAATGACTTAGCACCGATGAATTGGGGGTGTCAGGATTATCCCCAAGGATCTTTTCCCTTTCCTCGAACTATGTGCCAACATAGAAACGTTTTCCATTACCGAAAAAACTGGGTTGTAAGGAATGTTTATTCGTTTATTATGTTTATGATATCATATGATTATTAAAAATCCTTGTTGACACCCAATTTTGACCGATCCATAATATATTTTTACACATTTGATTAAACAGGTATGTAAAAAAAAACGAGTCTAGTTTCAATCTATTCAACAATTACGCATTTAATATTTTACTTCGGAAATGTGTTTTTTATATTATCTTTTTTTGCTCTATTTGTTATTATTTACTCTTTATATAGAAAAAATAAAATTTGAAAAATCATTATTCTAGTGAATAATAGTGGTAGTAATATTAAAATTTTTTATTATTCATATTATTATTGTTACCATTTTCGCTATTGTTTTTGTACTATTTTTTAATGACATCTTTTAAACCGTTTTAATAATTTTGACGCGTTTAGTATTTTTACATAATAATTTTGGCATGTATTAGGTATTTTTGTCACATAAGGATTACTAGTCAAATTGTTATATATTTTTAAGTGTATATTATATCTCATATTTAAGTTTTATCCTAATTTGTTCAATTTGTAGCCTTTCAAATAAATTCATTTTAATTGTAACCAATTTATTTACATTTATTTCAATTCTAGTCAATCTTCTCCACAATTCATTTCAATTTTAACCTATTCTTGTCAATTTTAGCCATATCAAGTCAAATTGGGTTTTTTATTTTAATTATTCAATCTATTAATTGTGTGATTTAATCCTAGTCGTTCATCATATTTTGATCCAACGATCGAGATTAAATCTCACCACTTTTTCTATTTTTATTCCCAACCCCCCAAACCCTAATTTGATTTTCATTTTTTCCCTGTTTCTTTCCCCTTCAAGCCGCCTCTCCCATTTTTCTCTCTCTCTTTTGTTTTATCCTCTACAAGCTGCCATGGCAGCCCCTCCTTCCCGCTACCCCATTTTCACCCCTCATCTGCCTCCTCACTGCCGCCCCACCTTGCACCACCTGCGGCGACCCCGCGTCGCCTCTTCCTCCGCCTCCCTTCTTCCCCTTCGTGTCCAACAACCACCAAACAACACCATGCATTAGCATCCCCTTTACCCCTCCCAAACCAGCAGCAAAATGCAACCAAAATGCCACCCCAACCAGCAGCAAAACGCCACCAAAAGGGGCACCAAACCAGCAGAAAAACGCGATCAAAAGGGGCACCAAACTAGCACCAAAACGCTACCAAAAGAGACACCAAATCAGCAGCAAAACGTCACCACAACCAGCCCGAAAACCCACCTGAAAATGCAGCAAAACAGCCCCAAAATGATCCCATTTCATCTTTATTTTTCGACCCCATTTCCCCACTTTTAACCCGCTATATTTCAGCCCCCAAGACAGCCCTTTAACGCACCATTTCGACACCCAAATATCACCAAAAAAACACCACGAAAACAACACCAAAACCATCATACAACCACTAAACTCGATGAAGGATGACAGCGGCAACGACAAGGCTACCAAGGGGCCATAAAATTTACAATGGGGCAGAATCTTGTTCAATTTCTTAACATATTATTGTTTATTTGTTTTTTTAAAAAGTTTAGCTATGTGAATCATATGGGTTTGTTTCTTTTTCTTCATATCATCATATCTTGCATACTCTTCTTTGACATTTGGTAATGAAAAGGATGACTATTTGCTGGCTTACAGCTTGTTTGGATGGTGGTTTGTCATGGTTTCATAATGTATGGTACTGTATGGTATGGTATGGTATCGTACAGTACAATACCATACAATGTTTGGATAGACGGTATGGGTTGCTACTGTTTAATGATGATTTGTTGTTTGATTTGGCTGTATGGTATTGTATCGTAACTTATAAATTTACAAAAATGTCCTTAATTAGTATAAATATTAAATTTATCAATATTTTTTTAAAAAAAATAAATACAAAGAAAAATACAAGCTAATATATCTCTAAACTATACAAACAACGTAAGAAAATAAAAAAAGTGAGAACTTTAAAAAAAAACTCAAAAAATAGATTAAAACGTGAAAGAAAAAACGGGAGGCGAAAAAAAAGTTTCAAAAGTTGATGCGGAGAAAAATAAGTAATACAAAAACAATATATATATTAGGGTAAAGTTTAATAAAGAATAAAGGATAAATTAGAACTATTTAGATTTAAATAAGGGTATAATTGGAAAAAAAATAAGGAAACCATAGGATACCACCAAATTGGTGGTTTCAAAAAGTAAGGGTTTCCATGGTTACAGAACCATGAAACTAAACCATACCATACCATATAATTAATAAAACAATCAAAACAAACATCGTTCTCTTAGTAACCATACCATACCATACCATGAAAAACCACCATCCAAACAAGCTCTTAATGTATTATTAGGACATCTGTTAGTTTGAAAATTAGCTTAAAATTGCATGTTAATTTATTTTTAATCTTCTTTCTTTTTTTTAAAAAAAACGAAAACTTTTGTTTTGTCCATCTAGTGAGTGACTGAGAATATGATTTTTGCTTCTAATTGATTTTATTACCTTATCAGAAATATGATATCCTGGTACTCTTCTTCTTATGAAAATTTAAGATTGATTATGGATTCCGCTCGTTTTTTTTTTGGTAATTTTTTAATTGAAATTTACTGCTTTCATCCTTAATTAATTATTCTTAATTTACTGGTATGGAAAAAATGATTACAATCATTTTAGTTTGTTAAAAAATAATCTAAGGGATATTGTGATTTTCTGATTTTGCTCCCTAAATTATGGTAATTAGGGATTAATAATTTATTTCCTGCCTTTTTTTGTTTACTGATTCTGCATTTTGATCACTATAAAAGGATCTCATATTCTTCACACAAAGACAATTGTTTTTCTACATGAAATACCTAGACACTCCTCATACTCTCGACACCCACGAAATCACGAAAAAAAAAGAGTTTATACTTCACAGTGCGCGACTTTTTTTTATCTGTTGGCTCCCTTTCGAAAAAAAAAGTAAAAGAGGAGAAGGCTAGTGATCTTGAGTCCTTGGCTATGATTCTTTTTTCTTCTTTATTCAGATTTCGCTACTTCTCTTCTCGACTGGTGAGGTTCTGTTAATCATTTTTTTTATTTTGTGTCTGTGACGCTTTCTCTGTCTGTTTAGCAGGTTACGATGTTTAAATGAGGATGTGAAGAGTCGCCATGGGTGGGATGGAGGAAGCTTAAAGATTTTCTTTTATTCATTTTTTTGATGTTGTATTCTAATGTTTCCGCAGAACTTGTAATAATAATAGTGAAAATGGGGAATACCTAGCGGGGTGGGGGAATTACATGCTACTTGTTTTTTTTTTCTTTCTTCCTCTTTCTTATGACATGTGATTCGTAGTGTAAATCTTAACAGGAAGAACCATAGTTATTAAACCTTTAAAAAAAAAAAAAAATAAATAAAATAAAATTTTTTAACATGTTAATCTTTCATGAATATTCTCTTAGTTATTAAAATCGGCATAAAATTAGTAGCGCAATTTTAATATGAGTTCCTTCTTTTTAAACAATTTTTAGACTATTTTTAACAAATCAAAATCTTTCAATTTACCTTTTTTTTCATATAGTAACTATGTCAAGCTAACTATTAGGTGGTCTAATAAGCTTTAATATGTTATGACTATTTTAAGTATTTTAATGATATTTAATCGTATAGAAATCATGCCTATAAGATTTCATACATATTCATATGTCTCATACTTATAAAATGTTAACCAAGTTTTTAACATATTGCATTTGTTTTTTTTTATTAAAAAAAATTGTATAAAAGTTTTGAAATAAAATTATCAAGTCTTAAAAAATTAATTCATGATTAAAAATTACGTCCGTAAGGTTTTTTTCTTTTAATATTTTTTGCATGTTACATGATATAAAAAATTTGTTTTTCTTAAAGTTTTTTTTAGCATGTCATACCATTTTTATTAAAAGAATATATATAAATATATATATATATATATATATATATATATATATATATATTTCCAATATATCTCACCTATCAATTAGAGTTCTACTGTATTTGACAATCTCTTTAAAATATTATTCTTCTATAATAAATATTTTCTCAAACTAGTAGTCAAAGATTTTTTTCTAAGTTACTAATAGTGTATTTTTCCTTTTATGTTGATGCATACACTTATCATGTCAAACATCTTGCATTTTTTATTTGTTTTTGTGTTTAGAGGCATACGTGAGATTTCATGTGCTAATTGTTGTCCTATCTGTTTTTTTGTCGCGCGAGCCTAACTAGGAAATCTATATTCCCTTTAAGTCTAAAACCACCTAAAATAGAAGTCCAATGCCTCTTGGACATTAGGAGGGACGTAAGGCATTTTAGGAAACGTTAGATTTTTCAATTATTTTTAGTCCGCTTTTAAGTTAATTAATAAATCAACTTAGGAGGGGTAGGGGTAAGTAGGACCCTCGGAAAGGATGATTAAACTCGTGCGTAATAGGACAAACTTTGGTTTTGTCCTTAGGCTTTAATAAGCCAAGTGAAGCTAAACTCCGAAATAAAAGTTGTGTAACTAATCCGAGCAAATAATTAAATCACTTGGTATCATTTTAATTTTTTCGTTGTTCATTTATTGTTTAATTAATTTATTTATTTAATTTTTATCACTTAGATTTACTTAGGGTAATTTTTAAAAAACAGAGACCTTATTTGCGACCCCCACATAATACGAGACACGGGCGGGACCCGCATTTGCGGACCTTGAAGGGTGTTTAACACCTTCCCTTCGAGATAATTTGAGCCTTTATCCTATCTCTGGTTAACTTTAACCCTTAGGCTAGAATGGTTTCCTAATGCGCCTTAATTCATTAGGTGGCGACTCTTCAAACGTTTAAATCCCAAAAGAGTCGTTGCCACGACATCGTTCATGTTCTTGTTTCTTCGCGAGGAAAAGTGGGGCGCGACAATCCTACTGAAAATCGGGTCGCGAGGAAGGTGACCATCCACTAAAAAGTGTGCTTGTAAGGTGTGATGTAGATTTCCTTTGGCAAGTAATGTTCTCCCTACCGGTGGGAGGTTCCAATAAGTCTAATTCATGTAATACCTCGCATGAGTTTGATTTGTCAGTTATAGTCCATCCCCAATACATATATGAGCATTGTTTCATATTATGCATCATATATTTCATGTCATCTTGTATATGTATTCCCATTGAATATATAATTCTTTCTATATTATGTGTCTTAGTCATCTAACATTGAAATGCAGATTTGGAAACTCATATGCATTGCATGCCCGCATACTTAGTACATTCAAATGTACTAACGTGTACTCTATGCCTACATAATTTTACCATGTAGGGGCCGAGCACTTTGATTATCAACAGGTTGACGAATAGTCCAATTTCGGAGTATACTATGGTGAGTCCCGTCTTTCCAGGACGAGCCAACTACCTTTCTTTATGCTATGTCAAGACGCTCTTTCTTATTAAGGGTGAGCCTGGGACTTATCCTAGCCCCGGTTACTTGACTAGAGGCATTTGTTAGACCTTGTGTAGACTCTTCTGAAACCCGTTTATTGTAACTAGTATTTTGCATACGTATTAATGGAATTCATGAGAAACCCCTATTTAGCTATGTGTATGTTTGTGTCTAAATGTGGAAAGTCTGTAGCCCCGTATTGCCCCCACATCGTGAATCCTGTTTCCTCGTCCCTTAGCATTATGTGTTATTAATTAAATGTTATTCCTGAACTGATGATGTGGATTTAGATACAGGTTCCCATTTGCCGTGTCACATCTACGCCCTAACCCCGAGTCATGACAAAAGATGGTATCATAGCCCTAGGTTTCTAAATGATCTTCAGAGTCCAACATTTGAGTAGAGTCCTATTCATGGGTGTGAAGTGCACCATACCTATGAGTAGGAGGCTACGAAGACGTTTTAGGAGTTGCCTCACTTCTTTATGTCTTATATCATGCTATGACTAGTATGTGTAGTTCCCTTATCTTGAGGTGTCGTTGATCCATTTTAGAAGATGCCTCGACGAAGACCCCCTCTACCTAGACCGGCTCCAGCCGATGAGGATTAGGCTCCCCACGAGCCTATGGAGGAACCCATCTCAAACGGTGAGTTCCGCACAACCTTCGCCATGCTTGCTCAGGTGGTAACTTCTCAAATAAGGTAGGCTAACTTTCCACAGGATCCTATGCCTACTTCTAGGGTAAGGGATTTACCCCAGATGAATTTTCCAAAATTTCATGGGTCAAAAGGCAATGAGGATGGCCAAGAGTTCATTCATGAGCTTACCAAAATACTGAACATCATGAGTCACTTCTGAAGATAGGGCTGAATTGGCTGCCTATCAGTTGAAAGATGTGGCACAGGTGTGGTATACTCAATGGTCATTGGAGAGAGTTTGCAGCGACGATGTCAATTGGGAGGAGTTCAGGTTTGCCTTCGTTGATCATTTCTTTTCACTTGAGCTTAGAGAGGCCAGAATAATTAAGTTTATCAATCTCAAGCAAGGATGTATGAGTGTGAGGGACTAAACCCTTAAGTTCACGAAGCTTTCCAAGTATGTTCCGTCATTGGTGACTGACCCCAATGCAAGGATGCATAAGTTTGTTTTGGGTATCTCTGATTTACTTGTGAAAGAATGTCCTACTGCTATGCTTATATGGGATATGGATATTGCTAGGCTCATGGTGTATGCAGAACAGATCTAAGGGGAAAACACAAGGAGAAAAGGGTGCACAAATCTAAGAGGACCCATTTTGATGGTGGATTCTCTAGCTCTAGGAGTGGTGGTTTCGGTCACTTCCAACAAGGCCAAGGTTCTAGTACTCAAGCTGCTAATGATTGGGTACCTCCTCCCAAGGAGCCAGTTGGTGTCGGTCAAGGGTACTCCGTGTGTGACAAGTGTGGGAGGCCCCACCTAGGGGTATGTTGGCGGGAGTTAGGTGTTTGCTTCGGGTGTTGTTGTAAAAATCATAAGGTTTCTGATTATCGTAGGAATGCCCATAGAGGCCAAGGTCAAGTGGCCTAAGGTGGGAGAGGTCAACAAAGAGCTCCCCAAGGTGTTGCCCCGAAGAACAATCGTTCTATGCGCTCCATGCCCGCTAGGATGTCGAGGAAGCTCCGATTGTTGTGACCGATATGTTAAAAGTCTTTGATTTTGATGCTTATGTTTTGCTTGATCCGGGTGCAAATTTGTCTTTTGTGACTCCTCTGTTGGCTATTAAATTTGGTTTGAGTCCCAATGTTTTGAGGGACCCTTTCTCAGTTTATACTCCCATGGGTGAATCTATTGTTGCACATAGAGTCTTTCATGGTTGCCCTGTTTCTGTGTTGCACAAAAGTTTTTCATGTGACCTTGTAGAACTTGAGATATTTGACTTTGACGTGATTCTTGGGATGGATTGGTTTCATGCATCATATGCATCTATAGATTGTGGAACCTAGAAGGTCAAGTTCCAACCTCCCGGCGAGCCCGTTCTTGAATGAAAGGGTAGTGACTCCTCTATTAAAGGTCGGTTTATTTCCTACCTCAAGGCGCGGAGAATGATTTCTAAGGGGTGCATTTATCTGTGAGGGTTAAGTATATGGAGTATGAAGTGCTTACTCTAGAGTCGGTCCCTATGGTGAATGAGTTTTGAGATGTGTTCCCCGAGGACTTGCCGGTCATCCCTCCTGAAAGAGAGGTAGACTTTGGCATAAATCTTCTTCCGAATACTCAAGCCATCTATATTCCTCCTTATCATATGGTGTTGACAGAGTTGATGGAAATAAAAGAGAAATTAAAGGACTCTTGGAGAAGGGTTTCTTTCAGCCTAGTATATCACCGTGGGGTGATCAACTATTGTTTGTAATAAAGAAGGATGGAACCCTTCGAATGTAAATTGATTACAGGCAACTAAATAAGGTGACCGTTAAGAATAAGTACCCGTTGCCCAGGATTAATGACTTGTTTGACCAGCTTCAAGGGGCTACTCATTTCTCAAAGATTGATATTTGTTCCGGGTATCATCAGTTCAAGGTTAGGGAGTGTGACGTTCCCAAAACAACTTTTCGGACGAGGTATGGGCACTTTGAGTTTGTTGTGATGTCATTTAGCCTAACCAATGCTCTGGCCATATTTATGGATCTAATGAACCGGGTGTTTAAACCATTCCTTGACAGTTTTGTTGTAGTCCTCGTTGACGATATCCTCATTTGCTCCCGAAGTAAGTAGGAGCATGGGGATCACTTAAGGATGGTCCTCCAAACTTTGATAGAGAAGATGTTGTATGCCAAGTTTAGAAAATGTGAATCTTAGTTGGGCAAAGTGGCTTTCCTTGGTCATGTAGTGTCCAGAAGTCCGAGGCCATGAAAATTGGCCGAGACCGTGGACTCCTTCGAATATCTGCAGTTTCCTTGGGTTGGCCGGGTATTACAGAAGGTTTGTTTAAGGGTTCTCGACTATAGCATCTCCACTGACTAAGTTGACCAAGAAGGAGGGTAAGTTCGTGTGGTCGGACGAATGTGAGCGATGTTTTTAGACTTTAAAGGATTGACTTACATCCGCTCCCATCTTGACTTTACCAAATGGTTTGTAGGGGTTCGTGGTGTATTGTGATGTCTCGCGGATTGGATTGGGCTGTGTGCTTATGCAACATAGTAAGGTAATAGTGTATGCATCAAGGCAGTTGAAGGTGTATGAACATAATTACCCAACGCACGACCTTGAATTGGCAGCGGTGGTTTATGCTTTAAAGATTTGGCGACATTACTTGTGTGGGGTTCATGTTGATGTGTTCACCGATCACAAGAGTTTGTAATATGTATTCACTTAGAGAGATCTCAATTTAAGGCAAAGGAGGTGGTTGGAGCTCCTAAAAGATTACGATATGAGTGTTCTGTATCATCCTGGCAAGGCTAATATTGTTGCCGATGCTCTCAACAGGTTTCCTATGGGAAGTGTGGCGTATGTTCGGGAAGAAAGGAAGGAGTTGGCAAAAGATGTTCACTGGTCAGCTAGGTTGGGTGTCAGGTTGGCTGATTCGAGCGATGGTAGTATTCATGTTCAAAGCGCGGCAGAATCTTTCGTGGTGACTGATGTAAAGACCAAGCAAGATTTAGTCCCATCGTTGTTGGAATTGAAGAAGTTAGTTGCTGGAAACGAGATCGAGGTGTTCTTCCAAGGGGGAGATGGTGTACTCTGGTACCAAAACTGGATTTTTGTTCCGGATGTGGATGATCTTAGGAGGGTGATTATGAGTGAGGCTCACAACACTCATTATTCTGTTCATCCTGGGTCTACCAAAATGTATCGGTATTTGAAAGAAGTTTATTGATTGCATGGTATGAAGAAAGACATCGCTAAGTTCGTATTCGAATGCCCGAGTTATCTACAGGTGATGGTAGAGCACCAAAGGCCTGGTGGCTTCGTCCAATACATTGAGATTCCTACATGGAAATGGAAAGATGTGAACATAGATTTTATGGTTGGTTTGCCTCGGGCTCGAAGGCAATTTGATTCCATTTGGGTTGTCGTGAATCGGATGACGAAGTTGGCTCATTTCCTACCGGTCAAGACTACTTTTAGCACTGAGGGTTACGCAAGGTTGTATATCTAAGAGTTGGTGAGGTTGCATAGTATGCCTAGGTCCATTATATCGGATCATGGTACCCAATTCACTTCACACTTTTGGAGGTCTTTTCAAAAGGGGCTTGGGACTAAGATTAAGTTGAGCACCACTTTTCATCCTCAAACCGATGGCCAAGTGGAGATGACTATTCAAACCTTGGAGGACATGTTGAGGGCTTGTGTATTGGAGTTTAAGAGAAATTGGGATGATCATCTCCCACTCATTGAGTTTGCTTATAATAATAGATTCTATGCTAGCATTAGTATGGCGCCATTTGAGGCTTTATATGGGAGAAGGTGTAGGTCACCGGTGGGGTGGTTTGACTTAGGAGAGATGGCACTAGTTGGTTTGGATTTGGTAATGGAGGCCATGGATAAGGTGAAGGTGATTAGGAAGAGGTTGAAAATGGCCCAAAGTCGTCAAAAATCTTATTCGGATGTTAGGGGAAGGGATCTTGAGTTTTGTGTCAGTGATTGGGTATATGTGAAGGTTTCGCCTATGAAGGGTGTGATGCATTTTGGTAAGAAGGGCAAGCTAAGCCCTCGGTATATTGGCCCTTATGAGATTGCTGAGCGAATTGGAGGTGTGGCTTATAAGTTGGAGTTGCCTCCGAATTTGAGTTCTATTCACCTGGTCTTCCATGTGTCTATGTTGAGGAAGCTAGTTGGTGATCCTAGCACCATTATGCCTTTGGAAGGAATTGAGGTTGAAGAAAACTTGTCTTATGAGGAAATTCTGGTGTAAATCTTGGATAGGCAAGTAAAGCGGCTTCGTAACAAGGATATGGCTTCGATGAAGGTTCTTTGGAGAAATCAACATGTGGAGAGTGCTACTTGGGAGGTGGAGCTAGATATGGTAAAGCGTTACCCTCATCTTTTCCAATCTACTCAGTCCTAAGGTATTAGGGTTCTTCCTTATCTAATGGTGCCATTTCTTTCCCTCTTGAGTCTCATGACATGACATGCATACATGTGCATGAAAAAGGATTTTTATAATGTTTTGAGTGACTTAGATACGATTTTGATGTGAGCTAAAGGTTTTGAATAATGATTTTGGTATGACTTTGGATAATGAACAATGCATTGTATATTATGTTGGGTGTTTCATGCTCTAAGTCAAACCATTCAAGCCTTGTTCTTGCACATTAAGGGACAAAGATTCCCAAGGGGGAGATGATGTAAGGACCAAGATTTTTTGAGTGTGTTTCCCAAATGACTTGGAATTGTCCAAAGTGAACTGCCAGGCATCACTCCACGGAGGGCCTACACGGGCCGTGTGATGCCACATGGACTGTGTGGCCTCCCGTGAAGGGACACTTGGCCCAGTTCATGGTTGGGACGACTTGAGACAGAAGGAAATTTTGGCCAAGTTAGGGCACACGTCCACTCACATGGTCCGTGTGATGTGTCACGGACCGTGTGGTTCTCCATATGACTCACTATGTAAAATCATTCTAAGTATGGAAGCACCATCTCATAACTTTATCGTGCAAAAATTATTTCAAGCACCGTTACACGGTCGGTACCATGGCCTGTATAGAGTCACACGGATCGTGTAGCCGTCCGTGAGGTACCACTTAGCTCCGTGAGATTTTCCTCTGCGAAATTCTAAGTATGGGACCACGGCCACTGTTCACAATTCATGTGACGTTTCAAGGACCATGTAGACCTAACGGTTCCAAATCTAGTCTGTTTCATTAATGGCGTTTATATAATTTCTGTTTATTTTAATCATGAATTATGACCTTTTACCTATCCTAAACCCCTAATTCAGCTTATATCCCCTCCCCTCTCAAATCAATCTCCTAAAACATTCTACCCCTCATAAGATCACCTCCCTATTCCTCTCTACACCCCTCTCTCAAGGATCAAAACTAGGGTTCTATTGGTGTCCAATTCAAGCCTAATTAGTCCCTCAAATTCAGCTTCTTAATCAAGGTATGTGGGATTGATCCTTGGTCCTTTCAACCAACGAGACTCAAAAATCTTTCAATTGATTACATGAATTTAGTCTACTTTAAATATGAATGTTTACTACTAAATTTACTTAAATCCAATTGATGTGTGGGCTGTATTTTACTTATGATCTCAATTCACTTTGAACATTATTATGATGATTCACATTAGGTTATAAAATTATGAACATGCATGTCCCCTTTAAAGTTGATTTATGCATGAGTGATCTAGACTATGATTTACATGTGGATTTAATTATCGACTTCCTCAATTTCATTTTATACAGTTGATTTTAAACATGAATCTGTGTTGCCCATGCTAATCCCACATCATGCATTGCATTTGCATTCATGCATATTGGCTTATATGAAAACTATGAAGTAGGTTAAGCCCAATTATGTCTTATGAAACAATTATAATATGATTTTGGTAAGGCATTGGTTATGTCAAAAATATGATCACATGTAAGTCTATGATTATAGCTCTTGAGCATTATGGGTGCATGAACCATTCCGTATATGTAGATGAGTTATTCCTTGCATGAGCATTATGACTATGATTTATGATTTGGCATTTGAACCTAAATGTGCATTGAACGGATTTGCAATGAATATAGTATTTCCTAAAAGCACGTATATGTATAAGTATTCAAGTGGGATGTTGATGACTTAGCACCGAAAGATTGGGGGCATAAGGGCTATCCCCAAGGGCCCTTACCCTTTCCTTGAACTATGTGCCAACATATGAACGTTTGCTATTATCGAAAAGACCAGGTCACAAGGAATAGTTATTCGGTTATTAGGTTTATGATATGATATAATTATGAAAAATCCTTCTGAAAAGCGGGTTGTAAAGAAGGTGACCATCCACTGAAAAGCATGGTCGTAAGGTGTGATGTAGATCACCGTTGGCAATTAATCTTCTCCCTATCGGTGGGAGGTCCCAATCAGTCTAATTTATGTAATAGCTCGCATGAGTTTGATTTGTCGGTTATAGTCCATCCCCAATATATATATGAGCATTGTTGCATTTCATACATCATAAATTTCATGGCATCTTGCATATGTATTCCCATTTAACATATGATTCTTTCTATGTTATGTGCCTTTGTCATCTAACATTGAAATGCAGGTTTGGTAAGTCATATGCATTGCATGCCCGCATACTTAGTATATTCAAACGTAATAAAGCATACTCTATGCCTACATAATTTTACCATGTAGGCGCCAAGCACTTTGATTATCAATACGTTGACGAATAGTCTGATTTCAGAGTATATTGTGGTGAATCCCGTCTTGCCAGGACGAGCCAACTTCCTTTCTTTATGCTATGTCAAGACACTCTTTCTTATTGAGAGTGAGCCCGAAAGTTGTCTTGGCCCCCGTTCTTTAACCAAAGGCTTTTGTTTGACCTTATGTAGACTCTTCTGAAATCCATTTGTTTTAACTAGTATTTTGCTTACGTATTGATAGAATGATTCATGAGAAACCCCTATTTGGCTATGTGTATGTTTGTGTGTAAATGTAGGAAGTCTCTAGCCCCGTATTGCCCCCATAGTGTGAGTCCTGTTTCCCCATCCCTTAACATTATGTGTTATTAATTTAATGCTATTCCTAAAACGATAATGTTGATTTAGATACTTGAGGCTTGTTAGGGACTCTCGGGATCCCATTTGCCATGTCACATCTAGGCCCTAACCCCGGGTCGTGACAACCTCTCGTGATTCCCTCTCACTTAGGAAATATTTAGTTTTCAGGCCTCTAACCATGAGACCAAACCATGAATTGTAGAATGAACTAAAACTCATCATGTTTGCTCATAGTTCGATCTTCAGAAACCTATTTTTTATCAACCCAAGCCCTCAGTCCACAAAAATACAGTATCGTCATCCCTTCCATTTATGGATTGTAAACACCCTTCGTACATCTCCCTTGCACTTGGTCAGTTTTCCATTTCCACAGATCCTATCCACAAGCCCTATTTACGACTTGTGGTTTGAACCATAAGCTATAATAAGGCTTATACTTTTGAGTTGCAACATTTTCACTTCCACTTCTTCTTCACTTTCTAGCTTCCTAACTTACGGGTCCTTTTAATATCCCTCCTTGGGAATATTCATCCCTAAATGTTCTAAACGTAGGCTTCAAGGAGTTAAAGAAGTAGCTAATAACTCAGCATGAATGCAAAAATACAATTTCTAACATCTTTCCATAAAATTTTCAAACTCATGTTTCATATATCAATCCAAAATAGTCCCAAGAACATGCAAACATACATAAATGAAATGAAAACTGAAATGCAAGAATTTTGAGATCTTCAGGTAAGAAGAACTTAGTACCTTAGGCTTGAATAAAGTGGAGAAGATAGTAATATCTCTTCATTATGTCTGCTTCCGCTTCCCATGTTGCACCTTCAACTTTTTGATTTCTCCAAAGTACTTTAATGGATGCAACCTCCTTATTTCTTAACTTCTTCACTTGCCAGTCTAGGATTTCAATCAGAACCTCTTCATAAGCCAAATTCACTTCAATGCACACATCTTCCAATAGGACTTTGGAATTTGTATTCCCTGTGAACTTTCTCAACATAGTTACATGGAACACCGGTGAATTATATTCATATCCATTAACAACTCCAATGCATAAGCCACCTTGCCACCTTTCTCATAATTTTGTAAAGCCCTACATACCTAGGACTCAATTTCCCTTTCTTTTCAAACCAAACCACACCCTTCATAGGAGTCACTTTTCAATGGACCTAAGCATCAACATTGAACTCAAGGTCTCTTCTCCTAACATCGGAGTATGACTTATGTTGACTTTGAGAAATTTTTAGTTTCTCCATTATGAGTCTTATTTCTCCATGGCATCCATGACTAAGTCTGACCCTAACATAGACATCTTGCCAACTTTAAACCATTAAACTGGTAACCTACATTGTCTACCATACAAAGCGTTAAATGGCGCCATCTCAATACTTGAGCAAAAGCTATTATTATAGGCAAACTTGTTAAAAAAAAGTAGATGATCATCCCAACTTCCCTTGAATTCCAACACACAAGACCTCAACATATCTTCAAGCATTTGTGTTGTTCTTTTGTCTATCCTATCAATTTGAGGATGGAAGGCGGTACTCAACTTCACCTTAGTACCAAGGCTATGTTGAAACAACCTCCAAAAGTGAGAGGTGAATTGACCTCCACAATCTGATATGATGGCCGGTGGAACCCCATGTAACCCCACTAACTCCATGATATACAACTTGGCATAATCTTCAGCACTAAAGGTTGTCTTGACTAGTAAGAAATGAGTCGACTTTGTCATTCTACCTACAACCACCCATTAGGAATAAAAATGCCTCTTACTCTTAAGAAACCCGAATGCAAAGTTCATAATGACCTCCTTCCACTTCCAAGTAGGAATTTCAATGTCTTGAGCTAGGATGCCCAGCCTTTGATGATCAACATTAACGTGTTTACAATTGGAGCATTAATACATGAACCTTGATATATCCTTCTTTATCCTATTCCACCAATACATCCCCCGGTAGGTCTCTATACATTTTTTTAGAACCAGGATGAGTAGAATAGGAGGAATTGTGAGCTTTTTGCAATTTCAACTCTCTTAACTTATCGAAATTCAGTATGCATACTCTACTTTGGTAACGATGTATCCCATCTTCCCTTACGAGATGACCTCTATCTTTGCTTCCTTGACTAATGCTTTTAATTCTACCAAAGCAAGATCAAGGTCTTGTTTTGACTTGACATCCATCATCAAAGAAGACTCGGAGCTATTCAATACCATCACACAACCATTGCAGTACCACTCAATCTTACCCCAACCTAGCCAACCTATAGACATATTTTGCTAATTCCCTTTTTCCACAATCTTCAATATGCGACTCTAATGAGTCGGTTGGTCACTTTTGGATTAATCTATAATAATTACTATTTTTCCCTTCTATAAGTTGCTTTGGGCCTACTTTGAACTATTTGAATGGTTAGAATCCTAAGTTTTAAAAGTTGAAAATATGAGTTTTGGTCTTTCTGAAAGCTTAAGTTGTAGAAAACGTGAATTTTTGTATCATTCAGAGTTCTAAAGGTTGGATTGGGGATCTATCGATTCCATTAGCTCTGGAATATAGAAACTCAACTATAGGAAGTCGCAGAACTTAATTTGGAGTTGCAATTAGGTTTTTACGCCCAAAGTGGTGATTTTAGTCGTTTCTAGAATCAAACTTTGACTTTGGTCAACATTCGCTATTTGGAAGCTTAGATCAGAATTTCGACTGTTCCAATAGTTCTGGGGTGAAACTAATGCTAAAAATGGTCTCTTCATAATTTTTGGGGTTCCCAAGAGAAATTTTGGTATTTTGATGCATTGTACTAGTTTATTTGACTTGAATCAGTAAATGTGGTAAGAAGGCCTTAAAACTGATTTTTGATGAGTCCGTTGAGTCCGGATCGCTGTTTCTAGTATGGATACATATAAAGTTTATGAAGTTCTTTGTACAGATGTGTTTGAGAGGTCTATTCAGAGTAGGAAAATTGGACCTAGGTAGCTGATTTTGTTGATATCTGCGGCGGGGTTATTCTCTTCTCCGCGTTCATGGAGGTCTTAAAAGTTCTCACTCCGCAATCAGGGGATGGGCTTCTGATGTTGCCCAAGTTACACCTCTTTTTTATAGGATAAAGTGGTCCCTATCAAGAAATAGAACATAAAAAAGGTTAGGGTTGAACCCACAGGAAATACGTAGACTTAGGAGAATTCAATGATCGCAATTCGAATGGTCTACCGACTTACTTCCCTGAAGGGGGGGGGGGTTCTTGCAATAATCAATAAAAAATATAACTAAACTAACTAAAACTACAGAGATGTCAATATGGAGAGAAACTAGGGTATTATGTTCCCCATGATTCCCAACTTAGTATCACCGGATAACCTAATTCCTTTCTAGTATATAGCATGCAGGACGGAAAGTTAGGTTCACCAAGCCCTTTAGTAAAAGGTTACAGCTGAATTTAACTATGCGACTTGACCCATCTCCATAGTGTGCATTAGTAACCCTTACCTATTGGTCCCAGTACAATTTCCCCTTGGCCTAGTTTGTTTGATTAGACGAGAACATATCAATCGAATCAATTTAATTAATCTCTTTTCCTATTCATTGCTACCTTGGTCCAGTCAGTAACTCTAGGGTTCTAATGTTGGACACCATAAAAAACATGACAATCGAAGAGAGTTAATTGATACATACACATATACCTTTCAAGAATTGTTAATTATCTGATTTTACTTTGTTAGTTTTTCATGGTTCCCACAACCCTAGTTGTGGATTTAGATACCATGCTTTATGTAGATGCAAGAACTACGGATTGAGAAAACATAATTGAACACTTACACAATAAAATTAAGAACAAGCAAATCCAACTTCAATAAGAGCCACAACTATAAAGATGAAATTCAAACACAAGTGTTCTCAAAGACTCCCCAATATGATCTCACAATTTTCTCTCTGTAATTACTGATTTCTCTAAGTACCAGGCAAAAATTTCTATGAAAAATAACCTATTTATAACATGTTAAATACAAGTCCTAAATGAAATATGAGAACTGGTTGACACGCCATACAAAAGAATTTTACATTACGTATTGCATTCCACAACCCGTAATTTGGGTCTAGTACTCCACTGCTGGAATTTTGGACTTCAATTCTACGATAAACCTCTATGACTCCTAAAGTGCTTTACAACTTGTAAAGGGGGTTTTCTCTGATGAACTTCAGAAACTCCCCATCCCTGATTCTCAGGGCATGAACCATCTTCTACAATTCGTAAAACCTTCTACGGCTTGTCTGTATGTTCATAGAATAAACATCAGAAAATAGCCCCTCACCAGAATTGTTCACGAAACCACCCTACAACCCATAGAATGATCTAGGGCCCGTAAAGGGTCTCATATAACAGAAAAAATTAGCTGTTTCTACACTGTTTTCACCAAAATAAAGACCAACCTGTAATCCTGCAAATATAAATACAAAAACACATAAAACCAACTAACATCGCATTGAGAATACACAAAATTCCAAGTTTTAAGCATCAAAAGTGTTGTATATTGGCAGCACATCAATACCCTCAACTTAAAACTATTGCTTGTCCTCAAGAGACATACTTAATCTATATAGATAATAAAGTAACACACAAACCTTAACCCCATGGCATATTATTTTTCAAAACAGGATTAGAAAGCTATCTAGAAAACTAACAAATTGGTTCATGTGACAACAAAACTATGACAAGCGAGGTAGTATCAATAATCCACTATCATTGAACAAGTCTAGTGCTAACAATGAAACACAATTGCCCTCATAAAAAGAAGTCCCATATCTGACACTCAATGATGTTCATGTATAACCTTTGGACCGTGCAAAATCACTCATTCTTACAAAACGTATTCATGCATCATGCCTAACACCATAGGCTTGCCCCTATACTCATGATTAGGACCTTCAACTAACTGGATTAGGATTACTTTAGGACTTTCTTGGCTTGTAACGTAGGCTCAGGGGGCTTTGGTATGACATTCTGGGAACAAAGTGACTAAAACCCCTCCTTGACACCATGTTTTACTACACGCTTTTCCTACCAACTCTGTTGTTTTCACCTTATTCTCCCTTTTTCCTATTTTCAAGCTTTTCTAGGTGCTTTCTTTTCATTTTTCAGATTTTAGCCTTATTTCACTTCATTTTACTTTTTAGCTCATAACTAAGGCATCACTTTTTTTTCTTGCACCCAGTACATAATTTCTCTATATCACCAATTCATCCACTCATTTTTGTGTTTCACCCTTTCACCAGCCACCCTCAACTTAGGCTTTTAGCTTGTGTTGAGGTGCACAATAATCGTCCTCAGAACCAAGGCAACTTTTTCTAGCCACGCTCAACTTAGGCTTTTTGTCTCAATCAAGGTCCACAATGTTCAAGGATGGACCAGGGCCAATTTCAGGATTTTACAACTAAGAAGGCTTGGTTAATTAGGTGTTTTCAAGGAATAGATACACGCTAGGCTCAAACATTAGGATCAAGGGATATATCATAGTTTTGGTTGGTCATTTTAGGCTTATTAGACTATTAAGAACAATAGCCTAAGATCCTTTCCTAATCCAGTTAATCTACAATCTAACTTAGAGTAACAAGGCAATTTCTAAATTAGAACAACACATAAATCTAGCAAATTAAGCTCACACTCACATGGCACTGCATACATCATCAACAAAAGACTCTCAGATCATGCTTCTTATCTCAATTTATCCTCACTCATCAGAACAAACATTGTCACACACCTAAACACGCATGGTTGCTATCTAACTACTAATCAAAATAAATTTTTAGTGGGTATCATTTTTCAAACAAAACACAACAAACATGCTATATGCCATAAATATTGGTACTATATGCAACAAATACTATCTAAACATCGTAAATATGTCGGTTCAATATAAAATAAATATCCACAAGGAAAAAGAACAGAAGCATGGAAACCCCGGGACTAAAAATTGGGGTAGTTATGGACCCAAGCTACTCAGACTTCACTGAGGCCCTTGACTACCCACACTCCATAAAAAATGATGTGCATTGTCCCCAATGCAAAAAATCAAAGCAATATAAAACATATAGGGGTAAAAAAAAGCATACCTAGGCGCCTAAGAGCCTGTGTGGATGAGTCTGGCCACCCTCCTCCTGCGGGGTAGTCTTCTCAGAATAGTGCTCTATTTGGAGGGTCCATCACTCCTCACCTGCTCTACCTCTTGAGCTCCCATTTTCTCCGCCTCTCGTCTAGATGTCCTCAAGGCAAGCTTGAGCTCCTCTAGCTCAGTCATCTCCACCTGAAATCGTACAATATTAGGATAATCATCCTGGCAGGGTCTCTTCCTGTAAGAAGACTAAATAGGCTCTTTAGGAGCAAAAAGGTCAACCGTTGGCACTAGGAGTGTAGTCTCTAGTAATGCAATTAGTGCTCCCAGCGCTGCTATCACGTCGGCCTGGAGTCGTTGGATCTCCTTCGGTAGGGCCGTCAAGTCTGATGGTCTGGATATGCTTAGGCTTTGTTGTTCCCTTTCCTCGAAGGCCCTAATGAGGGAATCTACGGTAGAGATACAGTTCAGAATAGTGGTGACCGCAAATTCCTGCATATCACCCTTTGAGTCTGAAATGGCCTAACGGACCCATGGCCTAATCTGAAGAACAAGCTGAGTCAGCTGTGACTCAGCGTGAGATAACCTCAATGTTACGGCCTTTATAGATAAGGAGGTTACGTAAATCATGCCCGCAGAAGTATCATGTGGTGTCGTCGCCTGTGGTGTAGGTATAGTAGTAGTAGGCACCCCTCCTCATCTGTCTTGGGTTGTGAGGGCCTCTCCTCGATAGTAGAAGTTTTGGCGGTAGTAGTCTATGAACCCTCAAGCAGTGGTGCTGGGGCGAACATCTCAGGCATAGGTTGAGGCTGTGCTTGCTGGAGAGCCCTCCGTTTCTCTTCAGCCTTGATCAAACTGGGATCTAATGTATGCTGGGCCTCAATAAGTTGGTCTTGTTGGTGCAAAATCTCCACCCTTGATTTTAGACAGAGCCTGTATATTTGGGACGAGAATGGGATAGAGGTAGACTTCTTCAGTGCGGCCTTATAAATTTGCTCGGTGATGAGGTGGACCTAATCAATATCATAAATATCTAAGATGCTGGCAACCATAACCGCATGCTCAGGTGTCAATGTATTATTATCAAGAGTAGGCCGGATACGTGAACATATAATTGCCTACCAAAACTTTGCGGAGAAACTGAGAGAAGCCTTGACAATAGGCTCCGAGTAAGTGGAGACCCGTGTAGGTTATGGACCCAACTCAACAATAAAACTGGGCACCAATCTCATAAAAGTGGATCTTCGCTTTGGATATTTCATAACAAGGGGGTCCGTCATTTACTGACCCTGTACTCAACTTTGCGATAAATCCAGGGGCAGGGAATTCTGGCCCAAATAATGACCGATGGATGGTGGTCTTCAGTATATCCACCTGCTGGCCCCTCACTCTCATCTCGGTCAGTCATGTCTCAAGAAGGGACTTCTTCCCCTTGGAAAGAATGCTCTTAATAGTGGCCACATATGAGGCATAAAACTCCCTAACCTTGGTCAGGGAGTATCATTCAAGTGATCTGGTCAGCCAATAGAGCCCATATATGATCATCATGTCCTGGAGATTGGGGACATTGTCGAGATCGTCTGGGATGACTTGAGGCTCCTCATAGATGGAGCGGGGTAGCTTACACCGCTCTTTCTACTGCATGTCCTCAGTATAAATAATCTTCATACCCTCGACTCACCACAGACTAGTAAGAAAATCAAGTGGTGATGAATGAGGCAATACAGAGGACTCTATCACTGATGCATCTCTGGAACCTGACTTAGAGCTGGACTCCACTATGGATGGAGTCATCTGAATAAAATTGTTCATGTTGTTGCTTACCTTATAAGACTGGGGAGTGTGGAAGACAAGAGCTTGAGTCTCTCCAACTCTTGTGACTATTCTAGTCTGAGTTCTAGAAGCCTCCAGGCCTGGGTTGACGTGCAACTCATCTAATGATCCACTCAAGGGAGGATTCTACTCATCTCCCGGAGACTCATCTCTGAGCCTTCTCTTTAGGGCCTTGATCTCATCATGTCTAGCATTGGGGGCAATAGTACTTGAAACATGAACATTTATTCACCTTAGTTAGCACCACAAATAAAAAATAAAATGCAAAAATATTTCAGACTGAGTTGCGAAGGGTTTAGAAAAGAATCTCTATGAGTCATAGTGGATACTACGAGCCGTAGAGAACTCTCATGAAATAGTGGTCACAATAATTTTTTGAAATGGAAAATTCTATGAGATCAGGTATAACTCATTAAATGGTTTACGAGTTGTAGATAGTTCTAGTGTCTATACTTATTCCCGACAGGGATCTACGAGACCTGTCTACGAGCTATAAACTATTCTACGACTTGTAGGAGGTCCCATTTGATGGATACTCAAAAAGTCTAAGTTTCTGGAATCTTGTATGAGGGGAAATTACGACTCATAGAATGTTCTACGGGCCCTAAAAGCCACTCGAAGACAAGAAACTCAGTTACCATAGATTCCAAGTCCATCACCACATACCCCATCCGACTTTTTCAACTTTATTCTAATAGTATTGAAGCAAAAACACACACACCCGCATGATTCCCACAAACCACAACCAAGACCCCAACATGCCCACAATATATGTACCCCATCGAAAGTGATTATTCATATTTACCCTACAGTTCTGAACCTCATGCTCAATTTCAACAAGATTACACACCTATGTCATCATGCACCAATTTTCCTCAATATCAATCAACATACATGGGGGTGAGTTTTTAATAGGCCCCAAAAACTATTCAAACATTTATAGAAGGAAAAAGTTCCCAATTCTGGGTTCAGACAAACATTCATACATAGGCAACCATATTTCAATTAACACATATTAATCGTCAAACATCAATTTTATATCCCAACAACCACTCCCAACACATTATCCAATTCATTTATACAAGGTAAGGCACATTAAGGGTTTGTAATTTACCGAAAACTAACCAATATTTGTGAATAATTTGAAGAAGATAAAGGGGCTCTAGACCTATGTTGCCTGAAAGTCAACGAAAAAATGGGGTATTTGTTATCGTCGGTGGTCGGATTAACGAGGGGAGGGGTTGTCCAGGTTAATTACGTAAATTAGGTTAAGAATAGGGTCAAAATAATTTCACCCTATTATCTATACCTTGGCCAGATTAACAAAGTTATTGGGCCAGGACTCTATGAAACCCTATAATATGGGCCATAGGGTGTTTTACAACCCATAAACCATGGTTTTGTAGAACATCCAAACCCTAAATTTTAGGACTGGGTTACACGGACCAGTCTATGAGTCATAAAGTGGTTTATGGCTCAAAGAGTTTGTTGTAGAACCCTCAACACTGGGAAACTTTTCAGGAAACTTACCTAGGGTCCACGAGCCCTATTCACAACCCATAATTTGATCTACGGATTGTAAAGCTGTCTCATGGACTTGAGTGCACAACGTTTTGCTCAAGGATAATCTCTATGAGATGGTGTACGAGTCTTAAAGTATTTCACAGCCCATTGAACCTGTCGTATAGACCCTTCTAATGCTCTTTTCAGCCCAAAATAGCTGACTTAGCCCTTTTCCTGGATATTCTTCATAGAACACACTGTTACCCTATGTGCAACCAACCCAATGTCAAAAATTACAATCACAATACAAGAAAATAAACTACCTATGTGTCCAAAAGCTGAAAATAAACCTACAACTATGTTATTACATCAAAGAACTTGGGTTGCCTCCCTAGTAGCACCTAATTTAATGTCGCGGGATGACTTGGACAAATTGGTTACTCAGACTTCACCAATTGCTCAGACATTCTTCTTCATATCATTTAGATGCTTCATGTACTGACGAATATTGAAGATGACTTCTTTATCGTTCAATCTAAACTTGAGTTATTCGGCTTCCATATCCATTAGTGCTCGCCTAGTAGCTAGGAATTGTCATCCTAAGAAGATTGGGACGTCGAAGTCGACTTCACAATCTAGGATCACAAAGACTACGGGGAATATGAGCTTCTAAACTTTGACCAGCACATCGTATGGTATCCCCACAAGCTTCTTCACCGTGCGATACACCATCAAGAACAACATACACATCAGAGTAGGGGCTCCTAATCTAAGATTTTAATATACTACAAGGGGCATCAGGTCAATATTGACACCTAGATCACACAGTGCCCTTGCAAACTCCATATCTCTAATAGTGCAAGGTATGGTGAAAGCACCGGGATCTTCTAGCTTCTGAGCTAAGGACCTCGTAGCAGTAATACTGCAATGTTGAAGCTCTTGGGAGTTCTCCTGATTCACAGTGCGCTTTTTAGTGACCAGGTCGTTCGTGTAGTTAGCATACCCTGGCATCTTCTCCAATGCCTCAATGAGAGGGATGTTGATGGAGAGTTGTTTAAGCATGGAGAGAAAGTGCTTGAATTTTCCTTTCTCCTCCCTCTTTTTTATTCTTTGAGGAAAGAAAGGAAGAGGTCTAGGAATGGGCTTCAACTTTTGTGGCATATCAACAGGTTCACTCACTTCATCCTTACCACAATCATCTCCTATATTTACATCCTTGGCTGCATCTATCTCCTCATGAATATCTTCCTCATTAACTAGCATGGGAGGATCAATGATGCTTTTGCCACCCAAAGTAGTAACCTCCATACACTGCCTTTTATTTTTTGGATTTTGAACTGTGTTACTAGGCAATGTACCACTCTAACACTGATTAAGTTGAGTCGACACTTGACCGAACTGTTGTTCAAACTGTTTGATAGCCATAGAGTGGGACTCTATTTCTGATTTATACTTGAAATCTCTGATTTCATGCCCCTCAGAGTCTCATCTCGTGTCTCAATTTTCTTCTATAGGTGATCAAACAACTCCTCTATTCAGGAACTACCTGCAC
Source organism: Solanum rostratum (assembly GCA_029948455.1). NCBI lineage: Eukaryota > Viridiplantae > Streptophyta > Magnoliopsida > Solanales > Solanaceae > Solanum > Solanum rostratum. The sequence continues at coordinate 48,357,822 of CM057052.1, forward strand.
CTGCATCATGATCATGTGGTCACACATAAGGACCATTGCTGAAGCCTTCCCTATGGCCCCAATCTGCATCTCTCTCTAGATCCTTGTTTCTGTCATAGTAACTGTCGCGCCCCATTTTTTTTTGCAAAAAGATGGGAACCTGGATGACGTCGTGGCAACGACTCTTTTGGGATTTTTGCGTTGAAGAGTCGCCACCTAATGATTGGGTGCATTAGGACACCATCCTAATCCTAAGAAATTAATCTAATTCACTAGAGAACGGGTAAGGGTTCAAGTTACCTCGAAGGGAATGTGTTAAGCACCCTTCAAGGTTTGCAAATGTGGGTCCCGACCGTGTCTCGTATTTATGTGGGGGTTACAAATAAGGATCTCTTATTTTTAATACAATAAACTTGACTGACTCTAAGTGATAAAATAAATTAAACAAATAAATACTAATTTATCCCAAACAAAAATGAAAGTAATACAAGAAAAGGAAATCAAATTAAGTAAATTATATATATATATATATATCTTTTAATACTTGGATCAGACGCACTTGGCTTATTACCAAGCCCAAGGACGGAAATCAAGGTTCCCGTCCCATTAAGGGTCAAGCGTAGATCATCATCTCCGAGGGTCCTATCTACCCCTATCCCCCTCCTAAGTTGATTTATTTATTTTAAACATAAGAGCGTACTAAAAGGGAAAAAAAATCTAACGTTCATAACATGCCTAGCGTCCCTCCTAACGTCCAAGAGGCGTTGGACTCCTATTTTGGTAAAGTTCTAGACTCAAAAGGAATATAGATTTCCTAAGGACCTCGCGTCAAATAAAAAATATTAAAAACAACATTTGGCACTTAAGGTATCAAACAGCCTCCAAACAAAACATCATGCATTGAAACCACAAAAATACGTCATATGTGCGCCACAAAAAATTAACTTACGATATGCATGTTTGGAACCAAGACATGATTTTCTAAAATGTCATTAAAATGAGGTTACTATATGCACATTCCTAAAATTAAACCTAAACATGATTTCTAATTACTCTAAGGAGTAAAATTATGAAAATCATAAACGTGATTTTTAATTAAAACATATAGGCATAAAAATATGAAAACCTAAACATGATTTCTAAAAAACGTATTACCATAGGCATGTAAAAAAAAATTAACCCTGAACATGAATTCTAAATATATTACTATATGCATATAAAAACCTAAACATGGTTTCTAATAAAAAAAAATATCACCACAAGCATGTGAAACAAAATTAACCCTAAACATGATTTCTATATGCATGTAAAAAAAATATGAAAACCTAAACATGGTTTCTAAACAAAGACATATTACTATAGGCATGTAAAGAATATGAAAACCTAAACATGATTTCTAATTATATTATTATATGCAAAATATGAAAACCTAAACATGGTTTCTAATTAAAGATATAATACTATAGGCATGTAAGGAATATGAAAACCTAAACATAATTTCTGATTATATTATTATATGCAAAATTGAAAACCTAAACATGGTTTCTAATTAAAGATATATTACTATAGGCATGTAAAGAATATGAAAACCTAAACATAATTTCTGATTATATTATTATATGCAAAATATGAAAACCTAAACATGGTTTCTAATTAAAGATATATTACTATAGGCATGTAAAAAAATATGAAGGCCTACACATGATTTCTAATTAAAGACATTTCTATAGGCATGTAAAAAAATATGAAAACCCGAACATGGTTTCTAATTAAGACGTATTACTATAGGCTTGATCCTTACAAATATAGAAATTAATGAGTGCGAGATCCATTTTAATTCCTAAATAAATATTTGCCTACGATCGTCAAAATAGTTCAAAATATTTAAAGGGAAGGAAGCACAGAATAAGAGCAAGTCTGGAAAGTCTAGAATGAGGAAGGAGAGTTTCTCTCTCTCTTTTTTTTTGTTAAAGTCTTTCTGCCCCCCTTTCTTTTCCTCTTGAGTTAGCTTTATATAGTGAGAAGAGCAGCCCAATAATGGTAGGAAAATCCATTACCCGAAATTGATATTACCATAAAAGGAGAATGCTGATTTTAAGGTCTAAGGAAGATATCATTGCCAAAAATATGCCAGTGAGAAATATATCTTTACCTAATATTATTTCAGAATTTCCAAAGGAGCCAACGTCCCATTAAATGGGCAATTTTGATTTGGATTTTCCTAAAATAAAAGAAAGGAATCTGTCCAAAATCCTTCTTTCCAGTTGAATCGGAAAGCCATCTTGAAGATTGATTTGTTCACATAATCAAAAATCAAGGGAATAGAAAATCAGGGAACTTGAATATCAATTTGTCAAACAGAAAAAGAAAAGCCTAATTAAGCACATATTGACATCAAATATCCACAATCAAGCAAATTTGGGAATCTCGTCCGTGAAATCAACGAACAAAGATAATCAAAATCCTAAACACAATTAGTACCTTGAAAATTCTCGAGAATCAGCAAGCATAGTAAGCATACAATACTCAGTAGATATAATTTCGAATTCGTGATAAGAGAAAAAAATAATAAAAATAGGCCAATCTAAAAGGTAATTCAAACCGGCTCAAAATATATCCTAACTCGTGACGGAATCATCCTTGACTGGAGTTGCTGGTGTGGTTACTAGCGGGGCGACGGTGCTGTGGGTTGTTTGGTGGCTGTGGTAGCGGGGCGATGGTGCTGCGGATTGTTTGGTGGTTGTGCTAGAGGGGCAACGTGAGAGAGGAGAAGGAGGAGGGAGTCGCAGAGAGGGAGAGGAGGAGGAGATGGAGAGGAGGGAGGCGGCAGCCATGGCTGCCTCCTGGGGTTGCTGGCGTGACTGCGCAGAGGAGGGAGACGGAGAGGGAGAGGAGGAGAGATGAGAGATGGGGAAGAGGGGTCGCGGCATGGGAGGAGGGAGAGAGGGTCGCGGCGGCGCGGGGCCGCTGCTGGGGTTTCCGGCGGCGGGTGGTTGCTGGAGAGAAAGGAGGGATGGAGGCGGCTGGAGAAAAATGGAAAAAAATGAGAAAGGTTAGGGCCTTGGGGTGGTTAAGATGGGAAACGGGTTTGGGTCGGATCCGGGTTGAAATTGGGCGACCCGGATTTAAAAACTAGCCAGAAAATTATTGAACTTTAAAATTAAGCCATTGACTTGATTAAATTTGGGCTAAAAGTGCAAAAATTGTAAAAGAAAAACTATAATTGAAATAATTTCAAAGAATTTGGCTAAAATTTAAATGAATTTGAGCAAAATGAGATAAAAATTGAATTAGTTGTCATCTAATTGATAATTAAAATGTATATTATTTTGAAATAATATTTTTATTCAACGACAATACTTAATATATAAAAAAATATTTGAACATATTAAGATTGCTAAAAATTGGTAATATTATGCATTTTAAGTGATAAAAATAATTAGTAATAGTAGATAACGAATATTACTACCACGGTTTGATAATTTTGCTAAATCAAATTAATGACAATAAAGATGATGATGATGATGATGATAATAATAATAATAATAATAATAATAATAATAATAATAATAATAATAATAATAATAATAATAATAATAATAATAATTATAATTATTATTATTATTATTATTATTATTATTATTATTATTATTATTATTATTATTATTATTATTATTATTATTATTATTAACAAGAATGAAAATAATAGTAACGGTAATTTTACAATTGATAAGATAATTAACGAATATATGTTAATGTTTTTTTTTTTGAAACTCGAGAATTTTATAAAATGTGCGATTATTCCGATAATATAAACTCAAAGTTTTAAAAATGCCCATTTAATCAAATGACGTCGTAAAATATGTTATGGGTCGGTCAAAATTGGGTGTCAACAGCTGCCCCTTCTTTTCTTGGGAATAAAGGATGAATTGTCGAGCAAAGAAAGTTGACGGAGTAGTCGATTTTGTCCGACCGATGGAATATTATCGGCAGGACCGGATAGAACAAAAGATTTACGGCCGAGACTTCTGCTTAAAGTCGCCTACATATCTCTGGTTATACGACAATCAGGTCGTGTGTAGTTCTAGATTTAGGAACGACTGAAATTCCTAAAAATGACCAAAACAATACGAATCTCGCAACTTGAATTGAAATGGTCGTGGTGTACAAAATGATTAAGTTATCGAAAGAGATGGGAGGTTTGATGTACTCGATAGCGGAACGGTGGCGAAATTCAGACATTCGCAGGCTCTGTAATTTATAACTAAAAAAAACGCTACGTAAAAGAAATGGTTAGAGCACATATATTGAATAGTGAATAATCATAAACGTGATGCAAGTTCCCTTTTAGACCATGAACTTTGCCGTAAGACGATAGATTCATAAACGTGATGCAAGTTCCCTTTTAGACCATGAACTTTGCCGTAAGACGATAAGGATGACGTCTTAGGCTATGGCGTCTAGGGCCATGCTAATCATAAATTATATCCTCGGGTCATGAAATGATGTCCGTAGGCCATGAAGGATGATGCCTTTGGACGATGATACCCTCGGATCATGATGAACATAAATTGAGTCCCCTGGCCATGAAATGATGTCCTTAGGCCATGAAAATGATGCCTTTGGACTATGACGCCTTAGGGGTATAATATTTTCATACGATTTTTCAGGCCAATGCGAAATATCTGAAAGGAGGCAATGCAATTTCAGTAGGCAAGACGTAGTTTCAAAAGGCCATGTAAAAGAGTTTTTTTTAATGCAATGTGATTTCAGTAGGCCATGAAAAGCTTTCAAAGAAGGCGATGTAATTTCAGTAGGCCATGAAAAGCTTTCCAAGAGGCAATGTAATTTCAGTAGGCCAAAATGCAATTTTTTGTAGGCCATGCAATTTTCAATGCATTCTCGGTAGGCCAAATATGAAACTCGTTTTATCCAAATATTGACAAGTCATCGCAAAATATTATTTTATGCAAAAATGTAATCTCACGCAATTTAGGTAGGCCCATGCAAAACTGCAATTTCTTCAGTAGGCCAATGTAAAAAAAGCAAATTCACGTAATTTTAGTAGTCCAATGTAAAAATATATTTCGGTAGGCCAATACAAGAATGCAATTACAGTAATTTTAGTAGGCCAATGCAAAAATACAATCACAATAATTTTTGTAGGCCAATGCAAAAATGTAACTGCAGTAATTTAAGTAGGCCAATGCAAAAAATGCAACATTCGGTAGGCCAATGTAAAAAAGGTAATGTCACGCAATTTAAGTAGGCCGATGCAAAAATGAAATTTCAATGGACCAATGCAAAAATGCAAATTTAGTAGGCCAATGTAGAAATGCAATTTTCAGTAGGCCAATGCAAAATGCAATTTTATGTAGTTTTTTTCTGGTCAATGTAAAAATGTATTTATTTACTTTTCTGCAATTTAGGTAGACCAAATCATGCATAATTCGAGTTCATGCAATTTTGTAGGCCACGTACAATTTCAGTAAGCAACAAGAAGGAGATTGATATAAAAGGTAATAAGAGAGTTTAACCTTCGCCCATTGTAAGAAAAATGATGACTGCTCGCATGACGCGAAGAGGCCACTCCAAGCATGTATACATGCCTACACTCAAAGAAAAATCATTAGTCTGAGGGGAGGTTGATCTGTAGCTATGCCTCGACCCGCATGCCTTGTCTTTGATATCTAGCCTTTCATCTTGATGTCTTCTTAGCTGTCGGTTTTCAGTTCTGAATTCAAAATTTTTGAGAGCTGCTAAAAACTTTCTGCCCCAGTTTGTTGAAAATGATCTACAAGAATTTTTGAGATCCTTTCAAAAATTCTGTCTCAGTTATCTTGTCTGCTTATGCTCTCATTCAAAAGAACTTTTGAGATCCTCTCAAAAATTTTTCCCCAGTCCATGGTCAAGTGGGGGAAATAGGATTTTTATTATGGTAAGACCGAACTCCAAAAGAGCACCTACGTATCGCTCTTAAACGAGAATCAGGTCTGACGTAGTTCCAAATACAAGGATGAAAGAGAATTAAATAAAACACTTGAAATAGAAGGAGGCCAGATTTCCTGGTTTATTCTGCTAACCTAGATGTTTTCCTCATGCGACTCAAGCGAGGCAACCCTTTCCTTAGATGGCGCAATTTAAGATGGAACTTCAACATGTTCACTGATGATTTGGCAGTGGATTGTTGGATGTATTTGTTGTAGGATCCTTCAAATGTATGACCTTAGTACCGATCAGGTTTTGAACCTTATCCTTCAAAGCGCGACATACATCAATTGTGTGTCCCTTCATTCCTGAGTGATATGCGCAAACTTTATTTGGGTCATACCATTTGGATTGAGTGTCTGGATTCAAAGTAGGAATTGGAGTGATATAGCCAGCCTCTTTCAACCTCTCGTAGAGTTGGGCTATGGGTTCAGCCAGAGGAGTATAGCTTTTGGTGGGTTTTCTTTCAAAGTTGGGACGATTTCTGTAATTCGATCGTGGAGGAGGTAGAGGTGAGGTGTTTGAAAGTATCTTGGTTGGGTATGATAAACGGGGTATGTAGGTTGTTGATATGGGGTGTGAGGAGTTTGATAGGGGGTAACTGGTGGATAAAAGGGGGGAGGTGTGATGTATGAAGACGTTGGATAGTAGGGGAGTGGTGGAGTCCAGATTTGGTGTCTTGTGGGAGATCTATGTGCCATCATTACCAAACCCACCTCTTTTTTCTTTCGAATTTCAGGCACACCTCTGGACTGCAAGGCTTTGTTAGTAGCTTGTAAGGCCTCTAGGTTGATAATTGTGCCATTTTTCATGCCCTCTTCAATTCTTTCGCCCAACATGATGATGTCTGCAAAGCTCTTTTCTACCACAAGCATCATTCTATCATAATATTGAGGCTCTTGGGCGCGAATGAAATAGTCTTTCATTTGAGATTCCTCCATGAGAGGTTTAGCTCTAGCAGCTTCAGACCTCCATCTTATAGCATAATCTCGAAATGACTCACTTGGTTTCTTCTTTAGGTTTTGAATATAAAACCAGTCTGGTGCGTTCTCAATATTGAACCCAAACCTGTTCATGAAATCTGAAGCCAAATCTTCCCATCTTGTCCACTTTTGTGAGTCTTGTTCTATATACCATGTCAAAGCTTCCCTTGTGAGGCTTCTGATGAACAACTTCATTCTAATCTTTTCATTCTTTCCCATTCCTACCAATTTATCACAATACATGCGCAAATGAGCCTTGGGATCTCCGATACCGTTATACAGTTCAAATTTCGTAGGTTTGTATCCTTCTAGTAACTCGACATCTGGGTGCATACACAAGTCTTCATAGCTCAAGCCAATTACTCCCTTACTTTCCTCTACATGTCGCATGCAGTTGCTCAGACTATCCAATCTCTCGGTCAGGGATTTAATCAACATATCCTTTTGAGAGGATTCTTATTCATGGTAGTTGTGGATAAAAGGGGATGTCTCGACATATATAGGATTATGGGCGTGAGTTCCAGAGGCATGGGCTTTTAAGATGTTGGCAGCGGACATGGGAGCATATCTTGAATGTGGGTAGGATTTTTTGGGTACCATGTTGGTTCATAAGTGCTTAGTTGATGTGGGTTTTGATGACTGTAATTTGAAAATTGAGTGCTCAAAGGCGGTATATAAGTGGGGTTAGACTGGGTTTGGGAGGTTGGATGAATCGGTGGAGGATGAATTGGGAGGGTGGTTTGAGTTGTAGTAATTGGGTCATCCATGTGTTCTCCGAAGGGAGCGCCGAGAGAGATGGATAGTCTGCCCAAGTTGCGCATGCTGGCGATTTCATCCTCCAACTCTTGAATTTTCCTTTCCAACCTTAGAGTTAGATCATCCGGTTGGACTCCCCTTTCAAAAGACTCCACTCTTTCAATATCATTATTGTCAGTCATTTTGTCCTTTTTCTGACGACTCAAACTTGGGAGAGTAGGCGGAGGACCTTACGATCGTGTATGGTAGGCCAGAGTGCGCGCACAGATCAACCTTTGGGAAAGGGAAGACATGAAAATAAAAATTAAGGATAAGAAGAGTGAAATAAAATCAAGTTAGTGATGTGACAACAAAAAATATATATATTTAATAAAAATAAGTAAATAAATGAATAAACGCCCTAAAAATGCTGGGAGCCTCGTTAAGCCAGAGGTAGGCCTAATGCGACAAGCAAGTGATTCTCGATAATATCCAAGCCTTAACTTTATTAATTGGAGTTTAGTGTTAGAAAATATAATAAAATGATAATTAAAAATAGCTATTTTATTAATAACTACTATTACAATTTTTTAAATGATACAATATATATAAAATCTAAGGAATAACATGGTAACCAACAGAAATAAATCCTAAAATTCAATGTATCAAATCTAAGGAATAATAGGGTAACAAACGAAAATAAATCTTGAACTTTAAAAGTCTAAGGAATAATATGATAATAAATTCTAAATTTCAAACCCACTTCTGGCACGACTTCAGCATCATAACTCTGCAAAATAGAAAGGTAACTTTTTTCTATAATAATGTTTTAGGCTTGAATTAATTATCGTGATCACATAGACAAATAGTATGCAGTATTTCGTCTTGGAGGGTGATTGAACCCTCTAGACTTAGCAGGGTGGCTACTATTATGTAGATTGGACCTCTTGGGCCAAACTACCTATGGTTTATGTATGCATGATCTTAATTTTGGGTGGGTGGCTCTATCCTAAGTTTCTAAAGAGTGGGTTTAGACATGGACTTGGTATTCCTATGCGAGAAGCACGTGGTCCAACGGTAGTAAGACTATCCACCATTTACCACGCAAGCGCTTACTCTCTAAAATTTGGGTTTGAAAGGAGTCGGGAGAAGTGCAAAGGCACAACATCACCTTAAAAGAAAATAAAGAGGGTCCCAAGTGGGGGAATTTATGAACAGAATGCCAGTTTAATTAATACAGTAACATTTAGCAGATAGAGCGGTGTTTAAACAAATAATTTAAAGTGATAAATAAATTAAAAGGGAAAGGGAAAAGCATTAGAAGGACTCGGGAAGGGGAGTTAGAGGGGTAAGGGAAAGGGAGTCAGAGGGGTAAAGGGAGGGGAGTGTCACGCCCCGGGAGGGTACCCTAGGCGTGGCCGGCACTCAGAGACTATTGCTAGCCCCCAAGCGAACCACTTAGCTTCATCACATCATTCATTTCAGACATTGCGGAAGGAAATAGTGAATAATACTTAAAAATAGTGGACCAATGGCCAAACATTAATCTGATCATAAAAACCCAAGCAAGGAAATATTGCCCAGTTATCAAAGCATTCACCTTGACTACATCATTATGTCTACAAAGCCTCTAACATTACTTAAAACATCTAGGAAGGGGACCATGACATACCATGGCTACCCGACTCAAAAGAAACAGGAAAACATTAAATACAGGTTTCCTCCGAAAACAAGGAGGCTCACCACAGTCTGAACTTGAAAACACTTGACCTCAACGGGGCGGCTGCTGAAGTCCTCTAGCTCCTGTATCTGCATCATGAAATGATGCAGCGCCAAATGGCGTCAGTACGTGGAATGTATTGGCATGTAAAATAGCTGAAACACATCGTTAGGACTATACGAACATAACGTGCATCGTCATGAGACCTTAACATTTACATCAGGGAAACATTAACATTGACCTTTACATTAACATTGACATTAGAGTACTATTAGGGAAACCTTTTCTGAGAGGCCTAACTGGGAGTTTCTTTAACCGACAACCATCACTTATGAGCCAGTAATGATACAACGAAATGCTGTCGTTGCCACATCCATCCCTTACCCTTCCCGAGATAAGGAATGTAACATTATTGGATCCTTAAAACATAACATTAGTCCGCATTTGGGACAAGATAGGAGTCGTCCGCATTGCGGTTCAATCCTCTCTTCCTACGCGGGCCACGTAGTTAATGGACTCAAGTGGGACTCACTTTTATCCATTTCGGTGCTCAATACTCCTCCCAGGACTCGACATTGCTCATAAAACATTAACATCATTAGTCCCATAGGGACCATTACATCATCGTTAGTCCCCATAGGGGCGTAATACATTATCATTAGCATTTCATTTACATTGGCATCATTGACGTCTCATTGCATTAGCATTAATATCATAGACTTTAGGAACACTAGTTTAGGAACTTTGACTCTCAACTTAGAGACAATCCCACATTCTCATGCTCCACATTCATCATTCATTATCTTATCATTACTCTAGACTCTACACACGCACCCATGTTCATCATGCATGCTTTTCTAGAATACATATACAATAGATATAAGGTATTCAACTAAATGCTTTTCAAGAAAATAGCTTAAAAGGATGCATGAGGGTTTTTATGAGGCTCATCATCAATGCAGGAAAATATGTAGGTTTATGCATAAAATAATAGCATTTATTCATTACATTACATGAATTAACATGTTTCACTTCATTACCCTAGCATCATCACCATTAAACTTTAATACATTACTCATGGGGCACATGGGAGGACATTTCCATGCTTTAGGTGTAGCCTTACATACCTGGAAAAACGTATCACACGAACCAATTGCTTTCCTCTTGATCTCCTCAACCTTCTTCAAGCCCTAGCCTTAGGAACCTTAGGAAAACTTCTTCAATGGGTTTTTTTTAACCCTTTTCATGAAAACCGACCTATATAGGTCATAGGGGTACGTTTAGGATAGGTGGAAATGGACCATAATGCCCTTGGAAATTTTAAGAAATTAAATCCCGACCTGAAATAACACAGTTCGCGACGCGGACTGGTCGCGGACAGTATATTTTTGGAAATTCAACTCCGTCGAAATTTTTCAGAAAAACATAAGTGTGTCTCCACGACAGGTCCGCGTCGCGGTTCCATCGCGGAGGCTCACTGTTTTTCGTTTTGGAACGAAAAATTATTTTTCGACTCGGTTGCTCTAAAATTCGACTGAGACCTTTTCCCCACTCAATTTTCAGTGTTGATTAAGAATCCGCTCTCGGATTTTCGATCCGAGCATCGGAAGGCACGTTTCTCGCACACCTCTCCTTTAGGGGTATTTTCGTAATTTCACGGACGTTACATTATCTCCCCCTTGGGATCATTCGTCCTCGAATGATGAGTAGGAAAGTATTTTAGCACGATTAGGCTCACTACTCACCTCGACATTACTTTGATAACTTACTATCTTCACCTTTCATTGGCCTTTAAACTCATTTATTCAACATCAACAATTTCACATGGAGTTCATGGAGTATACATTAATTTACATTAAGTAAGAACGCTACCTTCGATGCTTTCGTCAACCTCGGGCACGAACAGGTGCGGGTACTTTGCTTTCATCTCTTCCTCAGCTTCCCATGTGGCTTCCTCAACGAATTGATTTCTCCACAGGACCTTAACAGAAGCTATCTTTCTGTTCCTTAATTTTCGAACCTGTCGATCAAGGATTTGGACTGGGGTTTCCTCATAGGACAGGCTGTCCTTGATTCCTGTGCTCTCTACAGGCACCACCAAGGCAGGATCCCCCAAACATTTCTTCAACATTGAGACGTGGAACACTGGGTGAATTCCATCTAACTCAGAAGGTAACTCTAGCTCATAAGCAACCTTTCCAATCCTTCGCAAAATTTGGTAGGGACCAATATAGCGAGGACTCAACTTCCCTTTCTTCCCAAACCTCATGACACCTTTCATAGGTGATACCTTCAGATAAACCCCGTCATTCACCTCAAACTCTAAATCCCTTCTCCTTACATCTGTGTACGACTTCTGGCGGCTCTGGGCTGTCTTTAACCTCTCTCATATAGTATTTACCTTTTCTATGGACTGGTGGACAAGGTCCGGCCCAATCAGCTCAACCTCTCCAACCTCGAACCACCCAATGGGCGATCTATATCTTCTCCCATACAAGGCCTCATAAGGGGCCATCTGAATACTTGCATGATAACTGTTGTTGTATGCGAATTCAATCAAGGATAAATGGTCGTCCCAGTTTCCTTTGAAGTCAAGAACGCATGCTCTCAACATGTCTTCTAACGTCTGGATAGTGCGTTCTGCCTGACCATCCATCTGTGGATGAAAGGTTGTGCTCAAGTTCACCTTGGTACCCAGCCCTTTCTGGAAAGACTTCCAGAAGTGAGAAGTAAATTGGGCTCCTCTGTCTGAAATGATGGACAAGGGAACTCCGTGCAACCTCACAATCTCCTGAATATACATTTTGGCATAATCCTCAGCAGTGTTAGTCGTCTTGACTGCCAAGAAATGCTCTGATTTCGTCATTCTGTCTACAATCACCCATATGGAATCATGTTGTCTCCGGGACTTCGGTAAGCCTGTGACAAAGTCCATATTCACCATCTCCCACTTCCATTCAGGAATTTCAAAATTCTGGGCCAGACCACTTGGCCTTTGGTGTTCAACCTTGACTTGCTGGCAGTTGGGGCATCTGGAAACGAATTCTGCGATATCCCTTTTCATTCCACTCCACCAGTAGACCTCTCCCAAGTCATGATACATCTTGGTGGAACCTGGATGGATGGAGTATTTAGCATTATGTGCCTCAGCTAAAATCCTTTCTCGAACACCATCAATATCAGGGACACATAGTCTATCCTAGTACCTCAGTACCCAATCTCCCCCTTTAGAGAAGACCATCACTTTTTGCTTCTGAACATCTTCTTTTAGTTGGAGTAAAATGGGATCTCGATCCTGCTTCTCTTTAACTTCAGTCACCAGGGATGATGAAGACCCATTTTGAACACTAACTCCTCCTTCGTCATTCTCTTCAAGTTGGACCCCCAATTGGGCCAATTTGTGCATATCTTTCATCAGTTCCCTCTTTTCTTCCTCAACATGGGCCGTGATACCCATTGACAACCTGCTAAGAGCATCAGCAACAACGTTAGCTTTACCTGCGTGGTACATGACACTCATGTCATAGTCCTTGAGCAACTCTAACCATCTCCTCTGCCGCAGATTGAGCTCCCTTTCGCTGAGTACATACTGCAAGCTCTTGTGGTCTGTGAACACATCCACATGCGCTCCATACAAGTAGTGGCGCCAGATTTTAAGTGCGAACACAACGACTGCCAACTCAAGATCATGGGTCGGATAGTTCTTTTCATGAACCTTAAGCTGTCTGGAAGCATAGGCTATCACCTTTCCTCTTTGCATTAACACACATCCCAACCCAACTCTAGATGCGTCACAGTATATCACGAAGTCGTCTATCCCGTCAGGCAAGGTCAAGACAGGTGCAGTGGTCAACCTGGTCTTTAACTCCTGGAAGCTTTTCTCACATTCGTCAGACCACTGGAACTTAGCCCTTTTCTGGGTCAGTTTGGTCAATGGTGCAGATAGGGAAGAAAACCCCTCCACAAACCTTCGGTAGTAGCCTGCCAACCCCAAGAAGCTTCTTATGTCAGTTAGAGAGGTTTGCCTTGGCCAGCTTGCCACCGCCCCAATCTTCTGGCTATCAACTCGAATACCATCACCCGAAACCACGTGGCCTAGGAAAGCCACTCACTTAAGACAAAACTCACATTTGGAGAACTTTGCATACAACTCATGGTCCTTAAGAGTTTGAAGGACAACTCTGAGATGCTTAGCATGCTCTTCCTCATTCCTCGAATATACCAAAATATCATCAATGAAGACGATTACAAACATATCCAAATAGGGTCTGAACACCCTATTCATCAAGTCCATAAAGGTTGCCGGTGCATTTGTCAACCCAAAGGACATCACTAAAAATTTAAAATGACCATATCTTGTCCTGAAAGCTGTCTTTGGGATATCACATTCCCTCACCTTTAACTGGTGGTACCCTGATCTGAGGTCTATCTTTGAAAGACATGAGGCACCCTGAAGTTGGTCGAACAAGTCGTCAATCCTAGGAAGAGGATATTTATTCTTGACTGTGACCTTGTTCAGTTGCCTATAATCTATACACATTCGTAGCGACCCATCCTTCTTTCGCACAAACAAAACTGGAGCACCCCACGGAGAAACACTGGTCTAATAAAACCTTTCTCTAACAGGTCTTTCAACTGTTCTTTCAACTCTTTCTATTCAGCGGGGACCATCTTATATGGTGGAATTGAAATAGGCTGCGTATCGGGGAGTACATCAATACCGAAGTCAATCTCCCTATCAGGAGGGACTCTAGGTAAATCCTCCGAGAACACCTCAGGAAACTCATTAACAACTGAGACTGACTTAAGAGTAGGGGCCTCGACATTATCAGGTTTAACTCTTATTAGGTGATAGATACACCCCTTAGAGATCAACCTCCTTGCCCTCAGGAATGAAATAATTATACCTTTGGGTGCAACATAACCTCCCTTCCATTCTAAGACCGGTTCATTGGGAAATTGAAACTTAACCACTCGGGTTCTACAGTCTATGGATGCATGGCAAGCGTGAAGGCAATCCATCCCAAGGATCACATCAAAATCCACCATTTCTAATTCTACCAAATCAGCCAGTGTATCCCTATGATAAATGGATACTACACAGTTTCTATAGACCCTCTTAGCCAGAATAGACTCTCCAGTAGGAGTCGAAACGAAATATGGCTCACGTAGACATTCTGGGACAACTTCGAACTTATTAGCCACATAGGGCGTCACAAAGGATAAAGTGGCACCCGGATCAAGTAATGCATAACAGTTATAAGAGAAGATTCGAAGCATACCCGTAACAACATCTGGGGCAGCCTCTCGATCCTGCCGATTTCCCATAGCATACAGGTTGTTCGCTTCGCCTCCGGCATTTGTAGTAGTAGCCCTCTGTTGACTGCCCGCAGGGGGCGCCGTATACGATTGGGCTCTATTACCCCTGTCATTTCCCCTTTGGCTCCTCATAGGACATTCTCCCTGGAAATGGCCAGGTTGTCCGCACGTATAGCATAGGTTGGTGCCTTCCCGGCATGCACCAAGATGTTGTTTGCCACATCTGCCACAAGTTATGTTTTCTCTAGGACCCTGGGCGACACTAGCCTGGGACTGAGATACCTGTGCTCTGAAATTTTGATGACCCTGGGTCCTCTGATCATACCTGTGCTGCTGAACAGGTGCATTTTCCATCGGTGTTGCATGGCGAGGAGGCTTCCTCTGAAAGAAGTTCCTGTTACTCTTGTCCTCCTTCTGCTGGTTTTGCTCCTGGCCCGCAGCTTTGGCTTTCTTGCTCTGCTGCTCCTCCCTGTCCCTCTTCTTGTCCTCTTCAGTTTGTTGAGCATAAACCATCAGCCTGGAAATATCCATGTCTGGAATCAGCAGTGCTGCCTTGCACTCCCTCTTCACATGTCTGCCCAGCCCAGACACAAATTTTCTCATCCTGGCCCTCATATCAAGGACCATCTCCGGAGCATATCTTGACAGTTGGGTGAACTTTAGGCTATACTCCTTGGCAGTCATACCCTCCTGTTTTAAGTTCACAAACTCCTCAACCTTGGCTTCCCTTAACTCTTAGGGAAAGAAATGATCGAGAAAAGAACTCTCGAACTCTTCCCACTCAGCTGGTTCAGCACTTTCACCTCTGACATCCTCCCATTGGATGTACCAAATGTTGGCAACATCCTTAAGATAATATTAGACCAGCTCAACTCCTTCAACCTCACTTGCATGCATTGCCCTTAGGATCTTGCACATCTCATCAATAAAGTTCTGCGGATCCTCCTCAACCTTAGAACCCGTGTAGACTGGCGGGTTCATCCTCGATAAATCCCTGAGCCTGGACGCAGTAGTTGGCTCTTGGGAACTAGAGCTTGGGGCCTGGGGACCGCGACTGCTACTTTGCGAGGCCACCAACTAGGTGAGCATGGCAATGGCCCCCCTGAAGTGTGCCTCTGAGGTGGGGGCTGACTGAACTGGAGATGCTGGTGGAGCCTCAGTAGCTCTAGCAGGTCGTCCCCGTCTCCTTGTCTCACGTTCTGGCAAGGGTTTCTCAGTACTTGGGACGGAACCATCTCTTTGGGCAGCAGTGCGTTTTGGAGGCATTATCTGCAAACGCGTAACGCACGAATTAAAGAGGTTTGCTTAAAGTCAAGCTCTAACGCACGATTCGGAACATCAAAGAAGTGGAACCATTTCCTAATGCCCTGTAGCATCCTGTTTATGAAGTGTGGTGCACAACACACGCATAAACGAGACTCTACTAGACACGGCTTCGTAGACTCCCTAGGACTCTTGAACTCTATGCTCTGATACCAAGTTTGTCACACCCCGGGAGGGTACCCTAGGCGTGGCCGGCACTCAGAGACTATTGCTAGCCCCCAAGCGAACCACTTAGCTTCATCACATCATTCATTTCAGACATTGCGGAAGGAAATAGTGAATAATACTTAAAAATAGTGGACCAATGGCCAAACATTAATCTGATCACAAAAACCCAAGTAAGGAAATTTTGCCCAGTTATCAAAGCATTCACCTTGACTACATCATTATGTCTACAAAGCCTCTAACATTACTTAAAACGTCTAGGAAGGGGACCATGACATACCATGGCTACCCGACTCAAAAGAAACAGGATAACATTAAATAAAGGTTTCCTCCGAAAACAAGGAGGCTCACCACAGTCTGAACTTGAAAACACTTGACCTCAATGGGGCAGCTGCTGAAGTCCTCTAGCTCCTGTATCTGCATCATGAAACGATGCAGCGCCAAATGGCGTTAGTACGTGGAATGTACTGGCATGTAAAATAGTTGAAACACATCGTTAGGACTATACGAACATAACGTACATCGTCATGAGACCTTAACATTTACATCAGGGAAACATTAACATTGACCTTTACATTAACATTGATGTTAGAGTACTATTAGGGAAACCTTTTCTGAGAGGCCTAACTGGGAGTTTCTTCAACCGACAACCATCACTTATGAGCCAGTAATGATACAACGAAATGATGTCGTTGCCACATCCATCCCTTACCCTGCCCGGGGTAAGGAACGTAACATTAGTGGATCCTTAAAACATAACATTAGTCCGCATTTGGGACAAGATAGGAGCCGTCCGCATTGCGGTTCAATCCTCTCTTCCTACGCAGGCCACATAGTTAATGGACTCAAGTGGGACTCACTTTTATCCATTTCGGTGCTCAATACTCCTCCCAGGACTCGACATTGCTCATAAAACATTAACATTATTAGTCCCATAGGGACCATTACATCATCGTTAGTCCCCATAGGGGCATAATACATTATCATTAGCATTTCATTTACATTGGCATCATTGACATCTTATTGCATTAGAATTAAAATCATAGACTTTAGGAACACTAGTTTAGGAACTTTGACTCTCAACTTAGAGACAATCCCACATTCTCATGCTCAACATTCATCATTCATTATCTTATCATTACTCTAGACTCTACACACGCACCCATGTTCATCATGCATGTTTTTCTAGAATACATATACAATAGATATAAGGTTTTCAACTAAATGCTTTTCAAGAAAATAGTTTAAAAGGATGCATGAGGGTTTTTATGAGGGTCATCATCAATGCAGGAAAATATATAGGTTTATGCGTAAAATAATGGCATTTATTCATTACATTACATGAATTAATATGTTTCACTTCATTACCCTAGAATCATCACCATTAAACTTTAATACATTACTCATGGGGCACATGGGAGGACATTCCCATGCTTTAGGTGTAGCCTTACATACCTGGAAAAACGTAATCACACGAAACCAATTGCTTTCCTCTTGATCTCCTCAACCTTCTTCAAGCCCTAGCCTTAGGAACCTTAGGAAAACTTCTTCAATGGGTTTTGTTTTAACCCTTTTTCGTGAAAACCGACCTATATAGGTCATAGGGGTACGTTTAGGATAGGTGGAAATGGACCATAATGCCCTTGGAAATTTTAAGAAATTAAATCCCGACCTAAAATAACACAGTCCGCGACGCGGACTGGTCGCAGACAGTGTATTTTTGGAAATTCAACTCCGTCGAAATTTTTCAGAAAAACATAAGTGTGTCTCCGCGACAGGTCCGCGTCGCTGTTCCATCGCGGAGGCTCACTGTTTTTCATTTTGGAAAGAAAAATTATTTTTCGACTCGGTGCTCTAAAATTCAACCGAGACCTTTCCCCCACTCAATTTTCAGTGCTGATCATGAATCCGCTCTCGGATTTTCGATCCGAGCATCGGAAGGCACATTTCTCGCACACCTCTCCTTTAGGGGTATTTTCGTAATTTTGCGGGCGTTATAGGGAGTTAGAGGGGTAAGGGAAAGGGAGTTAGGGGGGTAGGGAAGGGGAGTTAGAGGGGATAAGGGAAAGGAAAAAGAAATAAGTTAGTAAGAAAGAAAAATAATAAATAGCAAAAAAATAAGGCAGTTAAAACAATTTAGAGAAGGCATATAATCCACATAAACAAAGACACGTAATGGTTAGAACCTAGAATCCCTAGCAGAGTTGTCATTCTTTCGCGCCCCATTTTTTCTCGCGAAAAGACGAGAACCTGGACGACGTCGTTGCAACGACTCTTTTGGGATCTTTGCGTTGAAGAGTCGCCACCTAATGATTGGGTGCATTAGGACACCATCCTAATCCTAAAAAATAATATAATTCACCAGAGAACGGGTAAGGGTTCAAATTACCTCGAAGGGAAGGTGTTAAGCACCCTTCAAGGTCCGCAAATGCAGGTCCCGACCGTGTCTCGTATTTATGTGGGGGTTACAAATAAGGATCTCTTATTTTTGATACAATTTCTTTGAATGACTCTAAGTGATAAAATAAATTAAACAAATAAATACTAATTTATCCCAAACAAAAATGAAAGGAATACAAGAAAAGGAAATCAAATTAAGTAAATTATATATATATACAACAACAACATACCCAGTGAAATCCCACAAGTGGGTTCTGGGGAGGGTAAGATGTAAGCAGACCTTACCACTATCACATAGGCAGAGAGGCTGTTTCCTGGAAGTAAATTTTATATATATATATATATATATATATATATATATATATATATATATATATATATATATATATATATATATATATATATATATATATTTTAATACTCAGATCAGACGCACTTGGCTTATTACCAAGCCCAAGGACGGAAATCAAGGTTCCCGTCCTATTAAGGGTCAAGCGTAGATCATCATCTCCGAGGGTCCTATCTACCCCTACCCCCCTCCTAAGTTGATTTATTTATTTTAAACTTAAGGGCGTACTAAAAGGGAAAAATATCTAACGTTCCTAACATGCCTAGCGTCTCTCCTAACGTCCAAGAGGCGTTGGACTCCTATTTTGGTAAGGTTCTAGACTCAAAAGGAATATAGGTTTCCTAAAGACCTCGCGTCAAATAAAAAATATTAAAAACCACATTTGGCACTTAAGGTATCAAACAGCCTCCAAACAAACCATCATGCATTGAAACAACAACAACAACAACAACAATAGTAATAATAATAGTAACAATAATAGTAATAGTAATAATAGTAATAATTATAGTAATAGTAGTAATAGTAATAATAATAGTAATAGTAGTAATAATAATAATAATAATATAATGATAATAATAGTGATGATGATAATAATAATAATGATAATAATAATGATGATAATAATAATAATAATGATAATAATAATAATAATGATAATAATAATAATAATAATAATAATAATAATAATAATAATAATAATAATAATAATAATAATAATAATAATAATAATAATAGTAATAATAATACTAATAATACTAATAATAATAGTAATAATAGTAATAGTAATAGTAATAGTTATAATAATAGTAATAATAATAGTTATAGTAATAGTAGTAATAATGATAGTAATAATAGAAATAATAGTAATAGTAATGATAGTAATAATAGTAATAGTAATAGTAATTGTAATAATAATAATAGTAATAGTAATAGTAATAATAATAATAGTAAGAGTAATAGTAATAGTAATAGTAATAGTAATAGTAATAATAGTAATAGTAATAGTAATAATAATAATAGTAATAATAGTAATAGTAATAATAGTAATAATAATAGTAATAGTAATAATAGTAATAGTAATAATAGTAATAGTAATAGTAATAGTAATAGTAATAGTAATAGTAATAGTAATAATAGTAATAGTAATAATAATGGTAATAGTAATAGTAATAGTAGTAATAATAATAATAATAATATTAATAGTAATAGTAATAGTAGTAATAATAATAATAGTAATAGTAATAGTAATAGTAGCAATAGTAATAATAATAGTAATAGTAATAATAGTAATAGTAGTAATAATAGTAGTAATAGTAATAATAGTAATAGTAGTAATAATAGTAGTAATAGTTATAATAACAGTAATAGTAATAATAGTAATAATAACAGTAATAGTAATAATAATAGTAATAGTAATAATAATAGTAATAACAATAACAATAACAATAACAATAACAATAACAATAACAACAATAATAACAACGATAACAATAACAACAACAATAACAATAACAACAATAATAACAACAATAATAACAACAATAACAATAACAACAACAATAATAACAACAACAACAATAACAACAATAATAACAATAACAATAATAATAACAATAATAATAACAATAATAATAACAATAATAATAATAACAATAATAATATGTAATGTCCCGTAGTATCGTGTCTGGAATTAGCCCACTTGATTTCATAAAATATCTCCCTCGAAAAATTTTAGTGGGTACTTCGGACTATAGAATAACTCCTATTATTTGAATTATGGGTAAGTTTAGATGAATAACCTAATTGAGGGGTCAATTCATATTTATTTAATACTCTATACGCCTTAGTATATATATCCAAAAATTGAGTTAGTAGGGTTATATATTATTATTTTTTCTCCACAATTTGAAAAAAAATAAGAAGAGGAGGCGTACCTTGTGGAGACGTGAGTGCCGACGAGAAACTGCAGGTTAGAGGATGTTCCTACATTTCATATTACTTCACGCACAAATCATGAGATATATACAATTAAGTGCAGTAGTTATGAGGAAGTGAATTGAAATTGTGTTGCTAGAAGGGTTGTTTAATTTCTTTAGGGGAATATATATATTAATATAATAGTTAATGTACAACCTTGGAATGAAGAACCTTAAATTTAGGAATTGTTGCACGCAAATTTATGATTTTATCTTTTCTTAAATAGTATTACTAACATATTTCTTTAATGTAGTTAATGGAATATGATATGTTAAGGATGGACAAAGTGGGATAATATAATGGAATATAGGGATGATGAGACATATAGTGGCTACTGCCACATATTTATTTATTTTTTTAGTTTTTTTAATGCTTTTTAGGCTAGCTATTTCCACTAGGATGATGTCATCTAAGTTAACATAAATATGGCAAAAATATAGATGCCTAGGGGTTGGAGAAACTTTATCAAGTATGTGAAATATCTCTCTGTTGTAGCGTGGGCTGATGTAATTATTCCAGTTGATTTTTTTATCCTTCTTGTTTATTATATTACGGTTTAAATTTAGACGTATTGGGAAATAAATATTAGATATATTGTATCATTTGAATACCATTAAAAGTATGTTATTTTGAGGATTTAAGACTTAACCCTAGATTTGATATTTAGGAATTGACTATAGATTTGGGTTTTGCAATTTCAAAATCTTATTGGGATAAATTTTTTGACTAGATCGTAGTGCTACGGATTCTATTCGAAAGGGGAAGGGTCAAGTGGTTGATTGATCGTGATTTGACTAAGGCAAGTGAACTTTTAAAACTTTGTAATTTTTGTAGAATTCTCGAACTATCCTTTCTCCTATGTGCGATTTGTGAAATATTTTAATGAGGGTGCTTAAATGTAAGAGGTGAGTTGGCGTGTGGTTGTGACACTTGAATTAAACGTGTGTTAAAGTGGTGAGAATTATATGTATATTCTTTTGAGATATATTGTTGTGGTTGATGATGAGGAGTGGATTTGTTTGTGAACTGCATCTCATGTTCATTCATTTTGCGACACACACATTTCCATTGTTCTGAATATTGATATGAATGAGATGGTAAAAGTTGGGACCGAGGTCTTTACCGATCGAGATGTGATGCCGAGGTCTTTGCCGGTGATATTGTGATGCCGAGGTCTTTGCCGACGATATTGTGATGCCGAGGTCTTTGCCGGCGATGATATTATGATGCCGAGGTCCTTGCCGGCGATATTATGATGCCGAGGTCTTTGCCGGCGATGATATTGTGATGTCGAGGTCTTTGCCGGCAATTATTGCATACGCATTACATCTCATCCTTGCATATTTCTGAGTGGCATGATGTTATCCTTGTGTTTGATTGTGTTGCTTCTTTTGTGTTGTGACTTGTGATTTGACATTTGTGACATAATGGAAACTATCTCTAGAATGTATTATGTGTTGCTGGACTGGGACTTTTCTTAGTGCAGGTATGTAGTTCGGCGGTATGTGGTTGTGTGTGAAAGGAGTTTGTGTATTCTATCAACTGTTTTGCTAGTTGACTTGTTGGGTACCGCGTTGTCTTTGGTACTCACCCTTGCTTCTACACTTGTGTAGGTTTTGAGCCCGGACTGTGAGTAGTATTTTTCTTGATCATCCGAGGCTTCTTAGGGGAATTAGAGAGGTAGCTGTCGTCATCTGGCTAACTCTCTTGTCCTGTTTCTTTCCTGCTTTGTTCTATTTGAGAAGAAAGACAGTTTCAAACTTGTAATTCTTTGGAATTCTGTATGATTAGTGGCTTGTACACGTGACAACCAATCCTTGGGTGGTATTTAAGATTGTGAAGCTTTCTCCTTTTAGTTATCTATTTTATTTAGTACTTCCGCACGTTATTTCGACTCTTGTTGGGTTTAGGCTGACTTGTTCTGGTGGGTTTGAGCAAGTGCCATCACGTCCATTTTCGGGTCGTGACAGTTGGTATCAGAGCCTCAGGTTCACAGGTCTTACGTGTGTACGAGCTAAGTCTAATTAGAATCTCAAGGATCGGTACGGAGACGTCTGTACTTATCTTTGAGAGGCTATTGAGACTGTTAGGAATTTTCTTTTTATTTATTCTCTCTTATCGTGCGTGGTTATCTTCGTTAGTATTGAGTTGTGCCCTACTCTTTGAACAGATGGCAAGGATTAGAGCTACGATTACTGGAGCTAGAGGCGAGGAAGCTCCCGAGAACATGGTTGAGGCCCCAGTTAGAGGTAGGGGAAGAGGCCGAGCTAGAGGTCGTGCTCGTGGAGTGGCATCAGTGAGAGGGCGTGCCCGAGGGGCGGCACCATTTAGAGGACAGGCTAGAGGGGCTTCTCCAGAGCCACAGATAGAAGTTGATGAGGATCAGGCTCTTCCAGAGCCCACAGCTGCACCGTTGATTCAGGACACCCTGCTGAGGATGATGGGCATACTTGAGAACTTCACTCAGGGGGGTGGTGCGGCAGGCACGCCGGGAGTTTCTCAGGCGAGAGTGGGAGAACAGACTCCAGAGGAAATCTTGGCAGCAGATGATCAGCTTAGTTACGAAAGATTTCAGAAGATGAAACCACCTCAATTTCAGGGTGGTAGGAGCCAGGACGCCCATGAGTTTCTTACCTTATGCCATGAGATGCTAGAAGCAGTGGGTTTGGTTGATCAGCGTGGTGTTCGTTTCGTTGCACTCCAGCTCCGTGGGCCAGCCAGGGAGTGGTGGAGGACCTATGTGAGATCCAAACCAGTCGGATCCCCTCCAGTGGAATGGAATGTGTTTTCCAGTGCTTTTCAAGATCGTTTCATTCCTTGGAGTGTATGAGAGGAGAGCCGTTTGAGGTTTGAGGATTTGAGGTAGGGTGGTATGACTGTTATTGAGTATGAGGCTCGTTTTTGTCAGTTATCTCGACATGCCTTAGCTATAATTCCAGATGAGGTGGAGAGAGTTCGCAGGTTTGTGAGGGGCTTGAATTTCTCCATTAGATCTTATGTATTCAGGGCAGCTCGTGAGGGGGCTTACTTTCAGTCTATTGTGAGCACCGCCAAGGAGGCAGAGTTGCTGGTTCGGGAGGAGTTTGGGGACCCTAAGAGGGCTCGTACCACAGGTCAATTTTTTGGTGCTTCATCAGGAGGTAGTGGTTCGCATAGGAGTGGTGGATCTTTCAGGCGTCAGGATCCTGTGCATGCATCTATGCCAGCAGTTGAGGGTGGACAGATGTCTCAAGGGTCCCACAGTTCCACCCGTGGTAGCCATAGCGGTTCATTTGGTGGACAACAGTCTTCTACCCCGAGGTCTTGCTTTGGCTGTGGGGATCCAGGCCACCTGATTCGATATTGTCCCTTTCAGATTCATTCGGGACCTCATCGTACTTATTCGGCAGCTCCAGTTAGGGATTCAGCTCCACCGACCAGGGGTCGAGGCAGGGGTCAAACTACTAGAGGTGGCAGGACTTCAGATAGTGGTGCCTTGGTTCCACGTGGTGGAGATCGAGGTGTTGCTCAGACTGGGGGCGGTAGAGGAGCTTAGTGTTAGTCCTTTCCTGGGAGGCCCGAGGTTGAGGCTTCAGACGCAGTTATTACAAGTATTGTTCCAGTCTGTCATCGGCCTGCATCTGTGTTGTTTGATCCCGGATCTACCTATTCTTATGTGTCTACATACTTTTCGTCTGGGTTTGATTTATTGTGTGAACGAATGTCTGTGCCCGTGCATGTTTCCACACTAGTAGGTGAGCCTTTAGTGGTGGATCGAGTATATCGATCCTGTATCGTTTCTCTGGCTGGGTATGATACTTGGGTAGATATGATTATTCTTGAGATGGTAGACTTTGATGTTATCTTGGGTATGGACTGGCTTTCTCCTTATCATGCTATTCTTGATTACTAGGAAAAGACTGTGACCTTAGCCATGCCTGGTGTACCAAAGATTGAGTGGAAGGGCAATATTGGTTCTTATCCTAGCAAAGTTATTTCCTACATCCATGCCAAGAAATTGATTGATAGGGGGTGTCTGTCTTACTTAGCTTTCATTCGAGATACCAGTGTTGAATCATCTTCTATGGAGTCTATTCCTGTGGTTCAGGAGTTTGTCGATGTGTTTCCTACCGACTTTCCAGGTGTTCCTCCCGATAGGGATATTGACTTCCCTATTGATCTAGAGCCAGGCACTAAGCCCATATCCATCCTTCCATATAGAATGACTCCAGCTGAACTGAAAGAATTAAAGGAGCAACTTCAAGATTTGCTGAGCAAAGGGTTTATTCGTCCTAGTGTGTCACCAAGGGGTGCCCCCATCTTGTTTGTGAAAAAGAAAGATGGGTCTATGAGGATGTGCATTGATTACAGACAGTTCAACAAGGTGACTATAAAGAACAAGTACCCTCTTCCCTGTATTGATGACTTGTTTGATCAGCTTCAGGGAGCGGCTCTGTTCTCTAAGATTGATTTGAGGTCTGGTTATCATCAGTTGAGGATTAGGGCATCAGAAATTCCTAAGACAACTTTTCGAACCCGTTATGGCCATTATGAATTTCTGGTGATGTCCTTCGGGTTGACTAACGCCCCTGCAGCATTCATAGAGTCTATGAATAGGGTGTTTCTTCCGTACTTAGATTCTTTTGTGATAGTATTCATTGATGACATTTTGATATATTTCAAGGCTGATCATGTTCGCCACTTGAGAATAGTGCTACAGAGGTTGAGGGAGGAAACGTTATTTGCAAAATTCTCCAAGTGTGAGTTCTGGCTTGATTCGGTGGTATTCTTAGGACATGTGGTGTCCAAGGAGGGGATTAGAGTGGACCCGGCTAAGGTTGAGGCAGTTAGAGGTTGGACATGACCTATTTCAGCTACCGAGATTCGCAGTTTTGTGGGGTTAGCTGGGTATTATCGACGGTTTATTCAGGGGTTTTCCTCTATTGCAGCCCCATTGACTAGATTAACTCAGAAGAATATGGCCTTTCATTGGTCCGATGAGTGTGAGGCGAGCTTCCAAAAGCTCAAGACTTCATTGACTTCAGCTCCCATTTTGACACTACCTGAGGCAGGTGTGGACTTTACGGTGTATTGTGATGCTTTAGGAGTTGGATTAGGTGGTGTGTTGATGCAAAATGGGAAAGTGATTGCCTATGCTTCTAGACAGTTGAAGGTTCATGAGAAGAATTATCCTACCCATGACTTGGAGCTAGCGGCTGTGGTTTTTGTGCTTAAGTTGTGGCTTCATTACTTATATGGTGTACATTGTGAGGTCTTCACTGATCATAGGAGTTCAGTATATTTTCAGTCAAAAATATCTGAACTTGAGGCAGCGTAGGTGGATTGAGTTGCTAAAAGACTATGATTTGACCATCTTATATCATCCTGGGAAGGCTAAAATGGTGGCAGATGCCTTGAGTAGAAAGAATTCTAGCATGGGAAGCCTAGCCGCCATTCAAGTTGAGGAGCGACCTTTGGCCAGGGATGTGCAACGTCTAGCTAATGGCCTAGTCAGGTTATAGCTTTCTGATGAGGGTGGTGTACTTGCTTTCATTGAAGCTCGTTCTTCCTTGATGGATCAGATTCGAGAGCGCCAGTTTGAGGATGAAAAGTTGTGTCTCATCAGAGACAAGGTGATTAGAGGAGAGGCTAAGGAAGCGACACTTGATCCTAATGGTGTCTTGAGGATTGGAGGTCGAATTTGTGTGCCTAAGGTGGGTGAGTTGATTAGAGTGATCATGGATGAGGCTCATTGTGCTTGTTATTCCATTCATACAGGAGCAGTGAAGATGTATCATGACCTGAGTCAGCATTACTGGTGGTGTGGCATGAAAAAGGACATCTCAGATTTCGTGTCCAAGTGTTTAACTTGTCAGCAGGTTAAGTGTGAGCACCAAAGACCTGGAGGTGAGTTACAGAGGATGCCCATTCCTACATGGAAATGGGAGCGTATCACCATGGATTTTGTGGTGGGTTCGCCCACTACTGTGCGTGGTTATGACTCTGTCTGGGTAGTTGTGGATCGATTGACTAAGTCTGCCCATTTCATTCCAGTCAAGGTTAAGTATACAGCGGAGAAGTTGGCTGAGCTTTACATCAGTCAGATAGTTAGATTGCATGGTGTGCCTGTTTCTATCATTTCAGATCGGGGTTCACTCTTCACTTCGCATATTGACTAAGTCTGCCCATTTCATTCCTGTCAAGGTTAAGTATACAGCGGAGAAGTTGGCTGAGCTTTACATCAGTCAGATAGTTAGATTGCATGGTGTGCCTATTTCTATCATTTCAGATCGGGGTTCACTCTTCACTTCGCATTATTGGAGGGCCTTGCAGCATGGTCTAGGCACTCAGTTGGATATGAGTTCAGCCTTTCACCCTCAGACAGATGGACAGTCTGAGCGGACGATTCGGGTGTTGGAGGACATGCTTCGAGCGTGCGTGATCGATTTTGGTTCCCGTTGGGACCAGCACTTGCCCTTGGCAGAGTTTGCCTATAATAATAGTTACCACTCCAGTATTCAGATGGCTCCATTTGAGGCTTTGTATGGTAGGCGGTGTAGATCTCCGATTGGTTTGTTTGATTCTGCTGAGATGGACGCATTAGATGCGGACTTCCTTAGGGATGCTATGGAGCAGGTTCGTATGATTCAGGGTAGGTTGTTGACCGCTCAGAGTCGACAGAAGAGCTATGCAGATAGGAGGCTTCGAGCCCTAGAGTTTATGGTGGGCGATCATGTTTGGCTTAGAGTGTCACCTATGAAGGGTGTTATGCGGTTCGGTAAGAAGGGAAAGCTTAGCCCCCGATTTATTGGTCCATTTGAGATTTTAGAGCGAGTTGGAGAGGTGGCGTATAGACTAGCTTTGCCACCTAGCTTGTCATCTGTGCATCCTGTGTTTCATGTCTCCATGCTTCGGAAGTATGTGCCCGATGAGTCTCATATACTTTCATTTGATTCAGTGGTGTTGAGTCCAGACTTGTCGTTTGATGAGGAGCCTATAGCTATTCTGGGTAGACAGGTTCGAAAGCTTAGAAACAAAGAGATTGCTTCCGTGAAGGTGCAATGGAAGAATCGTCCAGTTAGAGAGGCGACTTGGGAGATAGAGTCTGACATGCGTACTAACTATCCTCATCTTTTCGAAGCTTCAGGTACTTCCTTTTACTTATCTTCGAGGGCGAACATGATTTTTAGTAGTGGATAATGTAATGACACGTAGTATCATTTCTGGAATTAGCCCACTTGAATTCATAAAATATCTCCCTCGAAAAATTTTAGTGGGTACTTCGGACTATAGAATAACTCCTATTATTTGAATTATGGGTGAGTTTAGATGAATAACCTAATTGAGGGGTCAATTCATATTTATTTAATACTCTATACACCTTAGTATATATATCCAAAAACTGAGTTAGTAGAGTTATATATTATTTTTTTCCTCCACAATCTGAAAAAAAAATTAAGAAGAGGAGGCGTACCTTGTGGAGACGTGAGTGCCGACGAGACACTGCAGGTTAGAGGATGTTCCTACATTTCATATTACTTCACGCACAAATCTTGAGATATATACAATTAATTGCAGTAGTTATGAGGAAGTGAATTGAAATTGTGTGGCTAGAAGGGTTGTTTAATTTCATTAGGGGAATATATATTAATATAATAGTTAATGTAGAACCTTGGAATGAAGAACCTTCAATTTAGGAATTGTTGCACGCAAATTTATGATTTTTTCTTTTCTTAAATGGTATTACTAACATATTTCTTTAATATAGTTAATGGAATTAAGGATGGACAAAGTGGGATAATATAATGGAATATAGGGATGATGAGACATATAGTGGCTACTGCCGCATATTTGTTTTTTTTTTTAATTTTTTTAATGCTTTTTTAGGCTAGCTATTTCCACTAGGATGATGTCATCTAAGTTAACATAAATATGGCAAAAATATAGATGCCTAGGGGTTGGAGAAACTTTATCAAGTATGTGAAATATCTCTCTGTTGTAGCGTGGGCTGATGTAATTATTCCAGTTGATTTTTTTATCCTTCTTGTTTATTATATTATGGTTTAAATTTAGACGTATTGGGAAATAAATATTAGATATATTGTATCATTTGAATACCATTAAAAGTATGTTATTTTGAGGATTTAAGACTTAACCCTAGATTTGATATTAAGGAATTGACTATACATTTGGGTGTTGCAATTTCAAAATCTTATTGCGATAAATTATTTGACTAGATCGTGGTGCTACGGATTCTATTCGAAAGGGGAAGGGTCAAGTGGTTGATTGATCGTGATTTGACTAAGGCAAGTGAACTTTTAAAACTTTGTAATTCTTGTAGAATTCTCGAACTATCCTTTCTCCTATGTGCGATTTGTGAAATATTTTAATGAGGGTGCTTAAATGTAAGAGGTGAGTTGGTGTGTTGTTGTGACACTTGAATTAAACGTGTGTTAAAGTGATTAGAATTATATGTATATTCTTTTGAGATATATTGTTGTGGTTGATGATGAGGAGTGGATTTGTTTGTGAACTGCATCTCATGTTCATTCATTTTGCGTCACACACATTTGCATTGTTCTGAATATTGATATGAGTGAGATGGTAAAAGTTGGGACCGAGGTCTTTACCGGTCGAGATGTGATGCCAAGGTCTTTGCCGGCGATATTGTGATGCCGAGGTCTTTGCCGGCGATATTGTGATGCCGAGGTCTTTGCCGGTGATGATATTATGATGCCGAGGTCTTTGCCGGCGATATTGTGATGCCGAGGTCTTTGCTGGCGATGATATTGTGATGTCGAGGTCTTTGCCGGCAATTATTGCATACGCATTGCATCTCTTCCTTGCATATTTCTGTGTGGCATGATGTTATCACTGTGTTTGATTGTGTTGCTTCTTTTGAGTTGTGACTTGTGATTTGACATTTGTGACATAATGGAAACTATCTCTAGAATGTATTATGTGTTGCTGGACTGAGACTTTTCTGAGTGCAGGTGTGTAGTTCGGCGGTATGTGGTTGGGTGTGAAAGGAGTTTGTGTATTCTATCGGACTTATTCTGTTTTGCTAGTTGACTTGTTGGGTACCGCATTATCTTTGGTACTCACCCTTGCTTCTACACTTGTGTAGGTTTTGAGCACGGACTGTGAGTAGTATTTTTCCTGATCATCCGAGGCTTCTCAGGGGAATTAGAGAGGTAGCTATTGTCATCTGGATGACTCTCTTGTCCTGTTTCTTTTCTGATTTGTTCTATTTGAGAAGAAAGACAGTTTCAAACTTGTAATTCTTTGGATTACTGTATGATTAGTGGCTTGTACACGTGACAACCAATCCTTGGGTGGTATTTAAGTTTGTGAAGCTTTCTCCTTTTAGTTATCTATTTTATTTAGTACTTCCGCACGTTATTTCGACTCTTGTTTGGTTTAGACTGACTTGTTCTGGTGGGTTTGAGCAAGTGCCATTACGTCCATTTTCGGGTCGTGACAGTTGGTATCAGAGTCCCAGGTTCACAGGTCTCACGTGTGTACGAGCCAAGTCTAATTATAATCTCAAGGATCGGTACAGAGACGTCTGTACTTATCTTTGAAAGGCTATTGAGACTGTTAGGAATTTTCTTTTTATTTATTCTCTCTTATCGTGCATGGTTATCTTCGTTAGTATTGAGTTGTGCCCTACTCTTTGAACAGATGGCAAGGACTAGAGCTACGATTTCTGGAGCTAGAGGCGAGGCAGCTCCCGAGACCATGGTTGAGGCCCCAGTTAGAGGTAAGGGAAGGAGCCGAGCTAGAGGTCGTGCTCGTGGAGTCGCATCAGTGAGAGGACATGCCCGAGGGGTGGCACCAGTTAGAGGACAGGCTAGAGGGGCTTCTCCAGAGCCACAGATAGAAGTTGATGAGGATCAGGCTCTTCCAGAGCCCACAGCTGCACCGTTGCTTCAGGACACCATGCTGAGGATGATGGGCATACTTGAGAACTTCACTCAGGGGGTGGTGTGACAGGCACGCCGGGAGTTTCACAGGCGAGAGTGGGAGAACAAACTCCAGAGGCAGTCTTGGAGCAGATGATCAGCTTAGTTACGAAAGATTTCAGAAGATGAAACCACCTCAATTTCAGGGTGGTAGGAGCGAGGACGCCCATGAGTTTCATACCTTATGCCATGAGATGCTAGAAGCAGTGGGTTTGGTTGATCAGCGTGGTGTTCGTTTCGTTGCACTCCAGCTCCGTGGGCCAGCCAGGGAGTGGTGGAGGACCTATGTAAGATCCAGACCAGTCGGATCCCCTCCAGTGGAATGGAATGTGTTCTCCAGTGCTTTTCAAGATCGTTTCATTCCATGGAGTGTACAAGAGGAGAGCCATTTGAGGTTTGAGGATTTGAGGCAGGGTGGTATGACTGTTACTGAGTATGAGGCTCGTTTTTGTCAGTTATCTCTACATGCCTTAGCTATAATTCTAGATAAGGTGGAGAGAGTTCGCAGGTTTGTGAGGGGCTTGAATTTCTCAATTAGATCATATGTATTCAGGGAAGCTCGTGAGGGGGCTTCCTTTCAGTCTATTGTGAGCACCGCCAAGGAGGCAGAGTTGCTGGTTCGGGAGGAGTTTGGGGACCCTAAGAGGGCTCGTACGACAAGTCAGTTTTCTGGTGCTTCATCAGGAGGTAGAGGTTCGCATAGGAGTGGTGGATCTTTCAGGCGTTAGGATCCTGTGCATGCATCTATGCCAGCAGTTGAGGGTGGACAGATGTCTCGAGGGTCCCACAGTTCCACCCGTGGTAGCCATAGCGGTTCATTTGGTAGACAACAGTCTTCTACCCCGAGGTCTTGCTTTGGCTGTGGGGATCTAGGCCACCTGATTCGATATTGTTCCTTTCAGATTCATTCGGGACCTCATCGTACTTATTCGGCAGCTCCAGTTAGGGATTCAACTCCACCGACCAGGTGTCGAGGCAGGGGTCAAACTACTAGAGGTGGCAGGACTTCAGATAGTGGTGCCTTGGTTCCACGTGGTGGAGATCGAGGTGTTGCTCAGACTGGGGGTGGTAGAGGAGCTCAGTGTTATTCCTTTCCTGGGAGGCCCGAGGTTGAGGCTTCAGACGCAGTTATTACAGGTATTGTTCCAGTCTGTCATCGGCCTGCATCTGTGTTGTTTGATCCCGGATCTACCTATTCTTATGTGTCTACATACTTTTCGTCTGGGTTTGATTTATTGTGTGAACGAATGTCTGTGCTCGTGCTTGTTTCCACACCAGTAGGTGAGCCTTTAGTGGTGGATCGAGTATATCGATCCTGTCTTGTTTCTCTGGCTGGGTATGATACTTGGGTAGATATGATTATTCTTGAGATGGTAGACATTGATGTTATCATGGGGATGGACTGGCTTTCTCCTTATCATGCTATTCTTGATTGCTATGAAAAGACTGTGACCTTAGCCATGCCCGGTGTACCAAAGATTGAGTGGAAGGGTGATAGTGGTTCTTATCCTAGCAAAGTTATTTCCTACATCCATGCCAAGAAATTAATTGGTAGGGGGTGTCTGTCTTACTTAGCTTTCATTCGAGATACCAGTGTTGAATCACCTTCTATGGAGTCTATTATTGTGGTTCAGGAGTTTGTCAATGTGTTTCTTACCGACCTTCCAAGTGTTCCTCCCGATAGGGATATTGACTTCCCTATTGATCTAGAGCCAGGCACTAAGCCCATATCCATCCCTCCATATAGAATGGCTCCAGCTGAACTGAAAGAATTAAAGGAGCAACTTCAAGATTTACTGAGCAAAGGGTTTATTCGTCCTAGTGTGTCACCATGGGGTGCCCCCGTCTTGTTTGTGAAAATGAAAGATGGGTCTATGAGGATGTGCATTGATTACAGACAGTTGAACAAGGTGACTATCAAGAACAAGTACCCTCTTCCCCGTATTGATGACTTGTTTGATCAGCTTCAGGGAGCGGCTCTGTTCTCTAAGATTGATTTGAGGTCTGGTTATCATCAGTTGAGGATTAGGGCATCAGATATTCCTAAGACAGCTTTTCGAACCCGTTATGGCCATTATGAATTTCTGGTGATGTCCTTAAGGTCGACTAACGCCCCTGCAGCATTCATGGAGTTGATGAATAGGGTGTTTCTTCCGTACTTAGATTCTTTTATGATAGTATTCATTGATGACATTTTGATATATTTCAAGGCTGATCATGTTCGTCACTTGAGAATAGTGCTACAGAGGTTGAGGGAGGAAACGTTATTTGCAAAATTCTCCAAGTGTGAGTTCTGGCTAGATTCGGTGGTATTCTTAGGACATGTGGTGTCCAAGGAGGGGATTAGAGTTGACCCGGCTAAGGTTGAGGCAGTTAGAGGTTGGACACAGCCTACTTCAGTTACCGAGATTCGCAGTTTTGTGGGGTTAGCTGGGTATTATCGACGGTTTATTCAGGGGTTTTCCTCTATTGCAGCCCCATTGACTAGATTAACTTAGAAGAATATGGCCTTTCATTGGTCTGATGAGTGTGAGGCGAGCTTCCAAAAGCTCAAGACTTCATTGACTTCAGCTCCCATTTTGACACTACCTGAGGCAGGTGTGGACTTTACGGTGTATTGTGATGCTTTAGGAGTTGGATTAGGTGGTGTGTTGATGCAAAAGGGGAAAGTGATTGCCTATGCTTCTAGACAGTTGAAGGTTCATGTGAAGAATTATCCTACCCATGACTTGGAGCAAGCGGCTGTGGTTTTTGTGCTTAAGTTGTGGCGTCATTACTGATATGGTGTACATTGTGAGGTCTTCACTGATCATAGGAGTTCAGTATATTTTCAGTCAAAAAGATCTGAACTTGAGGCAGCGTAGGTGGATTGAGTTGCTAAAAGACTATGATTTGACCATCTTATATCATCCCGGGAAGGCTAATGTGGTGGCTGATGCCTTGAGTAGAAAGAATTCTAGCATGGGAAGCCTAGCCGCCATTCGAGTTGAGGAGCAACCTTTGGCCAGGGATGTGCAGCGTCTAGCTAATGGCCTAGTCAAGTTACAGCTTTTGGATGAGGGTGGTGTACTTGCTTTCATTAAAGCTCGTTCTTCCTTGATGGATCAGATCTGAGAGCGCCAGTTTGAGGATGAAAGTTGTGCCTCATCAGAGACAAGGTGATTAGAGGAGAGGCTAAGGAAGCGACACTTGATCCTAATGGTGTCTTGAGGATTAAAGGTCGAATTTGTGTGCCTAAGGTGGGTGACTTGATTAGAGTGATCACGGATGAGGCTCATTGTGCTTGTTATTCCATTCATCCAGGAGCAGCGAAGATGTATCATGACCTGAGTCAGCATTACTGGTGGTGTGGCATGAAAAAGGACATCTCAGATTTCGTGTCCAAGTGTTTAACTTGTCAGCAGGTTAAGTGTAAGCACCAACCACCTGGAGGTGAGTTACAGAGGATGCCCATTCCTACATGGAAATGGGAGCGTATCACCATGGATTTTGGGGTGGGTTTGCCCACTACTGTGGGTGGTTATGACTCAATCTGGGTAGTTGTGGATCGATTGACTAAGTCTGCCCATTTTATTCCTGTCAAGGTTAAGTATACAGCGGAGAAGTTGGCTGAGTTTTACATCAGTCAGATAGTTAGATTGCATGGTGTGCTTGTTTCTATTATTTCAGATCGGGATTCACTCTTCACTTCGCATTATTGGAGGGCCTTGCAGCATGGTCTAGGCACTCAGTTGGATATGAGTTCAGCCTTTTCACCCTCACACAGATGGACAATCTGAGCGGACAATTCGGGTGTT